>OW121745.1:11437350-11754850 GCA_933228675.1 Stomorhina lunata
AATAAAATTCAACAACAAGATCATTGTTTATACCATACCACCAACAACAATTGTGGCAATAGCAATTGTATTAATAGTAATTTTGTATAACAAAAATAAGAGGTCAAATGGATGAATTCAGGAGAATCCTTCATCTAACGGGGGAGGAGTTACGTATGTAACTTCACCAACCCTCGTAGATATAAATTCAATTATTGCTAAGTACACAAAACAAACCTAAAAGAAAAACAAAGTCAAAGACACTTTTAAGAAACCGTTTATGCAATTAATTGAGTTGAATAAATTTTATTAAATTCTGAAATTGGACTCCTCTTTCCGTTTTTTCATAAACACTTAAAGCCAATGACATTTTTTCTTTCATCCAAATTTTGTTTTTCCATGTTGTAGCGAAATAAAATTTGGTTGAAATTCTAAACCTTTAATAAATATTGATGACTTGATGTTTTCATATAAACACTCGAAGTCATCGATTTTATTAATCAATAATAAAAAAAGTAGCAACAATCATATAAACAAAAATGTATTATAAAATAGTCTTTAAAAAATTTGAATAAGTTAGTCTTAAGACCATATCGAAACGGAGAAGATATTCTAATAAAAAAATTAAATAAAAAAATAAAAGAATTCTTGTTCTACTCCTTAAACATTTCTGGCGCAGTCGCGAAGTAAAATTTCTAAAGAAATTTTACTTAAAGAACCTTCGAATAATTGAAGATTTTAAATATAAAAAAAATCAAGTGACTCTTAATCTGGAAAAAGAGTTTATTTATTAACATAAAGTACTTGAAAACTATTAGAATTAATATTCATTGTGAAAAATATCAAATATTAACTAAAATACAGTGTTGTGCAAACCACGAAAACAAGCCTTAAAATTCATTGGTATATATAATCAAATTAAAATAATAAATTAAAATTTGCTGTGTGTAAATAAAAACAAAAAAAAATGAGCAGATTTGATGCTAACAGAAACATAGACGAGAATCAAGTGGTGGAGGTGATAGGAGCCCAAGAAGAATTAATTCGACAACTAAGGGCCCAGATAGATATACTTCAGCACAATCCAACAAGAATTCCCATTAAAAATTAAAGATATTCTTTCTCAGTTCAGACAATTGAAAGTTCTGGACGACAATCATGATGTCAACGCTTTTATAAACTCTGTGGAAGCAGTATTCGCATTATGTCCAGCAGACAATCTTCAGCTTAAAAACTTGGCAATGGCGATTGTGATTAATGAGAAAATCAACGGTGCTATTGGAAGTTACATCAGGGAACTAGGTGCCAGTGCAAATTGGGATCAGGTTAAGACCAAGCTAATGGAGTATTATAGGCCAAGAACAACTTACAGAGATATTTTCAACAGATGCAGAAATATTAAAGTAAGCAATCTTAGAGAATTATTCAATTATTTTGATAAAGCTAAGTATGAATTAAGTCAGATATATCTATTCGACGAAAACAAACCGGACATATTTAGGCCAGACATAGATTTGGTTAATATACTTGTAGAAAAAATAGACATTCCAATGAGAGTACACCTCAACCATAATACCACACTAAATGATATTGCAACGAAATACTCACAGATAAAAGCACTAGATGATCCTAGGGCCATTCACTTAAAACACAGGAAAAATGCGAATAACTATTATAAAACAACAAACACAAATAGGCACAATAAAGATGAAACTATACCACATACTTATAGATACAACCAAACTAACATACTACCAAACAGAAACGGTTACAATCAAAATCATTCAGCATCCATACATGGATACAGACAAAATAATATGAACATACAAAACAACGCAAACAATAACAATTCAAACCAAACAAGGATTACACGAATGAGCAGAATTACTCGCAACTTCAGGTCGGAGCCAGAACCTATGGAAATAGGTACCTTTCAAGAAGAACAGGTTGCAGAGGATGAGGATATAAATTTTATAGTATCGCCTCAAAATCAGTATTACCCATAATAAAAATTTCAATAGGTAAGCAGACCATTAGATGTCTTATCGATACAGGGTCTACCACAAGTATCTTAAAAGAAGGAATACTTACGGAGAAATGTAAAACAATTACACTTAAAAACCCTTTGCCATATAATACACTTAGCGGTACAAATATAATTAAATCCGTAGTTACAACACCATTCCCAAAAGAATTTGGTTGTTTGGGAACACTCCAATGGAAAATAATTAATTTCCAAAATAAAAATTATTCGGGCATAATTGGTCAAAATTTTCTGCAGCCTCTTAAGTCGAAAATCGACTATGAACACAAATGTATAGAAATGCTAAACAACAAACTTTATTTTGAAGAATACAATTATCCTGAATATGTCCATAACATTTGTAGTATACAACAATTAGGAAATAAAAATATAAGAGATAGCATTAATTGTTCTCATATGAATACCGAAGAATATCAGGCAACCTTAAGGCTGCTTACTGAATTCGAAGATCTCTTCTTTAAAGAAGGAGACTATCTATCATGTACAAACGAAGTATTCCACGAAATAGTAACCACAAACGAAAAACCTTTGTATTCTAAAATATATAGGTATCCTCAAATACACGAGGAAGAAATTAAACGCCAAATCAAAGAAATGCTTGAACAAAAAATAATAAGAGAAAGTAATTCCCCATACAATAGTCCGCTATGGATCGTTGAAAAGAAATTAGATAACTCAGGAGAAAAAAAATATAGAATCGTTATTGACTACCGAAAATTAAATGAGTTTACAATTGACGATAAATATCCTATTCCGAATTTGAACTCGTTGTTGGACAAAATTGGTAGAGCCCAATATTTTACAACACTGGATTTGGCAAAGGGTTTCCACCAAATTCCGGTTAGAGAGGAAGATAGAGTAAAAACGGCGTTTTCAACACCATTTGGACACTACGAATTTATTCGTATGCCATTTGGCCTAAAAAACGCTCCATCAACATTCCAAAGGTTGATGAATAAAATTTTACATGATTATATTAACAGAATATGCGTCGTTTATATGGACGACATATTAGTCTTTGGAACATCCTTGGAGGAACACTTAACCAATCTAAGGCTTATATTTAAAGCACTCAAAAAAGCCCACCTCAAAATACAAATTGACAAATGCGAT
This sequence comes from Stomorhina lunata, assembly GCA_933228675.1. Lineage (NCBI taxonomy): Eukaryota > Metazoa > Arthropoda > Insecta > Diptera > Rhiniidae > Stomorhina > Stomorhina lunata. The sequence goes on from OW121745.1 coordinate 11,440,487, forward strand.
TTTCTAAAAAACGAAACTCAGTTTTTAGGGCACATCCTTACAGCAAACGGAATAAAACCAAATCCCGCTAAAGTAGAAATAATAAAAAATTTGAAAATTCCAAACAATACAAAACAAATAAAATCTTTCCTAGGTGTGACAGGATTTTATAGAAAATTTGTCAAAGATTATGCGAAAATTGCATATCCCATGACACGATTTTTAAAAAAGGATCAACCAATCATATGTATGATCCTAGTTATATTACTTCTTTTGAGAAACTTAAAGACCTAATAACAAACTCGCCAATATTACGTTACCCAAATTTTACAAAAACAATTCAAAATCACAACAGATGCAAGTAACATTGCCCTCGGAGCTGTCCTTTCTCAAGATGGACACCCTATTGCATATGTATCAAGAACTCTAAACAAGCATAAAACTAACTATGCTACTATAGAAAAGGAGCTTCTCGCCGTAGTATGGGCTGTAAAATACTTCCGACCTTATGTTTTTAGCAGAGAATTCGATTTGGAGTGCGATCATCAACCACTAAAGTGGCTAATGACAAAATATTCAGGCAAAGATATAAACCCAAAACTTCAGAGATGGCTTCTCAGTTTGGGAGAATATAATCTTTCAATTGAACATATTAAAGGAAAAACTAATAATATCGCCGATTTTTTGAGTCGAATAAGAAATGACGAAATTAATGCCCAGATGGAAATTCTACAAGGTCAAGAGGAAAATAGTAGCATGACAGTCGAAATAGAAACGGTACATTGACAAGAAGAAGATCAGGTCTATGCAATTCCGATTCTGGATACCATCGTCAATCGGTTTAAAACACAAATAATCGTTTTGGAGGAGAAACGAGAAACAATTGAAGGGTTGTTTAAATCTAAACGTATTTACATAGACAAAAATGATATTGACGAGAATAAGGTCTTAGATATCATAAGAAAAGAAATAGAAAAAGGAAAAGTAGGAATATATTCCAGCCTGAGCGATCACGAATTTTACAAAATACAGAAGATTATAAAAGAAGAATTTTCTATGAACAGTAATGTTTAATTTGTTAGATGTTCTCGATTGGCAAAGGATATCGAAAATGACGAAGAACTAAGAAAACAAATTGCACTCTTTCATAAACACGGAAGTGGACATTGCGGTATAACAGCAACTTTCGAGAAGTTGAAATATTTACTATACAATCCTCAGCTCAAGGAAGAAATAACAAGGGTCATCAACAATTGCGATATATGCTCGGGAGGAAAATATGATAGAAACCCAATCAAAAACAGGTTTTACATAACAGAAACTCCGCATACTACCAATGAAATTATACACATAGATACATATGTTAATAGCAAACATTCCTTCATTGTTTTTATTGATAAATTTTCAAAACATGCCACTTGCTTGCCACTTACAGATAGAAATAGTATTACACTTGTTGCACAACTACAACAATTTTTGGCAATCAAAGGAAAAGTAAAAAAAATGGTGTTTGACAACGAATTCAATAACGAAAATGTTAAAAAATTTTTGCAGACTGAAGGAATAGAATATCACATTACTAAACCAAGCAGTCATACTGGCAACAGCGATATTGAAAGACTAAACAAAGAACAACTGATATCAAAGGCAAATAGAAATAGGGAAAATTATATAGAAACAAGACAGGAAGGCTACATAAAGAATTACAAAAATGTAAGACACAAAGAGCAGCCTAAGTTTAGAAAACAAAGGTTAGAAAATGTTCATGTGTCAAATATTAAAAGACTTTAAAGTTCTCAGGGATTCATATTAATTCAAATATCAATAATAGTATAAACATGATAAACCATGATGACGACGATAATATTGACTTCGAATATTTGGCTGAACGTTTCAAGGACATTAAAAGACAATTTAGAAACTAAAATAGACCAAAACGAACAAATTATAATAGAAATAGACAATACCAATTACGGACAAGAGCAATATTAAAATACCCAATAAATACAACAATGTAATTTATATCTACTTACATTTAAAGTTACAAGTTATATTACAAATACTAATAACAATACTTATATTAACACAAACTTAATTCAACAGATAAAAATTAACGACCACTTCAACAATACAATTCAACTAATAAGAAACACTGTATCACAGAACCAGAAAAATCTAATATATTATATGGAGGGATTACCTAGATCTGTTAGAGACATATTAGCAAAAAATATATATTTCGAAAATCTACTTATTTTAACAACAATTAGAAACCACATTGAACATATACAAAATTATATAACAACAGCACAAAACGGAATAACAGACCCCAGCATCCTTACAAAGCAAGAGATAGAAGATTACAATATAGATATAAGAAAAATGAAATTCTTAAGAACTGCTATTTTTGAAAAAAATAATGAATTAATATTTATAATTAAAGTTCCAAAACTGTTTTATTCTATACAAGTAACAACCATTATACCTATGCCAAACTTAAATAGAGAAATAGAGGCAGAAATTGAAAACATTTTTAATTATAATAATAAAACATATATTTACAAACAAAACAATTATTTATCTAAGTGTAAAATATCAAAACATTGTACAACAGAAAAAACATGTAAGATGATAACAAACGAAAATACAGAAATCATAAATATAAACGATCAAACAATTATTGTAAAAAATGTAAAGAATAGTACAATTGCTAGCAACTACAATAACACAAACAATATTTTGTATGGAAATTACTTAATACAGTATAATAATTGCACATTAACAATAGCAAATCAAAGATTTTCTAATAATAATAAAATGTATCTAGATAAAATAATTGTTCCAAAATTTCAAAATATTAAATTTAATAACACACTTACTATAGAAGAAGTAAAAATAAAAACAATTCAAAATATAAAAGAAATTGAAGAAATAAAATTCAACAACAAGATCATTGTTTATACCATACCACCAACAACAATTGTGGCAATAGCAATTGTATTAATAGTAATTTTGTATAGCAAAAATAAGAGGTCAAATGGAAGAATTCAGGAGAATCCTTCATCTAACGGGGGAGGAGTTACGTATGTAACTTCACCAACCCTCGTAGATATAAATTCAATTATTGCTAAGTACACAAAACACACTTGAAAGAAAAACAAACTCAAAGACATTTTTAAGAAACCGTTTATGCAATTAATTGAGTTGAATAAATTTTATTAAATTCTGAAATTTGACTCCTCTTTCCGTTATTTCATAAACACTTAAAGCCAATGACAATTTTTCTTTCATCCAAATTTTGTTTTTCCATGTTGTAGCGAAATAAAATTTGGTTGAAATTCTAAACCTTTAATAAACATTAGTGACTTGATGTTTTCATAGAAACACTCGAAGTCATCGATTTTATTAATCAATAACAAAAAGTTGCAACAATCATATAAACAAAAATTTATTATAAAATAGTCTTAAAAAATTTTAATAAGTTAGTCTTAAGACCAAATCGAAACGGAGAAGATATACTAAATAAAAAAAATAAATAAAAATAAAGAATTCTTGTTTTACTTCTTGAACATTTCTTGTGTAGAAGTCATGTCAAAATGAATATTAGTAATTATGCTAACACTGTCAATTTTATTCAGTTGCAGTGCCACTGTTATTAACTCCTCCCTCTTTAAAAATCTGCGTCCCGCAGATCACTGTAGATGGTAGGAATGGGGGGCAAATTATTTGTGGGGTGTCCACTACCGGCAGGTTGTGTCGTCTTGTTAACATGCACCATAATATTCCAAAGCAAGTGGACATTATAGTTATCATACCAATGTGGGTACCAATCGTTAGGTTTGATTTCACTTGCAAGTGTTATATGCTGTTTATGTTGTGCAAGCTCATATTGTGAACTTCGTTGATGTCCACCAGCAGGTTTTTGGTTGTAACATTTGTCAGAATTGAATGTAAGGTTTGCGTTCTAGAAAAAGACGTACTAGAGAAGGATTTTCCGTCCAGCAAGATTGTTTCATTGAACAGCTGTATCAGGTAAGTACCATTCAGTAGCTCTTTTTGCCCCTGCGTTGTAATGATGCCGATGTAATTAGTTAAGAATACTATATCGGAGGTTACCATCTCAGCAATCGGGGTCTTAGTCTTTAAATATTGGCAGCTAGCGTTTCCACCCTTCAGTAGGCGTGGCATACAAGTTTCTTCACTTAGCTTATTAAGAGAGGATTCTTGACAAACCGTTATATTGTTGATTTGCAGACAGGAACTCTTCACCTCGAAGGTCTCATTTTGACTTATAAGGATGTCACTGAGTGGAAGTTCGATCAGTTTGCCCAATCTGATGAATGGTCTGACTATAAGTTTATGATAGAAGTTATTTTTCACCTTTGGGAGCGATACGACATACAGCAATAATGACCCGTTTGTGTAAATTGAAGACTTCCCATACTCAATTGCTTCTACTGCGTTGGAATAAGGCAAGGTCTCCATTTCTGTAATAATCTCCTCGACTTCATTTTTATCTAATAAATTTGTATTTACTATTCCACATTTAGCCATTTGGTACGCTCTTATGATCTCATCTATTGCATTCTTTAAGATAAGCACTTGATTAAGCGTTCCCTGTCCAATATGCTCGGCCTGTCTTCCACTACTTATCTTGTTCATTCTGGAAATAAGTTCGTTGGTCTTCTGGACAACCTCATTTGTCGCATCCAAAAGCCATGCGTTAACCTTGTATTGCTCGTTGTTGTTGGTGATTAATGAGTTCTGGTCTTTTAAAAGGTTGTTCCAGTCTGTCGCATCTGGATTTCCAGCGACCCATTTCCAAGCCGAACCAATCCAATTAATCGATCTTCGTCTTCTTTCCTTTGTACACTTGAGGTTGGTCAGTCTTTCGTGGACTTGTGCAAGGTAATAGTTAATGACGTCTTTATTTTGGCTAGGTTGCAAGTGTTTCTGAACTAATGTTGTTGACAATTGTTGTATAGTTATCGAGATTTATCAGATGAACCAATTGTAGATTACCGTTTACTATGAAGCCGTTTCTATCGGGTGTTTTTTATTGAGGTATAGAACTTTAAGTTGGCATCACTTTTTTAATTGGCGGCCATTTTGTCAGCTGTCAAGTGATTAATATTTAGTTTGGTTTGCCATTTCATCATGAACAGGTTGACAAAAGAACAACGCTTGCAAATCGTGCAAATTTATTTCGAAAATAATGGTTCAGTTCGCGAAGTTTACCGCAAGCTCCGTCCATTTTATGGTCGACATAATCGTCCATCAGAGCAATTAATTCAGTTAACCATGGATCGTTTTCACACTACGTTTACTCTATGTGATAATACGCATCCGCAGCGACGTCGAACAGTGCGCACCGAAGAAACAATTGCCGCTGTAGAGCAAAGTGTTGAAGAGGACCCGAATGAATCGATTCGCCACCGTGCACAGCAATTGGAGCTTTGTCCATCAACTTTATGGAAGATTTTGCACAAAGATCTTGGCTTGCGACCTTACAAGATCCAGCTTGTGCAAGAATTAAAGCCGCGAGACCATGCAATGCGTCGTGATTTTGGTGTATGGGCCGAAAATGAGATTGATCTCGATGCTGATTTTCATCGCAAAATTTTTTTTGGATGAGTTGTGGTTCCAATAAGATGGCGCTACATGCCACACAGCGCACGTCACAATTGATTTATTGAAGGAAACATTCGATGAGCGCATAATTTCGCGGAATGGACCTGTCAATTGGCCACCAAGATCGTGCGATTTGACACCACTGGATTATTTTCTTTGGGGATATGTGAAGTCGCTCGTCTACGCCAACAAACCAGAAACGTTAGGGGACTTGGAAGCCAACATTCGTGGCGTTATTTCCAACATACGGCCCCATATACTCGAAAAAGTAGTGAAAATTGGAAATTAAACATTAATGGCATAAAATTATCCTTCCAATAAAGCCAAATTGATGGACATTAAAACGATTTTCTTGTGTTTTATTTCAATTCGAAGTTCTATACCTCTAAAAAAAACACCCATTAGCTCGTACTGTTACAATTGGAGAATCATTACGGAAAATATGCGCTGCTTGTGGAGTAATTATACCCATGGTAGAAAGATACAGGATAGTTAATAGTAACATCATATTCCTCAAACATAAACTTTTTGGTTAGTAAGGTTGGGTCAAGACCCCTTTGATAATTATAAATTATTATAAATTTTGGTCTTATTAAAGTGGTATATGGGCAAAGACGTTTTTTTTTTTTGTTTTGTTAGAGTGTTAGTATGTTAGTAAGATTAGATTTAGTTTTTTGTTTTTGGTGGAATTGGTGGAAAGGGTATATTGGGTTTGTGCTGATGTTTGTAATGCATAAAAATACTGGTCTGAGACCTACCTTAGTATATCAATCGACTTAGAATCACTCCCTGAGTTGTTTCAACGATGTCCGTCCGACTGGCTGGCTGGCCGGTTACCCATGTAAGCTTGTTATCACTCTACAGGTCGTAACTTTAAAGATAATTTAATTTAATTTGGCACAGGTTCATATTTTGGTTCAAGGACGATCCCTATACTTTTTGGGCGAAATCGGTACCTCCCATAGGGATGCCTTCCCGGAATAGAGTTTTTGGTCCTTTACAGCCACAAATTTAGTTGTATTTTAATAATATTCAGCACAAATATTGCTTATCATAACCTTAATCAGTGTTCCTAATTTTGTAAAAATCGGCCCATATTTGACCATACCTCCCATACAAGACACATTCTCAATAGACGTTTATATGCACATAAAAGCACAAAAACATTAATAACTCTAAAGATAAATGTATTTGATTATTTAAACTTCGCACAGATAAATATTTTGTAAATATAAACCAATAATCAAAATTTGGTAACAATCGGTCCACAATTGACCCTAGCTCCCATATCAGGCCCTTAGCCGTAAATTATATAAATATCGAAATTTTGAAAAAAATTGCTCATAGTTTATGTATGTATGTCTATAAGACTTAAGGAAAACTTTAATTGTTGGTCTATTTTTGACCTTTGTAGTGAAGGGTATTATATAGTCGGGCTTGACCGACTATAGCTTTTCTTACTTGTTTATTATATTCGTCTTGAATATATTTTTCTTGATTTCAAATAATTTGTATATATTTTTTGTATTGTCGCTTTGAGCGAATTTTATAAAAAAAAATAATTTTATGCATTTATATTTTGTTTTATTTGCCCTTCTTTTAGGACTTCTGCTTTTTACTTTTTTCCATCTTAGTTTATTTGAACTAGGTGTGATTGTCTACTATATGCAGAAATACAAAGGATAGTCCCTTAAGCCATGGACCTCCTTTGTATTATGCAATTGGCATGGATCATCCTTGCTCAATAAATAAAGTTATTTTACATTTTCGCAATTTTTTATGTTTTTATACTTGCCTATTTTTAGTTTAGTTTATGGCTTCATTGCTCTTTTTTCTTTTAAATTCTTTCATATACATATGATTAAGATTAAGGCTTTTCCAATAATATGACTTCCTTACTCTCATGGTACCCTTGGGGAATTGAACCCCTCCGTAAATATACGGTGTCCACTATAGTTTTGGGACCATTCAAGCATATTATATATGCTTGTAAATCGACTCGCCAAGAGAGTCGATTTAGACATGTCCGTCTGTCTGGCTGTCTGTTGAAATCAAGTTTGTGGAGCTCCTGGTGGGTGTACCCAGACGAATAATAATTATAAATTTAGGAAATTTCCCTACGCAGCACGCTATTTAATATCATTAAAATCGGTCCATAAACACCTGAGATATCGCGAAAATACTAAACTTCGATGACGAATTAAAAAATTTTTAAAAAAAAAAATACAGTTTTTAAAAAAAAATTTAAGTCTCATCGAATTTTGAATTTTGGCGATATCTCTGGTGTTTATTGATCGATTTTGATAAAATTTAATAGCATGTTGCATTGGAGTATTTTCTAAAATCTGATACCTATATAATTCAAAAAAAAAAAATGTAAATACTGTTCTTTTAAAATTTGTCAATTTGCGTACATCGATAACTTTTGCTTTGGAGATATCTCGGTTATTGATCTACCGATTTAGATGAAATTCAATAGTGTGCTGCGTTGAATGATTTCCTTAAATTTGATATACAGTTCAAAAAACTTTTTTTAAAAAAACACAATTTTTTTCGAAATTCAAAAGCTTTTTTTTTTGAAAAACACAGGTTTAAAAAAATTGTTTAAAATCTCATCGAATTTTGAATTTTGGCGATATCTCTCATTAGACCGATTTTGATAAAATTTAATAGCATGTTGCGTTGGAGTATTTTCTAAAATCTGATATCTAATTCAATTTTTTTTTTAAATACTGTTTTTTTTTAATTTTTAAATTTGTCAATTTGCGTACATCGATAACTTTTGCTTCGGCGATATCTCAGTTATTAATCTGGCGATTTTGATGATATAGTGTGCTGCGTTGAATGATTTCCTAAATTTTGATATACAGTTCAAAAACTTTTAAAAAAAAACACAATTTTTTGACAAAATAAATTTTTTTTTTTGAAAAATACAGTTTAAAAAAAATTTGTAAATTCTCATCGAATTTTGAATTTTGACGATATCTCTGGTGCTTATAGACCGATTTTAATAAAATTTAATAATATGTTGCGTAGGTGTATTTTCTAAAATCTGATAAATAATTCAACATTTTATTTAAATACAGCTTAAACAATAAAAGATTAAAATGTAAATTTGCGTACATCGATATCTTTTGCTTTGGCAATATCTCGCTTATTGATCCACCGATTTTGATGAAATTTGGTGAATGATTTCCTAAAATTTGATGTACAGCTCAATTTAAAAAAAATACAGTTTTTTGACTTAATTAAAATTTTTTTTATGAAAAATGCAGTTTTTTAAACAATTTTTTTTTAAATTCTCATCGAGTTTTAAATTCTGGAGTTTATAGACCGATTTTGATGAAATTTAATAGCATGCTGCAATGGAGTATTTTCTAAAATTTGATATATAATTCGATTTTTTTTTAAATATTGTTTTTTAAAAAAATTTTGTGTGTACATCGACATATTTTGCTTTGGCGATATCTCAGTTACTGATCTACCGATTTTGATTAAATTCAAAAGTGTGTTGCGTTGAATGATTTCTTAATCATTAATCAGCTCAAAAAACTTTTTTTAAGAAAACATAGTTTTTTTAAAAAACATAGTTATTTTGAAAAATACAGTTATTAAAAAAAAATTTAATTCTCATCGAATTTTGAATATCCCTGGTCTTTATAGAAAATAAAAAAATTGTAATTTAGCATCGAATTTCGAGTTTTGGATATATCTCAGTTGTAAGCAGAACTATATGTTGCAATTTAATAGTGTACTTCGTAGAACACTATGAACATCTAATACCGATACATATAAGTTATGTCAGTATGCCATCTAGAAGCTCATCAAACTTGATTTCAGCATACCGAAATATCATATCTTACGTAACTGTTTTTGCCAAAAGTCTAATCTAAATAGGTCCGCTAAATATTCTCATAAAAGCAACAATTTAATCGGTCCTCTAATTTTAAAGATATATGCATTTAAGTTCGACATCTCTCAAGGTGCGAAATGTTAAAATGTTGTACAGGCCCAAAACAAGGTTATTCACTAATTAAATTATTATTCATATATCGCCTAAAAATTAAATGTATGAGGCGTGTTAATTATCAAGATTTTAAACTTCTTCAGACTCGAAAATCAATATACATATGTATATTAATATTTTTGTAGGATTAACCTAAATCAGTCTTCAGAAACATACATACTTGTAATTGACCAAAAACTCTTTCCACTCTGCACTTTACTTTTGTAACACCATTGGTGAAGGGTATTTAAGGTTCAGCATAGCCGAACATAGCACTTTTACTTGTTTATTCTAATCAGTGTGGCCATATCCAAAAATATTTTACAGCTAAGTCAGCTTTAAAATAATGCTAGAAAATGCTAAATAAAATCCTAAACTGCCAGAAAATAATGCTATAAAATTTTAATTGTATTATTTTTTGTAACTTTGGTTAATATATCATTATAAATGATTTATTTTTCAGAATTCTTCCCTATAAACGTTTATTCCACATTATATATTGAAATAAACTGATTTAAAAGTAACAGCATATTTATTTAATAAATACATATATATATCGGGTGTTTTTTATTGAGGTATAGAAATTTAAGTTGGCATCACTTTTTTAACTGGCGGCCATTTTGTCAGCTGTCAAGTGATTAATATTTAGTTTGGTTTGCCATTTCATCATGAACAGGTTGACAAAAGAACAACGCTTGCAAATCGTGCAAATTTATTTCGAAAATAATGGTTCAGTTCGCGAAGTTTACCGCAAGCTCCGTCCATTTTATGGTCGACATAATCGTCCATCAGAGCAATTAATTCGGTTAACCATGGATCGTTTTCGCACTACGTTTACTCTATGTGATAATACGCATCCGCAGCGACGTCGAACAGTGCGCACCGAAGAAACAATTGCCGCTGTAGAGCAAAGTGTTGAAGAGGACCCGAATGAATCGATTCGCCACCGTGCACAGCAATTGGAGCTTTGTCCATCAACTTTATGGAAGATTTTGCGCAAAGATCTTGGCTTGCGACCTTACAAGATCCAGCTTGTGCAAGAATTAAAGCCGCGAGACCATGCAATGCGTCGTGATTTTGGTGTATGGGCCGAAAATGAGAATCCACATGAGACCCTTGAGACGCCATTACATCCACAAAAACTGACTGTTTGGTGTGCTCTATGGGCTGGTGGAGTCATTGGGCCATACTTCTTCCGAAATAATGCTGGAGAGTCAGTTACCATAAATGGAGACCGGTATAGAGCCATGATAACCGACTATTTTGTTCCCCAATTGGATGGCATGAATGTGGATGAGTTGTGGTTCCAACAAGACGGCGCTACATGCCACACAGCGCACGTCACAATTGATTTATTGAAGGAAACATTCGATGAGCGCATAATTTCGCGGAATGGACCTGTCAATTGGCCACCAAGATCGTGCGATTTGACACCACTGGATTATTTTCTTTGGGGATATGTGAAGTCGCTCGTCTACGCCAACAAACCAGAAACGTTAGGGGACATGGAAGCCAATATTCGTGGCGTTATTGCCAACATACGGCCCCATATGCTCGAAAAAGTAGTTGAAAATTGGACCTGTAGAATTGGCTATATTCGAGCCAGCCGCTGCGGCCACATGCCCGAAATCATATTTAAACATTAATGGCATAAAATTATCCTTCCAATAAAGCCAAATTGATGGACATTAAAACGATTTTCTTGTGTTTTATTTCAATTCGAAGTTCTATACCTCTAAAAAAAACACCCATTATATATATACATTTGTGTACTAAATTTTACCATTTGATACCAGTTATTACAGAAATTGCGTATGCAAACAAATAAACTCAAAATTTAAGTGATTTTCGTCTCATTTAGTGAGTTTTAACAAAATAGTTTGTATGGTAGCTATGTAATGTACAAATATGGATCAATGTCAACTAAATTTATTAAAGTGATTCCTGTATACATAATCAGTATTTGTTTCAAATTTCATGAAAATATTCTGATATTTCTGGCCATAATACAAATTTCGGGAAGTGAGACCTGAATAATTTACCGATTTTGACGAATTTCAATAGCCATGGTCCCGCGACCAAAAGTATTGTTTGCGTCAAATTATCTTTAGAAGTGCTACCTGTACTTTAATTATAAGGTTTGCATTGGTGTTCAGCCAGCCGTCTAGACGGATATACATCTTTGAATCGACTCAGGAAGTGATTCTAAGACTTTTGTATCTAACACTAATATTTCTATGCGTTACATACATCAGCACCGTACTGTTAAAACTGTGTAAAAATAACAATGCAGTTGTAGCAAGTTACATTTGTTTCTAATACATTTCCATTCAGTTTAGTGCCGGAGTTTTACATATTTAAATGTGTAATCAACAAAAAATTGTGGTAGATTTTGAAAATAAGATTACTTATTTAAGTTAATAAATATTTGGAACAAAAAAAAAATAATGCTAAAAATATTATTGAAAAATGCTATAAAAAATGCTAACTGCAAAATGGAAAATTTGCAGCTAAATTAAAAATAAAAATGCTAAATCTAGCCGCAAAAATGCCAAAATGGCCATACTGATTCTAATGCAGAGGTGCTCATTTCATACAGCAATTGATTATTGGTTACACCCACCACTTTGTTATGCTCATTTAATTTAGTTGTCTTTCAGACGGCAAACATGACACATGCTTAGCGGATGCGTTGTTTGTTTTTTAGAAAAAGTCAGTAACAAAAAAATGATGACACCATATTATGATAAATAATGCATTTGGTAATCCTCAATGCCTTTTGTGTTATAAAACATTTAATTACATACATACTTACATACCCTGTTTTTTTTTAAGTAAAAAAGTTTTTATTTTTAACAATTTTGTAAACTTGCAATTTTACAAAATTCTTTTCGATTACTTTTTTGTTTTACTGTACCTTCAAAATTTTTTAATTTTTCACTAATACAAAAGCATTTTGATTTTGAGCACCCATGTTCTAATGTATATTACATCGCCCTTCCTATATTTCTTTGGCGATGAACGTCTTCTATTCATGCGACTACAGTGGTATCCCGGTTTAACGAATTATATATTGTCAGGCCCTTTCATTATATCGAAAAATTCGTTAAATCCCGAAGTTTTTTTCAATACATTTTTAAAAATAAAACAATAATATTTTAATAAAACAAACAAAAATTGTTTATTTCCATTTATAACAAAAACGAAAAATAAATACTTCAAATCATTTTCATTTTAATTAGTACATAGTGGAGAAAAAACTAATAATAAGTAACTTAAAAAGTGTGAAACATATTTTAGTTATTTAAAATAATCCTTTGTATTTGCTCAAAGTTCTTTATTGCATCCGAATGTTCAACTTTCACTTCAATTTCTAGAGAAGCTCACTTTCTTCATTTTCATCACTTTCAGCACCTCCAGCGCTTATGGGATCATCATGATTTTCATTGACCCATTCGTTAAGATCGTCTGGTGCTAAATTAAACTAAAAATCTTAAAAGAATTTAACAGAATTGTTAAAGATACACACATATAGGTTTTCACTTACATTTGGAAAAATATAGTAGCATCCCATTTGAGATCATTATGACATTTTCGTCAATCTGTTATAATCTTAACCACGGAATGTTATCCTCTCATCAAAATCGTCATTTGTAGGAAATATTTTATTACAGCATTTTGATAGACTTGTTTCTTTTACAGATTCAAAGGACTTCGAAATCATCGTGGCAGCATCGTATAATGTTAAATTTTGTAAAACTGTCAATACGTTTTCCTCATTGAACGATATAACTTTCGACAACAATTTAACGGGTTTTATGGCATTTTGGTCAATAGGTTGTATCAACGTTGTGACATTTGGTTGCATATGCAAAACCCAAATTTTACCGTCACACATTTCCTTAATTAAATATTCTGCATTAGGGTGACAAGGACCATTATCCAAAATTAAAACATCTTTTAGCGGAAGATTCATTAACTTAAGATAAAATTCCACCTAGAATTTAAAAAAATCCTAACTGAGACACTAAGTCTTGATCTTGGTTTAGAGAAAACTTACCTATGGGACAAACGAGTTAAAAACCAATTTTTTAAAAATTACTGTAGGCATCCATGCATTTTGAGAATTAGCATACTTTACTGGCAAGGTTTTATTCCGGAATTCCCTTGGATTTTTCGATTTCCCTATCATCATAGGTTTAATTTTTTTCCTTTGAAACTTTTTCCTTTAAAATTTTTCTTCCTGGAGCATCCTTTTGAGCATGAGGAAGAACTTAGCAAAAAAGCCCTCTTTTATCTGCGTTAAATATAGCATCCCTGGATAAGTTGTGCTGGGCAACTTAATTGTTCAGTTATTAACGGCCGCGATAACTCTTTGTCAGAAGAAAGTTCCTCCCCACTTTGCTTCATTAAACGATTTCCATAGCGTTTTTTTAATCGACAGAACCAGCCAGGGCTGGCATTAAATTATCCACCGTATTTTTTCTTTTTGTGTAGATCAAGGGCTTTTGCTTTTAATATAGGACCACTAATAGGAAGGTTCGACTTCCTTTTATTTTGGAACCAATTAAATAATTCTGTTCTTGGAAATTCACTTGTTTTTAAGGCCTTTCTATTATTTTATCCAAAATAAGTCTTTATCATTTCACTTAATTGTGCATATTGATGACTTTGGCAGCTGATATTTATTGGATAAAGCACTTAGAAGCAGGCCCATTGATAATTGTCAATAACGTTTAATTTGTCTTTATAAATTAAACGTTTTCTTTTAGGCAGTTTGATATCAATTTAAAATTTTACGTCATTTTTGTGAAGTTTTTGTACTTCACAAAAATGACGTAAAATTTTAAGCAAAAGACAAACATTTGTTTTGCAGACAAAAGTTAAAAATTATTTTGTAACGTTCAAATTTTAAATTTTACAAATTTGACAAATTTATTTGTAAGCTAAGAAAATGAAGCTCTTAAATTATATTTTTTTTAGTAAATTCGCTCTTAAAATATAGCAAAAATGTATACAAAAACGAAAGAAAAAGGATGCAAATGTTTTTGCATTCATTCTATTTTGTTTTACTATTTTTTCGTAAAAATTCGTTATATCGAATACAAAAAATGGCTGTTTGTTCGTAATATAAGGTATTCAATGGATAAAATATAACCGTACGTTAAATCGCGAATTCGTTAAACTGAGTATACGCTGAACCGGGATACCACTGTATTTCGTTCTTTTACATTCCTCTTAATAAGTTCCCTAAGGTCTTTATTAATTTTAGAGCGGGCTTCAAGTAGTTTGTTAAAGTCTGAAGTTCCATTCCTATTAAAAAAGAAATGTTGTATATAGTTCCTGTAAGATTGGCAAGCAGCACTCCGGAGCTTTGATTCCGTTAAATATGTTTGGGTATAAAGATCTCTTCAGGATATCCAGAAGTTTTTCGGCATTCCAATCAGGCGAAGAGATGTAATGTTGATTTAAGTTTTTGTATGGGACCTCGCTTGAGTGAAGATCTGGCCCAATTTTAATGATTATCTGGTTTCTGAAGACACTAATAGGAGTTTCCATATGGGGAATAAGGTCTGAGACATCTTGTATTGCACTATGAACGGTTGAGCCTGTTGACAGTATGTCGTCATCTCTTGTTTCGGATGCTGTTTTTGTATCTTGCGAAAGGTTATTGCTTATTTCTGATGGTGTTCTCGTGATTTGTGAGTCACACTCGCTGGCTGATATAGTAGATTCATCGCTGATGTGATGGATACTAGTTTTCAGTCTGGAAAGAGCATCTGATACATAATTTGATCTACCGGGTTTGTAGATCAATTCGTAGTTATACTCTTCTATACGGGATCGTTTTAATTTAGCGTTATAGTTCCTGTTACGTAGCGCGTTGATGGTCAGTGTAGATTTTGACTTTTTTTGCACCGTATAGATAGTTTCTTAGGTTGCCCAAAGCCCACACGATTGCCAGCATCTCTTTCTCATTCGTAGCGTAACTTTCTTCTGTTTTGTTTAACGAGCGTGATATAAACGCAATAGGTTTATCCTTGCCAATATCTCCATGTGAAGGAACAGCACCTATAGCGTAGTTTGAATCATCAGTCGTGAGATTAAACGACTTGTCGAAATCAGGAAATGCTTAAATTTCTGCCGTGGTTAAACGATTTTTTAATTCTTGAAATTCTGCTGTCTCCTCGATGTTCAATTCTATTTGAACGCAAAGAAGCGTTAAATTGGTTAAGGGTTTCGCCAACTTAGCATAATCTTTAATAAATCTCCTATAATAAGATGCAATTCCTAGAAATCCCTTCAGCTCTTTTAGATTAGAAGGAGGCATCAGTTTTTCGATCACCTCAACTTTTTTAGTATCAGGTTTTATACATTCGGAACTTATTACATATCCTAAGAATTCTATTTTCCTTTTGCATAAAATATGTTTTCTCGATATTTACTTTTAGATTCTTCTTCTTCTGTTATCCTTGACTCCCAGTGGAGCATAGGGCCTCATTACTTCTAGATTGGCTTCTTCCAATCTCCTGCAAATAGTCTCCACATTATTCCAAGTTTCTTCCTCACAACCAAAGACGATTATATCGTCTATGTAGACGTAGCAAATTTTTCCTATGAACTCTTTGAGAACGTCATCAATCATTCTCTGAAAAATCGCTGGAGCGTTTTTTAGTCCAAATGGTAAGCGAAGGAATTCAAATTTCCCGTTCATGGTTGAAAACGCTGTTTTGGGAATGTCCGACGGCTTCATAGGAACTTGGTGGAATCCGGAGGTTATGTCGATTGTAGTGAAAAATTTAGCATTTCCAAGGCTTGCCAAAGTCGCGTTAATGTCCGGTATAGGATATGTATCAGGCACGGTTACAGCGTTTAACCGTTTATAGTCAACTACTAACCGGTATTGCTTTTCTCCGCCTGGTTTTGGTTTTTTTGGCGCAATCCAAATCAGAGAATTATAGAGGCTTTTTAGGGGCGTATTATTCCTTCAGATAATAGTTCACTAATTTGTTTGTAAACTTCGTTCCTCATCGCGGCTGGGTATGGAAAGCTTTTTGAGTAAATGGGTTCTTCTGATGTAGTTCTTGTTTTTGCTAACACATTGGTTGCAGCGGCTTGGCGTCATCAAGCGATCCGAACAATTTTTTATATCTATTTATTTCAGGGACTGAAAATAACCGGTATTTTTGAATTTTTAAATCAAAAAAGCAAGCATTAAAATTTATCTGTTCTGAAATTCAATAACACAGTTTTTATTCATTTGACCTAAATTTTAATTTTATCGTAAGCCTTCTATTTTTATACCCTTCACCAATAGGTGAAAGGGTATTATAAGTTTGTGATTCCGTTTGTAATTTTTTTATTAGTGATCGTAGACCCCATAAAAATTATACCGATAGACTCAGAATCGGGAGGAGAATCGATTAAGCGATGTCCGTCTGTCTGTCTGTCTGTCTGTCTGTCCGTCCGTCTGTCTGTCTGTCTGTTGAAATCAAGTTTCTGAAGCCCCTGGAGGATAGACTTACATAAATTATATATCAGATTTTAGGAAATTCTCCCGCAATGAACGCTATTAAATTTCATTAAAATCGGTTTATAAACACCGAAAATATCGAAAAAATACCAAAAATTAGACGAAAATTTTAAAATTTTTGATTGAAACACACTTTTAAATAACAAGAGAAAAAAGATACTCCTGGTGTACATGTGATAATATGTTGTATATCAGATTGTAGGAAATATTTTCCCAAAGCACTCTGTAAAATTTTATCAAAATCGGTCCATAAACAACTGAGATATCGCTAAAACACTGAATTTGATGTATCGCAAATTGCGCAAAGTACACATTAGAGAATGTTTGTTGAAAAAATTAAATGCAGAAATAGGAAAAACTATCCTCCTTTAGTACGGACCTACATAAATTTTATATCAGATTTTAGGAAATTCCCCCGCCAAGCACGTTATTAAATTTTATCAAAAGCGGTCTATAAACAATTGAGATATCGCCATAACACTACATTTGATGTACAGCAAATTGCCCAAAGTACGTGTCTAAGAAATTTTGTTTACATTTTGTAAGTATTGTTTCAGCGATATCTCAGGTGTTTATGGACCGATTGTGATGAAATTTGACATCATTCTTTATGGGAGGATTTTCTAAAATCGGATATATATATACTCCACAAATCTGATTATGAATACCATTCAAATTGTACCGATCAACTCAGAATCGGCACAAGAATCGATTTCGCGACCTCCGTCCGTCTGTCCGTCCGTCTGTTTGTTTGTCCGTCCGTCTACATGTCCGTCCGTCTACCTGTCTGTCCTTTTTTCTGTTGTAGTCAAGTTTTTGGAGCTCCTGTTTTGTCGATATCTCAGATGTTTATTTTGATGAAGTTTAATAGCGTCCTTCGCAGGGGATTATCTAAATCCTGATGCATTCTGTAATTTGTGGTAGATATAATTTAGCGTTTAAGCGATGGTGTTTTGATCGACAATGTTGAAATTCAGGGTGGGACAATTCAGCTCCACAAATCTGGTTTTAGCAGACAGACACACTGCATTTATCTTAATTTTGTGTCTGACTTTTGAACATTATGATAACATTTGAGAATGTATTATATATCAAATTATAGGTAATCTTCCTAGGAAGTACAAAAATGCAGCTAATTACATAATACCTGTTCAAAACCTACATATGTATGTATCTTACATATCAACAAAAATTTAAATTTTTTAATTGCAATTGGGAGAAATCCGTTCACGTTTGACAATTGATCCCGTATAACTTCGCCTAAGGCAATCTCTTAGTAGCTAATAAATGACAAATTATAATAGATACGATGATGACATTTAGTATAAAGACGTTGTACAATATTGATATTCAGGACAATAGCGCCTAAAATAAACTTTCTAGAGGGACAACATTTGACAAAAGTATTTCTGATCTCTTGAAAAGTTCGATATTGAAAATGGGCGAGCTCTATTCACATTTAGTGAAATCTCCCATATAAACCCGACCGGGAATCGATTTAATGCTGATAAATTAAATCACATTAAAATTGCACAAAGAACTAGAGCAAAACTTTCCAAACATCCATCGGACAGATCGAAAGAACTATACATCCCAAATATTATTGATGAAGTGTTCATTTTAATTAATTAACTAACTTCAAAATAATAAGTAAACTTTTCCGACAAAGCTGATAACCATCCATTCAAAAGCTATATATTTCACGTATGTATCTAAAACTGAGAGTGTATACCCTATAATTTTAAGGCTTGTATACATTGACAATCATTGTTAAAGCTTTGACCTAAATCAGTCCGATAACTTCGGAGTTTTACATAACTAATCAAGAACTTTTACTAGTTGGATAATTCGTACGAATTAAAGTGCACAACCCTCACTGGGCACAGCGTTTTTGGGTTGCATGTCAGAATACTTAAACTTTATCAAATCGATGTGCTATTGCAAATCTAAGGGCATCTACATTTTGAAGCATCTTTTCTGCATGGTTTATCTGGTCTATCGAACTTTATTAAATGTTCGTAAAATATGTGTCTATTTTATTTCGAAGCTACTGGCTGGCTTAAATATGCATTCTCTACTTGTAGTCTAGTAATCATTATCTTTCACAAAGGGACCACTTTA
The DNA here is from genome assembly GCA_933228675.1 of Stomorhina lunata. Taxonomy (NCBI): domain Eukaryota; kingdom Metazoa; phylum Arthropoda; class Insecta; order Diptera; family Rhiniidae; genus Stomorhina; species Stomorhina lunata. Next base: position 11,459,758 of record OW121745.1, read on the forward strand.
GAACCCAAGTGAAGCTTCCCTAGACATCAGCCACCTGCCCAACCTAACCTTTGGGTGCATAACTATTCTAGATGATGACGCCACCGAAAAGGTTTTCGTTTTCCGACTCTTAATTTTAAAGACTCTTTGCATATAATACTTGTATAACCAAATATTGCTACGAATTACATTAAGTACTTTTGGAGCACCATTGGTGAAGGGTATCCAAGATTCGGCAAAGCCGAATATACCACTCTTACTTGTTTTGATTTTTATTGTTTTGGTTAGAAATAACAGTTATTTTGCGACTTTTATTATTTTAGGCAAAAATAACAGTTATTTTTATACCCTTCACCAATAGGTGAAAGGGTATTATAAGTTTGTGATTCCGTTTGTAATTTTTTTATTAGTGATCGTAGACCCCATAAAAATTATACCGATCGACTCAGAATCGGGAGGAGAATCGATTAAGCGATGTCCGTCTGTCTGTCTGTCTGTCCGTCCGTCTGTCTGTCTGTCTGTTGAAATCAAGTTTCTGAAGCCCCTGGAGGATGGACTTACATAAATTATATATCAGATTTTAGGAAATTCTCCCGCAATGAACGCTATTAAATTTCATTAAAATCGGTTTATAAAGACCGAAAATATCGAAAAAATACCAAAAATTAGACGAAAATTTTAAAATTTTTGATTGAAACACACTTTTAAATAACAAGAGAAAAAAGATACTCCTGGTGTACATGTGATATTATATATCAGATTGTAGGAAATAGTTTCCCAAAGCACTCTGTAAAATTTTATCAAAATCGGTCCATAAACAACTGAGATATCGCCAAAACACTGAATTTGATGTATCGCAAATTGCCCAAAGTTCGCATTAGAGAATGTTTGTTGAAAAAATGAAATGCAGATATAGGAAAAACCATCCTCCTTTAGCACGGACCTACATACATTTTATATCAGATTTTAGGAAATTCCCCCGCCAAGCACGTTATTAAATTTTATCAAAAGCGGTCCATAAATAATTGAGATATCGCAATAACGCTACATTTGATGTACAGCAAATTGCCCAAAGCACGTGTCTAAGAAATTTTGTTTATATTTCGTAAGTATTGTTTCAGCGATATCTCAGGTGTTTATGGACCGATTGTGATGAAATTTGACATCGTTCTTTATGGGAGGATTTTCTAAAATCTGATATATATACTCCACAAATCTGATTATGAATACCATTCAAATTGTACCGATCAACTCAGAATCGGCACAAGAATCGATTTCGCGACCTCCGTCCGCCTGTCCGTCCGTCTGTTTGTTTGCCCGTCCGTCCGTCTACATGTCCGTCCGTCTACCTGTCTGTCCTTTTTTCTGTTGTAGTCAAGTTTTTGGAGCTCCTGTTTTGTCGATATCTCAGATGTTTATTTTGATGAAGTTTAATATCGTCCTTCGCAGGGGATTATCTAAATCCTGATGCATTCTGTAATTTGTGGTAGATATAATTTAGCGTTTCAGCAATGGTGTTTTGATCGACAATGTTGAAATTCAGGGTGCGACAATTCAGGAGCTCCACAAATCTGGTTTTAGAAGACAGACACACTGCATTTATCTTAATTTTGTGTCTGACTTTTGAACATTATGATAACATTTGAGAATGTATTATATATCAAATTATAGGTAATCTTCCTAGGAAGTACAAAAATGCAGCTAATTACATGATATCCGTTCAAAACCTACATATGTATGTAAGTATCTCACATATCAACAAAAATTTAAATTTTTTAATTGCAATTGGGAGAAATCCGTTCATGTTTGACAATTGATCCCGTATAACTTCGCCTAAGGCAATCTCTTAGTAGCTAATAAATGACAAATTATAATAGATACGATGATGACATTTAGTATAAAGACGTTGTACAATATTGATATTCAGGACAATAGCGCCTAAAATAAACTTTCTAGAGGGACAACATTTGACAAAAGTATTTCTGATCTCTTGAAAAGTTCGATATTGAAAATGGGCGAGCTCTATTCACATTTAGTGAAATCTCCCATATAAACCCAACCGGGAATCGATTTAATGCTGATAAATTAAATCACATTAAAATTGCACAAAGAACTAGAGCAAAACTTTCCAAACATCCATCGGACAGATCGAAAGAACTATACATCCCAAATATTATTGATGAAGTGTTCATTTTAATTAATTAACTAACTTCAAATTAATAAGTAAACTTTTCCGACAAAGCTGATAACCATCCATTCAAAAGCTATATATTTCACGTATGTATCTAAAACTAAGAGTGTATACCCTATAATTGTATGCATTGACAATCATTGTTAAAGCTTTGACCTAAATCAGTCCGCTAACTTCAGAGTTTTACATAACTAATCAAGAACTTTTACTAGTTGGATAATTCGTACGAATTAAAGTGCACAACCCTCACTGGGCACAGCGTTTTTGGGTTGCATGTCAGAATACTTAAACTTCATCAAATCGATGTGCTATTGCAAATCTAAGGGCATCTACATTTTGAAGCATCTTTTCTGCATGGTTTATCTGGTCTATCGAACTTTATTAAATGTTCGTAAAATATGTGTCTATTTTATTTCGAAGCTACTGGCTGGCTTAAATATGCATTCTCTACTTGTAGTCTAGTAATCATTATCTTTCACAAAGGGACCACTTTAGAACCCAAGTGAAGCTTCCCTAGACATCAGCCACCTGCCCAACCTAACCTTTGGGTGCATAACTATTCTAGATGATGACGCCACCGAAAAGGTTTTCGTTTTCCGACTCTTAATTTTAAAGACTCTTTGCATATTATACTAGTATAACCAAATATTGCTACGAATTACATTAAGTACTTTTGGAACACGATTGGTGAAGGGTATCCAAGATTCGGCAAAGCCGAATATACCACTCTTACTTGTTGTATTTTTAATTTACACAAAATATATAAAATATATAAATAAAATATTGTTTTCTAAAATGAACTGTAAATAAAAAATAGGTTTTTATGTTAGGAGATGAATTCTGTTGCTTTTGTTCTGCACAACACTTCGTCCTAACTCGAGAACGGCTCATCCGATTTTCAAAATTAAAACACTTAAAGATGCATAATAAAATTCACATTTTTAAACCGATTTTTATGGTTTATAGCTTATTTTATTCTTAAGATATGTAGCTCTTAGAAAAATGTTTAAAATGTTAAAACTTTACTTTATCTTTTTTTAATTACATTTTTAACCTGAAAAAATTACGAATTTCGCACGAAAAAAAAATTTTTCTCCATTAATTTCTAAATAACTCCAAAACGATATACAGAAAAATTATGTTAGACTAAAATAAATGCAATTTTGTTATGCATCTTCAAGTGTTTTAATTTTGAGTCGTTCTCGAGTTAGGACGAAATAGGTCTCCGAAATAGGTCTTATCAATAAATTCTTACAATTTTGTACTTTACTTGTTTAGTATCTGTTTGAATAATTTTGACTTTACGATATCTGAATAACGCTCCCGGCTAGCTAGTAAAATAAATGTTAATTGGTTAAAATTTCGCTACAATAGAATACTTGGTTTAAAATATAATATTTGGTCCATGACTATTCGTGATGATAAGGCACGGATAAGTTTTACGTTTATCGAAACTTCATTTTGAATACTCTTTGCATCACAACATATAAGAAAATATTGCTAGGACTCACATATTTTTTTTTAAGAGAAGTTATTTATTATTTATTTATGTTATTTAGACGCGTTGTTGACGTTTTTTTGTTGACAGTCAATTTTATTTATTTTTAATTAATAATTTCTGCACAGGTGATTCACCACCTGTCATATTTTCACACATATGTATGTTTTGGGAAGCCGAGATTGTTGCTTTTTCAGCATTTCTTGCAACCAGTTAAGTGGTCTTCAAATAATGTGGGATCCAACAATAACAACTAAAGTTAATCGAATTTCACAAAACTCGTTTTTGAACGAACTGGCTACAATTTAATTCATAAATAGATAAACATTGGCACCAAGGTGCTCAAAGTGGTATACTAGGTTTTATTTTCCAATATAAGCCTGTGGTTAGTTTTTTTCTTGGAGATCGGTTTATAAATTGTATATATGTATATATAAATATTGAATTTAGGTCCATTAAGTGTTGGAAATCTTTTAAATATGATAGGATTCTGCTGTTTAAAACTAAAATGTGTTTACATGTTTACAAATGTTTTAGCTTCACAAGGAATACGCAAACAATTTCAATATTTATACTCTGGACAGGAACATAAAGATAACGAAGAAGACATGAAGGCTCCTTATGATTATAAATACACCCATATTAATAACCAGAACTTTATAGATGATATCGATGAGGCACGATACAATCTAGCTACCCGCATTATGTCTAATGGAGTTGAAGTTATTATTGCTAGCGATAAAACTAAAACTCCGGATCACATAATCGTTGATATGTCTAATAATCAATTGCAGTTTAATAAACCAACAACCTTAGCTGCCAGTACAATAAAAAATCAAATGATGATCCTATTATTCCCATCATCGTCGTCAACTACTAATGACGAAATCATATCGGTGGACCAATCAGTGCAACAGGTAATATATTTTATGTACAAATTTGAAATTAATGTAAAGATTTAAAAAATGTTTTAAAGGACCCTTAATTCACTTCGCACGTGGATATTTGCCTGACATAGACGGAATACATAATAAATCAAATAGTTTTTTTTTAAACAATATCAAAATAAATTTAATGACTGGTAGGCGGACCCCAATATAGAAGATTATCTTCACACACATAGTTCAAAATTTTCAGTTCTCCTTTTTATACCCTTCACCAATAGGTGAAAGGGTATTATAAGTTTGTGCATCCGTTTGTAATTTGTTTATTAGTGATCGTAAAAAAATAATACCGATCGACTCAGAATCGGGAGGAGAATCGATGTCCGTCTGTCTGTCTGTCCGTCCGTCTGTGTGTCTGTTGAAATCAAGTTTCTGATGCCCTTGGAGGATGGACCTACATAAATTATATATCAGATTTTAGAAAATTCCCCCGCAATGAAAGCTATTAAAATTCATCAAAATCGGTTTATAAACACCCGAAATATCGAAAAATACCAAAAATTAGACGAACATTTAAAAATTTTTGATTGAAAAACACTTTTAAATAACAAGAGAAAAATAAAACTCATGGTGTACAAGTGATAACATATTATACATATATCAGATTTAAGGAAATGGTTCCCCAAAGCACTCCGTGAAATGTTACCAAAATCTGTAAATAAACAACTGAGATATCGCCAAAACACTAAATTTGATGTATCGCAAATTGCCCAAAGTACGCATTAGAGAAAGTTCGTTAATGAAATACAATAATAGGAAAAACCATCCTCCTGGAGCATTTTATTTCAGATTTTAGGAAATTTCCTCGCCAAGCACGTTATTAAATTTTATCAAAAGCGGTCCATAAACAACTGAGATATCGCCAACACTACTTTTGATACACAACAAATTGCTGAAAATACGTGTCTAAGAAATTTTGTTTACATTTTGTAAGTATTGTGCTTCTGGACCGATTGTGATGAAATTTGACAGCGTTCTTTGTGGGAGGATTTCCTAATATATAATCTCCACAAATCTGATTATGAACAACATTCAAGTTGTACCGATCGACTCAGAATCGGCAGCAGAATCGATTTCGCGACGTCCGTCTGTCTATTTGTTTGTCTGTCTACTAGGGTTGCCAGACCCAAATCCTGAAAAAGCTGGACATAAGGGAAAAAAAGCTTGACAACCCAAAAATTAACTGGACATTAATAGTAAACAAGTAAGAGTGTAATATTCGGCTGTGCCGAATATTGTATACCCACCATCAAGTTGTACGAGAGTGCAGCTAATACAAAATGTTGACCAAATGTGGTATTGTTGGTAATTAATTTGGACTTAATTCGGTCGCAGTGATATAGTTACTATAGTTTAACATTTAAAAGTATCTAAGTGGTTTCCCAAGTATTTACCTTGGACAAAATGGTGTTCCATAACCGAATATAGTTTTACATTAATAAGCTGTTTCGTTGTGCCATAAACATGTTAATAGCAACACGGAAGGTTCATATATTTTGTTAGGAGTTCCTAATGCATCTACCGTATATAAAGTCTGGACCTAACACTGATTGATAGCTATCTAATTTCGTAGATGCAATCTTAATATACTGAATGTACCTCCAAATCTTTTTGATTGTAGATATAAAAAGGGGATCTTATATATATAAGAACTATAGCCAAATGTTGACCTATTGTTAAAAAATTTAACATACTGGCTGGTATTAAATAAATTTTATTTGTGCAAAATTTTGTGGCGTTTGTGGCATTTTAGTGGTTACCGGGAGCGGTTTTTATAAGAAAGCTGTTTAAAATAGCAAAATATTATTTTATTTTATCTAATTTGAATTATATATTAAAATGAACTGTAATATTTTTATTCTTAGTTTTAAGTAATTACCATTGAATTTTCTCTTAATGTATTAAAATCGCTTATTTAAATCAAAAGTTGTCAATATTTTATTTAACATTCGTTAAATTTGTATGTTAAATCTAGCGTTTAAGAAACAACCGTTATAACGATGTTCTAAAAAAGCCTAAAGGCAATAAATTAAAATATTAATCATTCTATTCAACTTAAACAATCAAAGGGTAAGCATCTCCTGCTTCTTAATAAAATTTCTTTACTTTAACACTAATTTCTTTGTGTTTTTATTTCTTTCTTTTCCCTTTCTTCAAGCATCTCCTGCACTTAGAATTTCTCATCACTGAGAAGTTCTAAGTTTTTAAATATTTATTAAAACCTAATAAATAGTTAAAATTAAATAGATTATCCCTAATCTAATTATGGTCCTTCACCCGTCAAAAAATTGAACCAGTTTTTATTTAATTCCTAGTCTACAGTCATCATCATCAACGAAAAATTTGCCAAATTGCCGACGGAAGAAATCCCAACCAAACATTCCTACACAAGCAAGTAAAAGCCAAAAACATCTCCTGTGAGTAAATAAACGAAAAGAAATCAATTTCAAAGTGAGTATTCATGAAATTAATTATTGTAAAAAACTCTTTTAAAACATAAATTAATTTAAATTACTCAAAAATTATAAAAGTGCAAAAAAAACTATGTAAAAAGTGCTTAAAGAAATTGCCAATCGAAGAGTGTCAAACAAAAAATTTTCAGTGCTAAGAGAAATTTCCATTTCTCATAAATAAATTGCCAAAAAGTGCTTTAAAATTAATAGAATTCCCTTCTGAAAAATTAAAGAATTCCGTAGATTCCACTAAATGTATAATGTTCCAAAAAATATTCAATAAAATTCCAGTGGATTTCCAAAAAATTTAAATAAATTTCCAGTAATTAATTTTATTTTTACTTGTGCATCGTTTTATCTACTCTTCAATAAATATCCACATAAATATACAAAGAATTATTCGAAAATATTACACAAATTAAGAGTGCAAAAGTGATCAAAAAACCACCACCAAAAATTCTGCAATTATCAACACAAAGCAGGGAAGTCCAGTAGGAAGAACAATTGTTCCAATCGAATTTACAGGTATTCTTATTCTCTTTTATTTATACATGCCTAAGAGTCATTTTTTCTCTTTTTCTTTCTCATTTTACCATGCACAATGGGAGATATTCAGTACATTGTATGAAAAAGTATTATATGTTAAAGAATTGAAACGAAAAATAAATATCTAAAATAGCAAAGATTTTTTATTTTAAATTATATATTTATTTTATATAATTATGTAGGTATTTTGTTTTTTTTTTTTTTTAAATTAAAAGAGTTTAACAGACTTTCCCATAGGAGATATGTCCTTTAGTTTTATGTTTTTTTAATTAAAAAATGTAATCATGTTTTGGAAAACAACGAAGATTAATAATGTCCTTGACTCAAGGATATCTCAAAAAGCATATCTTTAATTTGCTATCCTTCTCTCAAATTTTTAAATTTTTCATTAATTGGAATTTTTTTTATATTTTTTTGCTTTAAAATTTAAAGTGACTTATGAGATATCCTTGAGTCAAGGACATAATTAATACTTCTTGTTCCCCAATACATGATTTAATTTTATAATTAAAAATCATAAAATTAAAGGACATACGCTAAAATATGAGCCTAGTTTCATACAATCTGATAACCGTATCAAAAGTTATAGACATATAAAATTGGTATGTTTTGAAAAAATTAACTTTGGACCACCATAATATCTTAACAAAAGTGAAATTAAAAAACTTTAAAGAACTCTGAAAATTCCCATTATCTTCAGATTTACGAGCGTTTTAGTGATTTTTGTCTCATTTAGTGCGTTTTTAAAGAAAAGTTTGTATGGGAGCTATGGTCAAATGTGGACCGATTTTAACGAAATTTGGTACACTGATTTTAGTTGACATAAGCAGTATTTGATTTAAATTTCATGAAAAAATATTGATTTTTGTGGCCAATATATCAATTCCGGGAAGTGGGACCTATGGGAGGTACCATAAATAATGGACCGATTTTGACGAATTTCAATTGCCATGGTCCCATTATCAAAAAAATGATCTGTGCCAAATTTCATCAAATTATCTTTAAAATTGCGTCCTGTAGTTTGATTACAAGGTTTACATGGTGGTCCAGCCAGCCAGACGGACGGACGGACGGACGGACGGACATCGCTTAATCGATTCAGAAAGTGATTCTAAGCCTATTGGTATACTAAAAGGTGGGTCTAACACAAATATTTCCATGCGTTACATACATCAGCACAAACTTATAATACCCTTTCCACCTATGGTGGTGAAGGGTATAACAAACTAACTTATTAAAATTGTTATTATAGGAGAGTGTGGCCAAAGCACTTGAAGGAAGAAACCGATTGGCCAAGGATCGGTCAATGACCTTTTGTCCTGTTATCATCATCAGCATCATTAGAAGTGGTTTGAGAATTTTTTTTTTATATACATATTAATCTATTTTGAGCTTTGAGAAAAAATTATTATTTTTTTATATACATTTATGGTCTTATGTTAAAAAAAATCGTAAATATTGCTTAAAGACCACGTTAGTTACCAAATACTTTAAGGCTAACAAACGATTGTTAAAAAATAGTATCCAAAAACAGTTCTTTAACTAATGAATACGTCAAGTCAATTTTACATGTTAATGCTGGCAACATCGTCATTCTCTCTTGTCTCTTTATAGTTAAATATACAAAACAACGAATTAATTATTCATTGTTTCCTCCGGGTAGTCGAATTTTTAAATAATGTTTTGTATGTTTTTAATATAAAATAACATTTTTCTTCTTTTCTTAATGTAAAATTATGTTTATGTTATATAAAAGCATAAACTAAACATATTTATAATACAGTAAAATAATAAATAAGCAAATTTTTACTAAAGGTTTAAACCGATTATTTAAAAATCGAGTACTTTTAACTCATGTTGAGTATATATACATCACTATAATGTTTTTTTTGTAAATTTCATTGACCGATGTCTGTTTTTTGTTGAAAACACGAATTTTTTGTTAAAAATTAAAATTTGTATTATCAATTTCTTTGAAAAGTTTGATTTTAGTATGAAATATGTAAAATAGAGTATGAAATATCATGGAAATTATATTTGATAAATTCCCCACCCCCGAAACCTTTTATATGATAAAAAAAATAGCAAATTAGAAAGAATGTGATAACTTAATTTTGCAAAAATGTTATTTTTTATCAGAAAAGTCTGAAATCTTAAATATTTTTTATTTTGCTTTATTTTAGTTTACCAATCGTTGTTAAATTTTTTGCATAAGACCGTTATAATCTATTTTGTGCTTTGAGAATTTTTTTTTATTTATGTATATAATCTATTTTTGTGCTTTGAGAAAAATAATTTTTTTGCTTATATACATATATAATATATTTTGTGTGACAAACAATGGCTTTGACACTTGCAGAGGGGTTGCGAGAAGCTCGAAATTTGCCACCATTTAGTGGATCTTCTGGGTATGCACTAACAAACTACTTGCGGGATGTGAATACCGTTTTATCTTTGGTTGCGGAGGAACATAAGCCAACGATTAGATCGGTTATGGCAAACCGCCTACAGGGAAAAGCATTAAAAGCGATCGAAACTCTTCTTTCCCCTTCATGGGATCAAATAATCACAAAACTCAGAGAGGAGTTTGGGGTTAAGGAATCCTTTCTTAATCTTCGCAATGATGCAATGAGCGTAAGTGCTCTAAGCGTTGAGGAGCTTCATTATAAATTGAATGAGATCTTGAATCTCATGAATACCAAGTATAGAGGAACGCCATGTTCACCCCGGACATAAATGAAAAAATAATTTTTGATATATATTTAAATTCCCTACCCCTCAATATTAAAACCCTATTAATTCAAAATAATATAGGAACTATCAGTGGGGCGTATTCGTATTTTATTGGAAACAACCTATTGAAAGATATTCACATTCGGAGAAATGGAAATTACAATCGCGATAGTAAAAGATTTCAAAAATTTGACCGGCTTTATAGGAGTGATAATAGGAATAATAACACGGGCCAAAACAACAACAACAACGGACAGAATAACCATAGAAATTCTAATCAACCGAATGCTTATAGGGATCATAATCAAAGTCTCCGTATTGACAACTCATATCGTTGGGGAGTGGATAGCGATGTTAATCGAAACAACTCAAATCGGTATAGAATAGATGACAGTGCTAATCGAAACAATTCAAATCGGTATAGAATAGATGGCAGGGTTAATCGAGATAATGCGGGTCAATATAGACATGAAAATAGGTCCGAACCTATGGAGTTGGGTAACCTGAGTGTTGAAAATTTCCATACACCGCCTCCGGTTCCCAATTACCAATAGCAGCGTTGACAATCGGTAGGTAATAAGGAAGTAAATTGCCTAATTGATTGTGGTGCGGCTACAACATTAGGTGACAGTGAGGTGTTTGGGGGATTATCGACAAGGAGAAAATTAGGAAAAATCATCCGGTTGAATACTTTAACTGGGAGCAAATTGGTTGATGAGGAAGTGATAGTGGGAGTTTAACGCAGAAAATGAGACAATGTTTTTGAAATTTATTGACTTGAAGGATAAAGCCTTCAATTGTATAATTGGAAATAACGTTTCGATACCCATGGGGGCTGCGATTGATCTTGCGAATATGAAACTTTTGGTCAATAATGTCGAAGTCCTCTTTTACCCTCGTGCATGTGAGATTGACTACGACAGGGTTGAAGCGCTAGAAGCGCAGAGTATAGATTTTCGCAGTGTTGAATTGCCGGAGTACCTTAATGAAGAAGAGAAGGGTAAACTAAAGAGATTTTTGTTGAGAAATAAAGATACCTTTTACCAATAGGGTCCAAGGTTGGCAACCACGTCTGATAAACCGGTGTATTCGAGGATTTATCGCTATCCTAAAATACACGAAAAAGAAATAGAAAATCAGGTTAAAGAGATGCTTGCCCAGGGAATAATTAGACCAAGTATATCGCCTTTTAACTCTCCTTTATGGATAGTGCCTAAAAAATTGGACAGTGATAGTGAAAGAAAATAGCGTATAGTCATTGACTACAGAAATTTGAATAATATAACGGTGGACGATAGATTTCCCATGCCCAACATAGATTCATTATTTGACAAATTGGGAAGAGCCCAATATTTCTCCACTATCGATTTGGCGAAAGGTTTCCACCAAATAAAGATGGAGGAAAGAGACATTCAGAAGACAGCTTTCTCCACACCTATGGGGCATTTTGAATATACCAGAATGCCATTTGGCTTAAAAAATGCTCCCGCTACCTTCCAACAACTTATGAATTATGTGTTGCGTGATTTTATAAATAAAATATGTGTCCTTTTCATGGACGATCTATTGGTGTTCTCATCTTCGTTGGATGAGCATTTGAACTTGTTACGCGCGCTTTGTAAATGCACAAAAACAAAAATTGAAGATCAATGGCATGTACGAGGTATTTTCGGCTAGCTCTGCCGTCAGTGGCGCGGTTCTCGACCCAATTGTTTTGACGCGTAATCATAGAAAAAATCATGCCATTGTAAATTGCCACAAAAAAAAATTTAAATATAGAGCTTCTAATGAAAAAATTGCAAATTTTAAAAAGGAACTGAATGTATCTTTATTATACCAACTTTAACGGGACTCCATAGTCACGTCACGGGGTCATCACTGTTTACTCACACCTACCAATTCGTTACCTTCGTTTTGTAAGGAAAATGAATTTATTTCATTATGAAATTCATTATTTATTTTATAATAATAATAAACATATTAATAATAATAATACTAAATATTAAAATTACCATAAAAGAAAATATAATAATACAAAATAAATTTTTATTTAAAGTTATAATAATATAAACTAATTTTACTACAACTAACTTACTGCTGTTGTTGTGGAAACTGTAGGGGGGGGGTTTTGGATAGCTGATGTTGTTGTTGTAGCTGTGGATGATACTGCTGATGATGAGGTTGCTGTGGACGATGCTGATGCTGTGCAGGAGTCTGTTGCTGTAGATGATGATGAAGATAATGCTGATACTGAAGACGTAGCTGTTTCGGTGACTGATGCTGTAGATGATGTTGTAGATGATGTTGTAGATGATGCTGAAGATAATACTGGGACTGAAGACTGTTTTGGTGACTGATGCTGTAGATGATGTTGTAGATGATGCTGAAGATAATGCTGGGACTGAAGACGGTTTTGGTGACTGATGCTGTAGATGGTGTTGTAGATGATGCTGTTGATGATGTTGTAGATGATGCTGTTGATTTTCTTTTAATAATGTTATGGAATTGTTATGTAATTTTCTTTTTTTTTGAAGAGGCAGTAGTAGTATAGATATTTGGCGTCTTTTGGTTAAATGTCAAAATTCAAAACTTATGTTGAATACAATTCACTTTTTCTGTTTGTTCTTTTCGTTGTAGTTGATGTTGAATTTGATGATTTTCGCATAATTTGCCCAAATGTAAACCAGCATTGAAATCAAATATTTATTTCAAAAAAAATTTCGAGACTGTGTCTTGTTGTTGTTGTTGCTAAATTTATGTTCTTTTTTTAAAATTATTTTAGATTTTAATTGAATTCAATTCAAATTTGTTGTTATTTTATTAAAAGTCACAATCGTTATAAAATACGATTAAAATTGAAAGGAATTTATTAGATTTCAAAGTATTTTTCAATTCAATAAAATTCAATGATTTTTTTTTTTCTTGAGTCAATTGTACTTTAATACATCAAAATAATTTGCTTTAATTTATTTTTACAAATAATTTTTATAATTTTATTATTCTTTTTGTATAACATATAATAAACGTTAAAATTTTCTTTTCACATTAAATTTGTTTTACACACATAACTTCGACATGTTTAACAACGAATTTCATTTTTCAAAATTTAAATCAAGACGAATTTAAAGCGACTGACCCATACGAGTCTCTTCATAACTCACAACTGACTGACTAAAAACGACTTACCACTCCTACCCAATGACTGTCAACTTTTTTTTCTTTTCTTCGTAAAAAACCACGCCATTCTTGCGTTTTCCTTGTTCTTCTTTTTCGTTCTACTCTTTTTTTGCCTAAATCCCGTTACAAAATCATGATATATTACAATCTGCCAATCAGAATTTGGCATCTGTAAAACAGGTTTTTTTGCAATGTTGCATGAATTCATCTCTACAGAGTTGCAATTTTCTGTAGATCATCATTTACATGCACTGAGAGAAATAAACAGGATTATATAATTTACGTGTAAACAATTTCGTGTAAATGAAATTGTCAACAAGTAAATTAAATTCAAAAAAAATTGGCAATAAAAAATAAAAAAAAAATTACAAAGTCTAAATCCCTAACAAAACTGCTTCGTTATGAAAATGTCAATTGAATAAAGAACAGGAAAAGGATTTAGAGCGCGCGTGAAGAACAACGTGTGGCACGACCCACGATAAGCCGGGTAAAACGACAATAAAATTTTAAGGTCTTAAATCTGTTGCATGATATCTTCCAATCAAATTTCCCTGAAGATCTTCCACGTCATATAGTACGTTACCTATTTTCTCCCGGATACGACACTTAATATATTTCGGTAAAAATTTTGCATTAATAGCATTTTGAAAATTACTAAGGCTATGATTCTTACGAAAAACTTCTTGTCCGACTCGATAACTAACATGTTTTGTACGTGTGTTATAAGTTTTTGTAGCCTTTTCGTGAGCCTTTTCAATGCTCTGGGAAATTTTCTCTCTGATTTTTGCCTGCTTATCCACATGTTTAACTATGGTGTCATCTTGCATCATATTAAGTTTTTCTAATAAGGTGTATGACGACCCATGCGTACACATATTTTGCCCGAACAGTGCATAATATGGTGAACAATTAATTGACGTGTGGTAGTCGCTTCTTAAAATTGACAAAATATTAGAAATACAGGTATCCCAATTCAAATGGTTAGACTCATTTAGAAGATAAAAACGAATTTTAGATATAATTTCCCGATTGGCTCGCTCGGAGGCATTCGCTTGAGGCGAGTATAACCCAGTTTTTATGTGAGTTATGCCAAACAAGGAGAAAAAATCTTGCATTTCTTTAGAAATAAATTGTTTCGCATTATCGCTATGTATAAATTGTGGGCTACCAAAAGTGTTAAAAATATGATTTTGAAAAAAGTTAATTACATTGAGAGACGTAGCAGATCTAAGAGGCTGAAGAAATAAAAATTTCGTAAAGTGATCGATAACTACAAAAACGTGAGTATTCTTAGTCTTGGAAGCGGGGTATGGTCCTAGAAAATCGCAGTACAATCGCTGAAATGGTCGTTTGGTTTCAAATGGATCTCCCATTGGTGGTCTAAGGGTTTGAGTCGGCGCTTTTATAACCTTACAGTCGTCACATTCTTTTACAAATTGTTTAATATCAGAACTCATCGATGGCCAGTAATATTTATGTCTAACTCTAGTTAGTGTTTTAAAGTAGCCACCGTGACAGCTAGATTCGTGACCTAATTGGATAGCTTTGTTAGTTAATGGGTTTGGAAGCCATAATCTCCACAGACTCTCTTCTTCATTTTCAATACCTTGACGAAAACTAACTCTTTTGTATACTCTGTCATCAATTACACATAAATCAGGCAACTTATCTTGGTTTTCAGAAATGGTTTTAATCAATTGCTTATATTCAGGAGACTCAAAATAATTTGAACTAAAATCTACTTCGGGAAAACTTCGCTTAATTTCTATAGAATCAACATCAAAACGAGACAATGTGTCTGGAACTACATTTAAGGATCCTTTTCTATGCTCCATCTTAAAATCAAACCCTTGCAACATTAAACTCCACCGTGCTAATCTACCGCTTAAATCTTTTTGGCCCATAAGCCATTTAAGACTAGAGTGATCGGTGATAATTCGAAAAGGTGATCCTTCAACATAAGGTCTAAAACGTTTAACACAGATTACCGCAGCTAAACACTCCAGCTCGGTGACTGTATAATTTCGCTGGGCCCCGTTAAGTTTTTGAGAAACAAACGAAATTGGTCTTTCCCTATTTTCTTGATCTAGTTGGTATAAGACGCCACCTACCCCAATACGTGATGCATCGCATTGTATAATAAATTCTTTTGTAAAGTCGGGTTGGGCAAGGACGGGAGCGCTAGATAATGCAAGCTTGAGTTTCTCAAAACTATTAACGGCTTCTGGGGTCAAAGAAAATTTACCTTCATGTTTACGCAAGCAATCTGTGAGAGGTCCTGATAAATTAGCAAAATTGTTTATAAAAGATCGATACCAGTTTGCCATACCAATGAATCGGCGGATCTGACGAGGGGTTTTAGGAATTGGAAAATCTACTATTGCTGAAACCTTGTCAGGGTCTACTTTTAAACATCCCCTACCAATACGATAGCCTAAATATTTTATTTCACTTTGACAAAATTTGCTTTTTGAGACGTTGATGGTGAGTCCCGCATCTTTAAGACATTTTGCAACCTGTTGGAGTATAGTAATGTGTTCTTCAAAAGTGGCTGTACAGACCAAAAGGTCGTCTAAATACACGAACACATTTTCTCTTAGACGAGACGGAATGGCTTTGTCCATTAGACGAGACATCGCTTGAGGACCATTGCAAAGCCCAAAGGGCATAACACGATATTGGTAAAGAGGTCTACCAGGGACTGCAAATGCTGTCTTCTCCTTTGAAACTTCCGTAAGCCTTATTTGAAAAAATGCATCCTTTAAATCTATTCCACTTATGTAATGGGTGTCCTTTAATCTACTAAG
The DNA here is from genome assembly GCA_933228675.1 of Stomorhina lunata. Classification (NCBI taxonomy): domain Eukaryota; kingdom Metazoa; phylum Arthropoda; class Insecta; order Diptera; family Rhiniidae; genus Stomorhina; species Stomorhina lunata. The sequence continues at coordinate 11,476,086 of OW121745.1, forward strand.
CAAGCCGTTGATGTGTGGGAGCGGATATGAATCTTTCATCGTAATAGTATTCAATTTCCTTGAGTCTAGGCACAAACGAACTTTTCCCGGTTTTCTCACATTTACAATAGGAAAGCACCAAGGTGAGTTAGACTCTTCTATTACGCCCATTTTCAACAACCGGTCTAGTTCTTGGTAAACTTCAGCCTGTCTAGGAGGAGAAAGTGGGTAATGCTTGCATTTTATCGGCTCTGCATCCCCAGTGTCGATGTGATGCTCCAAAAGACTCGTACAACCAAGACCTGACTTCTCAAAAGAGGGAAAATCGGACATAACACTTTCAAGTTGGAATTTTTGCTCTGAATTTAAATTATGAAAACATAAGTGGCTTTTATCTGCTGTCTCAAGATCAAAGGACTCAACAATGGGAACAATATCAGGGGCAATTGCAAAACTACGCCAGAAGTCTAAACCTAAGTAGGCTTCTTGCTTTAAAGAAGGTACAACGTAAAAATCTATATCTCTTGTAATACTTTTATACACAACAGGTAGCTTACAATGACCCATTACTGAGTTTTTAGATCCATCAGCTGTGGATATATATGATCGAAAAGGTCTTAAAGTGATATTATTTCTTTCAATAAAAGTTAAACTATTCTTTCCCAATACCGAAACACTAGCACCCGAATCTAGTAGTCCATAAATGTGCTCATTAAAAATTTGAATTTTTGCAAAAGGTCTCTCGTCGTTCTCATGGCATAATAATGAAGATTCTATTAATTTACGAAATGATTTTCTTTTCTTGAAGCGAAGTCTACAATTAAAAGTTTTAGCTGAAGGTTTATAAAGTGCAGAGTTATTATTATAGGAAATGTTTGTTTTTGAGGATAATTTATTTGAATTGTTTGGAGAATTTTCCGCCGAGATTGTAGATCTCGATTCATCCTCCTGTGGAAGATTCCTCGATTGATCTAATAGAAACTCGGGGAGAAAGCTTTGGAACGAGAGTCCCCGGTGGCCATCTCGCTCCGCTTCCTGTTTCCCATGTGCATATTTTTGCACTTAGGAGTAACTACCCCTTGTTCGCCACATTTAAAACAAAAAACATTTCTAGTTTCCTCTGGGCAATAAATATAGGAATGACCGAAGGATAAACAATTCCAGCACTTTATTTTTGAATAGTCAGGTTTATAGTTACGTTTAGAGAATTGCAGGGCTTCTATTTGAGGGTCAGACTCACAGTCAGATTCATTCTCTACTACACTTTCAGCTTCGACTTCACTAACTTGTCGATAGGGTTTATTTTCAAAAAGAGAAGTTTTACTTTCGTAAATTACCTTTTCGGCATTTCGTGCTAGGTCTCTAAGACTGTACAAAGATTTAGGATTAGCATTAAAAAGCATAACTTTAAAGTTAGAATGGATATTTTTCATTATAATTCTAATTAATTTTGTTTCACCAAGGGGTTCCTTCATACGAGAATTCATGCTAACTATGGCTGAATGAAAACTGTCATAAGGTTCTTTCTGAAGCTGTTTACGCTTGTACATATTTAATAATATGTCATCATCTGATTCCAAAGTACCGAATTCACGAGATATTGAATATTCTAAAAATTGATATGTGGGATTTGGATTCAGTTTTATGAATTCCCAATACCACTCGTTTGCGTTGCCGCGTAAAAATATTTGAAAGTTCTCGAGTAAATACTCATCAGTACACCGAGTTCGTTTAGCTAAGGTCTCAATTTTAAAAAGAAAATTTGTTACATTACCTGTACCATCAAAAGAGATGTTCCATTTCTCCAGTTTTACTTTATCAAATAGTCCTGGGTTGAAATTGGCCTCCTGAGATACAGTTGGGTTATTCGCATTTAAGTTTGTGTCACAAGTCAAGTTAGTAATAGTAGCTTTCAAAGAATTAAGTTCCCTCCTAAATTCATCTTGAGAAGATCGTATGGCCTCTTGTACAGCTGATAATAAATTGTCATTATTATTAACTGTAGACGGTTCAGCAATGAATTCACTTTGAATATCAATTTCTTTCGAAGCCATGTTTAAGTCAATTGTATCCTGATGTTCTAAATGACGTGGAATATCTCCGAGAGAAACTTGATCGGACTGACAGATATTTAAAGAAACTTTTGGTTCTAACGGTTTGAGATTGCTCTGGATGTTTTCTTCAGGTGGGGGTGAATGAACCACACGTGGTCTTGAAGTGGGTGTACTTGGTAATTCTTCTAATGATTGCGTATTATTCCAAACAGTTTTGCCTCTACCTCTACTTGCACTTAAATTACTGTTTGATCCCTTTCCTGAACTACGAGTGTTCATAATAAATGAACAGATCGACAGACGGACAAAATTAAGAAAAAATTAAAAATACTCTATTTCGAAAACAAATGCGAATAATGCAGTAAGGCGTTGCAGTGTGTGATTATATCGGTTTAGTGAAAAAAAAAAATCATGTGAAAAAAATTGCAAAATAATAATAAAATTGATTTAGGTTTAATACAATATTAATACAATAACTCCAGTAAACGAATTGGTGGATGAGTAAACAGTGAATAATATTTTTTTCTTTTTTTTCAAAACATGTCTTGTAATTATCTGATTTTGTTACTTCAGAATTTACCGCTACTGTTTTGAATTGATACTTTATTGATCATATGCTTCATTAAAGATGAAACAAAGTCTAATGTTTACAAGTAATAAGAAAAAATTAAAAAAAAATAGTTTAAGTTGAGTATACATAGGTATAAACAAAAATATACAAGGTTTTCTTTAAATTTGATGCATTTGTTAAATTTCAGTTAAATACAATAAAATTTAAAGTCTCTCAAATTTTCAGAAAGCCTCCACTCAAAAAAAAAAATTTCAAAATTATAACGCAAAAATGTTAGAGAATTGGATCTCATGACATTTGACTTTTATTATTCAAAAAAAATTTTAAAAGAGATTGATGGAAAAAAAATTAAACTATTATTGTGTTGGTATAATTTCAAATTTCATTAAGTATACCTCGTATAACTTTTTCCTGACTTTAATCAAATGTATTTGGGTTTTTATATATTATATTCAAAATTTTAAGTGCAGCTGGTTCAAGCCACTGTTATTTTACATCCAAACATATTTAAAAAAAATCGTCTATTTAAATTTAAATGACAAAATTCGTTATACGAAATTTACCTATAATTTTCCTTTACATTATGCTACCCTATAGGCAGCTTTTCGTTGGGCGCCATCTATGTTACGCGCGCTTTGTAAATGCACAAAAACAAAAATTGAAGATCAATGGCATGTACGAGGTATTTTCGGCTAGCTCTGCCGTCAGTGGCGCGGTTCTCGACCCAATTGTTTTGACGCGTAATCATAGAAAAAATCATGCCATTGTAAATTGCCACAAAAAAAAATTTAAATATAGAGCTTCTAATGAAAAAATTGCAAATTTTAAAAAGGAACTGAATGTATCTTTATTATACCAACTTTAACGGGACTCCATAGTCACGTCACGGGGTCATCACTGTTTACTCACACCTACCAATTCGTTACCTTCGTTTTGTAAGGAAAATGAATTTATTTCATTATGAAATTCATTATTTATTTTATAATAATAATAAACATATTAATAATAATAATACTAAATATTAAAATTACCATAAAAGAAAATATAATAATACAAAATAAATTTTTATTTAAAGTTATAATAATATAAACTAATTTTACTACAACTAACTTACTGCTGTTGTTGTGGAAACTGTAGGGGGGGGGTTTTGGATAGCTGATGTTGTTGTTGTAGCTGTGGATGATACTGCTGATGATGAGGTTGCTGTGGACGATGCTGATGCTGTGCAGGAGTCTGTTGCTGTAGATGATGATGAAGATAATGCTGATACTGAAGACGTAGCTGTTTCGGTGACTGATGCTGTAGATGATGTTGTAGATGATGTTGTAGATGATGCTGAAGATAATACTGGGACTGAAGACTGTTTTGGTGACTGATGCTGTAGATGATGTTGTAGATGATGCTGAAGATAATGCTGGGACTGAAGACGGTTTTGGTGACTGATGCTGTAGATGGTGTTGTAGATGATGCTGTTGATGATGTTGTAGATGATGCTGTTGATTTTCTTTTAATAATGTTATGGAATTGTTATGTAATTTTCTTTTTTTTTGAAGAGGCAGTAGTAGTATAGATATTTGGCGTCTTTTGGTTAAATGTCAAAATTCAAAACTTATGTTGAATACAATTCACTTTTTCTGTTTGTTCTTTTCGTTGTAGTTGATGTTGAATTTGATGATTTTCGCATAATTTGCCCAAATGTAAACCAGCATTGAAATCAAATATTTATTTCAAAAAAAATTTCGAGACTGTGTCTTGTTGTTGTTGTTGCTAAATTTATGTTCTTTTTTTAAAATTATTTTAGATTTTAATTGAATTCAATTCAAATTTGTTGTTATTTTATTAAAAGTCACAATCGTTATAAAATACGATTAAAATTGAAAGGAATTTATTAGATTTCAAAGTATTTTTCAATTCAATAAAATTCAATGATTTTTTTTTTTCTTGAGTCAATTGTACTTTAATACATCAAAATAATTTGCTTTAATTTATTTTTACAAATAATTTTTATAATTTTATTATTCTTTTTGTATAACATATAATAAACGTTAAAATTTTCTTTTCACATTAAATTTGTTTTACACACATAACTTCGACATGTTTAACAACGAATTTCATTTTTCAAAATTTAAATCAAGACGAATTTAAAGCGACTGACCCATACGAGTCTCTTCATAACTCACAACTGACTGACTAAAAACGACTTACCACTCCTACCCAATGACTGTCAACTTTTTTTTCTTTTCTTCGTAAAAAACCACGCCATTCTTGCGTTTTCCTTGTTCTTCTTTTTCGTTCTACTCTTTTTTTGCCTAAATCCCGTTACAAAATCATGATATATTACAATCTGCCAATCAGAATTTGGCATCTGTAAAACAGGTTTTTTTGCAATGTTGCATGAATTCATCTCTACAGAGTTGCAATTTTCTGTAGATCATCATTTACATGCACTGAGAGAAATAAACAGGATTATATAATTTACGTGTAAACAATTTCGTGTAAATGAAATTGTCAACAAGTAAATTAAATTCAAAAAAAATTGGCAATAAAAAATAAAAAAAAAATTACAAAGTCTAAATCCCTAACAAACTGTCTAACTAAGGTATTTACTGCCTTAAATGAACACAACCTAAAAGTTCAATTTAATAAATGCAAATTTTTTGCCAGACAAACCCAATTCCTAGGCCATATAGTTACGCCAAACGGTCTTGTCCATCTAAAATAGAGGCAATAATAAATGTACCTATTCTACATACTGTAAAACAGATAAAGTCCTTTTTGGGACTAACTGGCTACTATAGGAAGTTCATAAAAAATTATTCTTCCATTTCGGCACCAGTAATTAAATATCTAAAAAAGGACGTTAAAATTAATGTTAATGATCCTTCTTATATAGAAGCTTTCGAGAAGTTGAAGAAAATTATAACTAACCCGCCAATTTTGTCTTACCCAGACTTCAACAAAAAGTTTGTTCTGACCACAGATGCTAGCGGTGTGGCATTGGGGGCTGTTCTAAGCCAAAGTGGTAAGCCCATCTGCTATGCTAGCAGAACTTTAAATGACCATGAGAAAAGGTATAGCACCATTGAGAGGGAACTCTTAGCTGTTGTATGGGCAGCGAAATATTTTCGCCCCTACCTCTATGGAACAAAATTTTTTGTTAATACTGATCATCAGCCTCTTAAGTGGCTGGCTTCCTTGAAAGAACCATACTCTAGGTTGAGTAGGTGGAAAATCATGCTCGCTGAATATGAGTTTGAGATCGATTATGTAAAGGGTAAAGACCATAAAGTCGCGGACTACCTTAGTCGATTGGAGACCAATGACAAAAACCACAAAGATTGTGATGAAAAATCATTATTCGCAGTGACAGATGACGCGACAACGATTCATAGTCAGCAGGAGGATGGAAACACGAATTTTCGCATAAGTGATTCTATTGTAAATAAGTATAGAACACAGATAAGAGTCCTGCGGACTAAGCAGAGAGAATATGAGGTTTTGTATGGAAAATACAAAATAATATATGTGGATGAGGGTGATCTACGGAATGAACATTATTTGAATGATTTATTTAGAAGAACGTTAAATAAGGGTAACATCGGGATATATTCCGAGCTTCCTGACGGCATGTACATTGTGGTTCAGGAAAAGTTAGATTCTTTATTTGGAAATGATCGAGGACTGAAATTCATTAAATTTACGAAATTGGCTGTCGATGTATCTTCTGAAGAAGAAATGTACCGTATAATCGAGGGTGAACACAGAGATGGCAATCATAGGGGAGTTTTGGAGAATTTTGAGAAAATCAAGAATTCCTTTTTCTACCCAAATTTGATTAAATATATTAACAAGTATATAAATTCTTGTAGAATTTGTAGTGAAAATAAATATGATAGAAACCCTTATAGTAAATCTTTCAATCACACCGTGAGCCCGGATAGGCCTAATATGATAGTTCATTTGGAAATTTTTCAGGTCCATAGGACCTATTTCTTGACGACAATAGATAGATTTACTAAAATGGGCTCCGTACATAAAATTACGGATAAAAATATGTGTACTATTAAGGTGAAAATACAGAAAAGGATTGGAATCCTTGGCAAACCAGAATTACTCGTAATGAATAACGAGTTTAATAATGCGTTGATAAGACTACTTTGCTCAAAGGAGAATATACAGGTGCATTTCACCACCCCGAACTCGCACACGGGAAACTCTGATATTGAAAGAATGCATTTGTCGCTTCTTGGCACATTGGAAGTATCGAAACCCAGGCAGGTTATGCAATTCTACAGGGAAAACCTGTCGATCTTATAACCGGTTTCACCGAATTGATCCATGTTGTCGATGTGCGTGATGTAGAAGATACGATTGGAAGGTTGAGAATGGGCGTGTCTCAAAATTTCAGGGTTTATGACGGTTCGCTAACCGTAAGTCTTAATAGAAAGATAAATGAGTTAGAGCATTGCTTACAAACCCTAAAAGTTCACACTAGAACTAGAACTAAAAGAGGTTTGATAAATGTGGGAGGTAGAGCAATAAATTGGCTCTTTGGCAGTATGGATGATGAGGATAGATCTAGAATTGAGAGCCATTTAAAAAACTTGGATTTTAATCAGAAAAATATAATTGGTAATTTGAATAAACAGGTTAAGATAAACAATGAGATGCAAAACTATTTACAGAATATTAGGTTGGTGATGGAACAGAATAGGAAATGGTTTAATGGGGTGTACACTGGTGAGATCGGTGAGAGTATGAAAATAGCAATATTTAATAATTTCATTTTACTGATTAATGAAGTAAGAAATAAAATTGATCAAGTACAGGAGAATATTGTTATGTCTAAATATGGAATAATAAGTAGATTTTTCCTAACAAACTAGGAAATAGATCATTTTGGAATTAATGGTCTAAAATTAAGGTATATGAAGAGTGGATGATAACTTCATAGTCTTTGTTCTTGTCGATGGAGAATATAGGACGCAAGTAGTGGTGCCAATACCGAATCGAGACTTTATGCAATTGGACATTGAAATAACTAAAACGGTGGCCTTTGAGAACAAAACTTATTTTGTAGACAGAGAAAATGTATTGAGTAAAATGAGGGTCGTATATTCATGTATACGTAGTGTATTAAGAAATAATTATAGTCATTGTAATGAGATTAAGATGAAACAAAGGTCAATTGTGGAGGTTGAAATTGGAAACTTGTTATTGATTAATGTTAAAAGTATTCTGTATGATTCATGTACCGATTATTCATATCCCTTAAATGGAAATTATATTGTTAACTTTGAAAAATGTGAAATCAAAGTCGATGAATTTAAAATTAAAAGATTTGAAAGTAAACTTAATGTAGTTATTCCGAATTTTAATGTTTTACCTAGTAATAAAATATATATAATTAAAAGAAATTTTTGTAGAAGAGCAAAATCATTATATTTTTAATTTTTATCTACTTTATTTACTGTTTTTTGTATTTGTTTTATGTATTATTCTAAGAAAGATAAAGAGTTGTAAATTGATTCGAAGAGACTCGATGATTTTTTAGTGAATTCGCACTCACTAAAAAATCAATGGATTTTTATGGTCGATATCTCATTTTGTTGCTATTATATGTCGCTATGCGATAAAATAATAAATCTGGAAGTTTTTTGCCGTTTTCGATTTTTCCTGATTTTTTTAAAACGAAAATTTTTGCCATTTTTACGTAAAAAATATATTTTTTTCTTAAGTTTTTTATTATAACTCCGATACTATTGATCCGATTTAAACGCGATATATAGACAAATTAAAGGCTATATAAATCTTAATTTTTCTGTTTTTATTTGAATAATATCGGAGTAGTAGTTTTTGAGTTATCATTAATTATTTGAAGAAACGTCTAAAAAAAATTGCAATTTAAAAAAAAAATTTAAAAAAAAATCTTGCCATAGAATTTAAAAATTTTACCATTTTTGTACAAAGGTAGTCATGATGCATCAAAATTGTATAGTGGTTTTAAGAGCACATTCTTTTACTTCTAAAATATTAAAATTTGTGTATTATTTAGTTATGTAAAAAATTGTGTATGTAAATGAACCCTGCTGTAATTTATAAGATTCAAATTTTGTTGCAAGGGTAAAACTATAAATAAATAAATAAAACAAATTGATTCCATAGCCATCTTGAAACCGATTTGGACCTATGGCATACAACTTTGGGGAACCGCAAGTAACTCAAATATTAAAATCCTTCAAAGATTTCAATCAAAAACACAAAGGGCTGTTGTGAATGCACCTTGGTTTGTAAGCAACAAAACTCTACATACTGACTTGGAAATCCCATATGCTAAAGATGAAATCAGCAATTTCAGTGGAAGATATGTTCAAAGGCTAAGCAACCACTCAAATCTATTAGCAAAGAGTTTGCTCGATGAAACTGATGATCTTCCTTTTAGAAGATAACTTGTTAATTACTCAAATTCTAATACATATTGTAAACTATTGTTTTTTATTTTGAAAAATAATATTTTTAATTTGATCTCTACATTATTTTGTATGTAAAGTATTGACTCTACTGTAAAGTATTGACACTACTTCTGTGATGTATTCTGTTATATTTTTACTATATGCTATTACATTTGCTTAATATTTTAAGAATAGATTGCAAATAAAATGAATAATATAAAAAAAAATTCTTAATAATTCCGAAAAAAAAAACTGTTAACACTATTGACCATTGGATATTTATTCAGGTCCGTTCTGAAATGATATCCAATAAATTTTATCCGCCCATCTCCTAAGATTTTCGAGAAAAGGACTAAAGTTCTTTTTAAAATTTAAAAATCAAATTTCTTAATAATTCCGAAAAAAACAAACTGCTAACACTTTTGACCATTGGATATTTATTCAGGTCCGTTCTGAAATGATATCCAATAAATTTTACCCGCCCATCTTCTAAGTTTTTCGAGAAAAGGACTAAAGTCCTTTTTAAAATTTAAAAATAAAATTTCTTAACAATTCCGAAAAAAACAAACTGTTAACACTTTTGACCATTGGATATTTATTCAGGACGTTCTGAAATGATATCCAATAAATTTTATCCGACCATCTCCTAAGATTTTCGAGAAAAGGACTAAAATCCTTTTTAAAATTAAAAAATCAAATTTCTTAATAATTTGGAAAAAAAAAACAAACTGTTAACACTTTTGACCATTGGATATTTATTCAGGTCTGTTCTGAAATAATATCCAATAAATTTTATCCGCCCATCTCCTAAGATTTTCGAGAAAAGGACAAATGACTGTTTGAAGATTTGTAATAATTGTTTGATAATTGTTTCACGATTAACTAGCGATTTTATGGCGGTAGTTTGATGATTTTTTGTCGATTGTTTGATGATTGTTTGATGGTTGATTGATGTCCGTTTTGGCGAAGTTGCACTGTACTTAAAAGGTAAAACGAATGGAATATTTGACAAACGCAGAATATTTGACAAACTGCATTTTCTACTTCTGGACCTAATTACCGTATCAACGGCTGCATCTGCGGCAGTTAGATTAGGAAAACTATCTCAATGGCAATAACAATGTTTAACAGATAGCAGAACTCCTGGTAAAATATTGTAATTTGATTTCCACTGATGGCTATAACCTCAATAATTAGGTAGAATTAAGGATATGCTCCTAAACCCTGCAGCACTTTAAAATTGAACTATACTGTGATGACTCAACAGTTCAGTTAACAGCATCTATGGGTACCGGCCCACAGAGCATACAAGGAGACTGTACAGCAGAAGAGTAATCAAGACTTGGGACTTCATCATATACAGATGAACTAAAATATGTTGGTTATAACACTGACTTAACAACGCTAAATAAATCTGTGGCAATATGGAATAGTAGTCGAAAATTTTGTGTAATTTACATTCTGCTCGATTTTGACGAATACACTCAGGGAAAAAATGTGCTGATAATAAGATTTTCTGCTTGAAATCGAAACTTTTTCTGCTTGAAAGTAGAGTAAATACGAAAAATCTTATTTTGAGAATAAAATCTTATTTTTTTAAGATTCTTCGTAAGATCGCAATCTTAAAAAAAATCTAAGCACAGGATCGATAACTAAGAATGTGTTCTTATTAATTAAGATTAAATTCTTAATTTTTAAGAATGCACTCTTAATTAATAAGAACATAATCTTAAATAATAAGAACGCATTCTTAATTATCGATCTTGTTCTTAGAACTTTTTCAAGATTGCGATCTTACAAACAATCTTGAAAAATAAGATTTTATTCTTAAAATAAGATTTTTCGCATTTACTCTACTTTCAAGCAGAAAAAGTTTCGATTTCAAGCAGAAAATCTTATTTTAAGCACGTTTTTTCTTATTATAATATGCGTATTTGGTGATAAAATAAAACACATTTTTTATTATTTTTTCCCCTTTCGAGGAATGTAATAGTATTCCTATATTTTAAAATTTTGATTTATTTATTTTAGATTATAGGTAGTTAGTAAAAAATTGTATCCTAAAAATACCTTGACTTCATCTTCCGTTGGAAAAAGTGTGCATATTTCTGTCAATATATCTTGGAAATCGTGAGGATGAAGTGTGAGATTTTTTTTTAGAATTTGATGTACTATAATCTGGATCAGCTCATCACGATAGTAATTGTTTAAATCTTTGCGTGAAGCATAAAATTCTAGGATGTTTTTGCCACTTACTGATTCATTCAATAATGAAGCTAAATCCTATATAAATAAACGAAAGTATTTTATGTTTTGTACACATTTTAATGTATTGAGTAATTATCTAATACTTTTACCTTGTCAAACACTTTTTTGTTAACTTCCACATTTACAGAAGACGATGAAGTGGAAGTTACATCTGGACATTTTTATAGCCACTGACCTACCTTCGACGGCATCGAAAGTGTATCTTCATCAATTTCAAACTAAAGGACAAAACTATTAGTGGTTTAATTTACTTTCTAAATAAAATATTAAAACCTGTTTATTTTTCCAGACAAATAATTTTTCACTGCTTTCATATACTGCAGACTTCTAAAAGTTACATTTGAGCCTGAAACAAATTAAATTAATATAATTTTTTATAAAGAAATTTACTTATGTATTTATAAATATGATGAAAAACTTACGGTGCAGGTACGGAAAAACGCATTCCAGATCGAATTCTTTCAAAAGATTTTTCAGCAACGCGTCATCGTCCAAGAAATCTTATGAAATTTCTTGTGAAGGGCAGTTCATTTCATACTCCCCACCACACACCGGAACTAAATTGCCTTCTATTGGAATATTTAAAAGGATCACTTCATTCGGATTAAGGTTTTCCATTTATATTTCTTATTAAATTTATATTTTTACTCAAAAAATTAGTTTTTCACTTTTTCGCAACTACTTTGGTCGGCGGATTACAATTTATGACAAAATACTGAGAAATTTCCCTAAAACAAGCACACAAATCTACAAAATCAAGAATACGATCTTAAGATTAGAACTTACAATCTTCAAAATAAGAATAAAATCTTAAAATCAAGATCACAATCTTAAAATAAAGAATACGATCTAAAATTAAGATTTAAAATCTTATAATAAGATTAAAATCTTAAAAGCAAACAAATTGCATGTTATTTTTAGATTGTATTCTCATAACTAAGAATTTATTCTTAAATTTAAGAATATAAATCTTACTGGCTATATTTTCAAGATTGAAAATTCAAGATTTCGCAATCTTATATTGTAGATTTTTTTTCTTGAAATCAGATTGTCATTTTTCTCTTAGTGTAATTTATGAATTAATATATTGGTAACATGTTTGTTGTTTTTATTAATGCATTATTGATTTAAAAAACTTAAGCTAAGAAGTAAACATACATAACATTGACCGTAACTGTTATAATAATGGGTGTTTTTTTAGAGGTATAAAACTTCGAATTGAAATAAAACACAAGAAAATCGTTTTAATGTCCATCAATTTGGCTTTATTGGAAGGATAATTTTATGCCATTAATGTTTAAATATGATTTCGGGCATGTGGCCGCCGCGGCTGGCTCGAATAAAGCCAATTCTACAGGTCCAATTTTCAACTACATTTTCGAGCATATGGGGCCGTATGTTGGCAATAACGCCACGAATGTTGGCTTCCAAGCTCCCTAACGTTTCTGGTTTGTTGGCGTAGACGAGCGACTTCACATATCCCCAAAGAAAATATTCCAGTGGTGTCAAATCGCACGATCTTGGTGGCCAATTGACAGGTCCATTCCACGAAATTATGCGCTCATCGAATGTTTCCTTCAATAAATCAATTGTGACGTGCGCTGTGTGGCATGTAGCGCCGTCTTGTTGAAACCACAACTCATCCACATTCATGCCATCCAATTGGGGAACAAAATAGTCGGTTATCATGGCTCTATACCGGTCTCCATTTATGGTAACTGACTCTCCAGCATTATTTCGGAAGAATTATGGCCCAATGACTCCACCAGCCCATAGAGCACACCAAACAGTAAGTTTTTGTGGATGTAATGGCGTATCAAGGGTCTCATGTGGATTCTCTTCACTCCAAATGCGGCAATTTTGCTTGTTGACGTAGCCATTCAACCAAAAATGAGCCTCATTACTGAACAAAATTTTGCGATGAAAATCAGCATCGAGATCAATCTCATTTTCGGCCCATACACCAAAATCACGACGCATTGCATGGTCTGGCGGCTTTAATTCTTGCACAAGCTGGATCTTGTAAGGTCGCAAGCCAAGATCTTTGCGCAAAATCTTCCATAAAGTTGATGGACAAAGCTCCAATTGCTGTGCACGGTGGCGAATCGATTCATTCGGGTCCTCTTCAACACTTTGTTTCTTCGGTGCGCACTGTTCGACGTCGCTGCGGATGCGTATTATCACATAGAGTAAACGTAGTGCGAAAACGATCCATAGTTAACCGAATTAATTGCTCTGATGGACGATTATGTCGACCATAAAATGGACGGAGCTTGCGGTAAACTTCGCGAACTGAACCATTATTTTCGAAATAAATTTGCACGATTTGCAAGCGTTGTTCTTTTGTCAACCTGTTCATGATGAAATGGCAAACCAAACTAAATATTAATCACATGACAGCTGATTAAATGGCCGCCAGTTAAAAAAGTGATGCCAACTTAAAGTTCTATACCTCAATAAAAAACACCCGATATAAACTACGATACGGTCATATTTAACCATTAATATCTGTGGAATTTTTACATAACGTCTTCTCTCGAAATAAGACAATTTTCCAAGATTTTTAAAGTAAATATGGAATTTTAATGCCTGTCTTTTGGTCTAATCTCCGTATTTCTACGACCTTTGGATCGGAAGATATGTAGTCGACTAATCGACCTCTTTCAGGTTTTTCCCCAATTTCAATTTGACAAAATGACTTCTTTCAGAGAATTAAGATTAATTTGAAAATGCATACAAAAAAAAACTGGCAAAAATAGTTTGACAAAACAGCTTGTCTTCATTTAGTTTTAGCAATTTTTACTAAATTATTTTTGACAAAACAGCTTCTTTCGAAAGAAGACGTTTCATGAAAAGCAAATTTTGAAAAATTGCCACTTGTCTCAAACAAGTTGATGTTTTGATCAATTGGTCGCCAGGATTACTTGCGACAAAACGTCTTGTATCAAAAGAAGTTAGTTTAAAAAACGAAAGTCTTAAAAAATTGAAGTCTTATCTCAACACAAGTGTTTTTAGAAAAACGAAAAAGGAAAAAAGAAGCTATTTATTTAAGAATAAATTAAAACTCGTGTAAATTGATCAAAGACAAAAAAGTAAAACTATGGCCGATTTTGAAGCAGGTAACGAGACTAAGAGCCTTGAAAATGTCGAAAGTGATGAAGACGTTTTTCACGAAACCGATTTTGATGATTCTGATTATATTCCATCAGAAGGTTCGCATCTGGATACAACATCGGAGAGCGTTAGAGATATGGCTGCTATATTAGAATCTAATCTTAGCGAGTCAGACTTGCCACAATCTAGCAAAAAACAACGTATCGATATACCTACAACATCAAAGGCCTTGAATAAATTAAACAAAAATTTAGGAAAAGAATACTATACATCTCGGAATAAAAAAGTTCCCAAAAAGACATTTAATCCAATAGGACAGTGCAAAAAAATGTGACACAACAAAATTAATGCTCAGCAGCAAGAAGAGATATTTAAAGAATACTGGAATCTGGGTGATTATAATAAGCGTCGGCATTACATTTCGAACATGATTGAGATCCATACGAAGAAAACCGAGACTTTAGTGAAAGCATCCAATCCCCGGAATCGGCAATATGTTTATTTGTACTATTTTGAGATGTGTGGACAGAAAAATCGCGTGTGCAAAAGATGCTTCTTAAAAATATTTGGAGAAACGGATTCGAGCATCAAAACCATAAATAGGTATAAAATAAATAAATTATTTGGTGCGCTCATACCGGATGACCAATGTGGCCGACACGAGCCACACCACAAGCTGCCGATGCAAAAGTATAATTTATTAATCGAACATATAAATAGTATTCCCAAGTACGAAAGCCACTATAGTCGCCGTCACACGACTCAATTATATTTTCTCGTCGTCAAAAGGTCCCGGCTCCATAATTGATCGCAAGTTACACGTCTCCATTGGCCATATCGCAGAACAAAAAACGTGATTTATTGAATATGCTGCCACTGATTAGTACTCATGTACATAGTTTTTATGAAAACATAAAGGCCGAAGGAGAACGTTCTTTTGAAATTGATCCGGATCTTGAAGAAGAAGAAACTCAACAATAAACTAAGTGTAAAAAACACAAAATATGGATTTTTACTGTTTCCTTGAATTATTTTATTCTTTTATTCGAAGTGAATTTTAATGTTTTAATTAAATTTAATGAAAAATGTATTATTTTTAACCATGTTTTTGTATAATTTCCATATTGTAACGAAAAATAATTTTTTTTTTTTAAATAAAACCGAAGTATTTTTTCCAGATCAACTTCTTTCAACTTTATTTTCATATTCCATTTTAACAAAACAACTTCTCTTGACTTAAGCGATTAAAAACATTTTATAATTTAATCAAAAAAATTTTGACAAAACGACTTGTATGATAGAAGTTATTTTTTTTTTAATCCATTTGACAAAACATCTTAATTTTTGTAGTTTTAAAGAAAACGACTGCTTTTAGAAGGAAAAAAAAGGTCGCATGTTGTTTATTGAGTATTTGTGTATAATATCCAAGTTCGAAATTTCTTTAATTCTCTTAGCAATAACTTCCATTAGTCTTTTTAACTGTTTTTTTCGCTCTACTGAAAAGTTGTGGATTTAGAAAGAAGACGTTTTGTCAAAAGTCCACAGATATCAATGAACTGATGTAATGGTTAAATTTAACCATTAACAAGGAATATATTTTATTTTAGTCATTGTAACCAAGTAAAAAGAGAAATATTTTTTTTTTTGGTTAGAAAAAAGCGTTACATCAACTTAAAAGTTTTTTTGGTCTTTAATTAATTATTATAGTAACCAAAAAAAATTTTTGGTTAAAAATAACCATTATCAAGTATTTTTTTTATTTTTTTGGTTAAATCTATCTATCTATCTTCTTCTTCTATCGTCTTCTATATCTATCTATATCTATATATGTATATCTATAAAAAAAAATGTACGCGTCTGTTTGTATGTTGTCTGTTGGGAAGGATCTCCGAAACTAGCGGATCGATTTTTCTGAAAATTTGACAGTGTAGTATGGTGTGGTCGGTGGTGACTATAGGCTATTTTTTTTTTTTTTGAAATCTTAAGTGGGGGTGACCCCTCCCATATAACTCATATATTAAAATTGGCAAATATAGCTGATAGTGAAGCCCGATTTTTCTGAAATTGGGACAGTATGTTAAGGTGTAACTGGTGGTTAAAATAGCCTAGGTTTTTTTCGGAAATCCCATATAAGAAAAATACTGAAAATGACAAATATGGTTGACCTAGTGCCCCGATTTTTCTGAAGTTTTGACTGTATGGTAAGGTGTGACCGGTAGTTAAAATAAGCAAGTTGTTTTTCTGAAATCTCAAGTGAGCGTGACCCCTCCCATATAACTCATATATTAAAAATTACAAATATAGGCGACCTGGAGGTCCGATTTTTCTGAAATTAAGACAGTATGGTAAGGTGTGACCTGGGGTTAAAAAAGGCAAGGTTTTTTTCTGAAATCTCAAGTGGGCGGTTCCCCTCCCAGCTGACCAATTTTTCTAAAATTTTGACAGTATACACTGACCGTCACAACTATAACCGCACTACAATATCCGTTTTTGCACTACGTTAAAAGAAAATTCCAAAAAAACGGTAGTTTTATTCTAACAAAAACTTTGTTTGTTACTCTTTGAATAGGCAAATTCACAACGATTAATGCATTTCTTAGTGTTGTAACGTGTGTATTAAAAGACGATCATTTGCTGACTAAAAACTAAAAGTGTTTATTCATATATTTTGACATTTCTTATTCACATGACATTTGGAGATAAATGTGACAAGTTATTAAAATATTAGGGTGATCATAACATCTCTCCCACGCTTATTTAAAAGATAATTAAGTTTATGCATAAAATTCATTTGGATATAAACTTCATTTGTTATGGTTTATCACATAAATCAAAAAAAATAAAGAGTTTTAAATTACGAATACTTTCTGGCGCCTTTCGGATTGATACACCTCCAGACTCCGAATTGTTTGCTTCTTTCGGAAGCAAACAATTCGGATGTTGAGTTTCCACTTGTTGCTGCAATTCCGTAGATGGTGTTTTATCTGCGTTTTGTGTTGGAAGTTTATCCAATGACGGATTCGAGCTGTTGGTTATTATTGTTGGTTGGTCTGAGTACGAGTTTGAAACTTGTTCACCAATATTTCTCATCTGGTCCACATGTCTTGTCCATAAGCGGTTATCGTCTAGTTCGACTTTATAATGTAGTTCTCCTTTACTGTCTAACACTCTACCAAAACGCCACTTATCGCTAGACATATAGTCTCTGACTGCCACCCTCTCGCCTGGCTTAAATGTTTTGCTAGTTTTTTCTCTCTCTACTCTCTTAACTTCATTACCTGGCAACAATAGATCCAGACGACTTTGAATTTGTCTGCCAAACATGATCATGGCTGGTGACTTTTTAGTTGCTGGATGTATAGCTCGACGATAGGCTAATAAGATGGTTGAGAGTTCATTCTCCAAACTAGATGACTTTTCTTTCATTGTCTTCATTTTGTTTTTTATTTTTTGTATAAACCTTTCGGCCTGCCCGTTCGTCGGGGGATGGTAAGGTGCGCCTTGCTTATGTATTATTCCATTTAATTTTAAGAAATTTTGGAATTCTACAGAATTAAACTGTGGGCCGTGGTCCGTTACCAATATATTTGGAACGCCAAATGTTGAAAAAATTTGTTTACATTTCTGTATTGTTACTTCAGCTGTCATATTTGGTACGATGTGGACTTCTGGCCACTTACTGAAAGCGTCAATTAAAACGAAAAAATATTTACCCATAAATGGGCCTGCAAAATCGGCATGCACCCTTTCAAATACTTTGCTGGGCGGTATCCAACAATGCACTGGTACGGACCTGGGATTGGGCTTGTAAAGTTGACATTGGGAACAATTTGAAACCATATTTTCGATGCCTGCATCCATCTTAGACCACCAACAATAGGCTCTAGCTAAGGTTTTCATTTTCGACATACCAAAATGTCCTGTGTGTAACTCACGTAAAACTTTCTCACGAAGTGTTTTTGGAATAAATACTCTGATTCCTCTCAACAGACAACCGCTTTGTAGTGCAAATTCTGTTTGCTCTATGCCAAATCTATGTTTTGAATCGCAAATTCGACCATATTTTAGAGATTCCATTAAAATTTTGATTTCTTCGTCTTTTTCATTTTCTTTTCGTAGATCCTCAACTGTTACAGGTAAATTTTCTATAACATTGAGTTCAATCACATCAATCTCTTCAATGGTGTTGTATGTAATATTTTGTGGCAGCCTCAAAAGTGCATCAGCGTTTGAATTTTCCTGAGACTTTTTTAACCGAATATCATAATTAAACGTTTCTAAAAATATGGCGTAATGTTGCATTCTAGTTGCTGTTAACATAGACAAACCCTTGGTTGGCGAAAATATTTGAGATATTGCTTTATTATCCGTAACCAGGGTGAACTTCCTACCTAAAAGGTATTGGTGGAACTTTTTGACGCCAAAAATTATCGCATAGGCTTCCTTATCTACTTGACTGTATTTCTTTTGCGTGTTGTTTAACGTATGTGAAGCAAACTGAATAGGTCGTTCCACACCATCCTTATCAATATGGCTTAACACTGCACCAACTCCAACCGGGCTCGCGTCAACGGCTAGTACAAGTGGCAATTCGGAATGATAATGCATTAAAACCATGTCTGATATTAACCATTTTGAATGCTCGATCGCAGTCGTCATCAAATTTAAAATCTACGTCCTGATGTAAAAGATTATTCAGTGGATAAATCAAAGTACTCAAGTTTTGTATAAACCGACCATAATAATTAATAAGACCCAAAAACGATCGCAATTCATCTTTGGTTTTCTTATGTTTTGTATGGCATCGACCTTCTGTTTAACCTTTGAAATTCCATTACAATCAATAACGTATCCGCAGTACTCTATTTGCTCTTTTAAAAATTCGGACTTGTTTAAATTTACACGCATATTGTGTTTATCCAATCTACGAAGAACTTCATAAACTCTTTGTAAATGTATGTCGTCACTTGGAGCGGTCACTTTTATATCATCCAAAAATACTTTAACGCCAGGTATATCCCCCAATAATTGTTCTATAAAACGCTGCCATTTGGCGGGTGCGCATGAAATACCAAACATAAGTCGAGTAGGCTGAAACAATCCCTTATGGGTGCTTATTGTTAAAAGGTGTTGATCTTCAGGGTGTACTTCTAATTGAAGGTATGCTTTGGACAAATCGATTTTTGAAAACTTTCTCCCTCCAGCCATACTACTAAAAAGTTCGTCAATGGTAGGCAGTGGATGCTCATCTACCACTAAAGCCGGATTAAGCGTCACTTTGTAATCTCCACACATTCGGACAGATCCATCGCTTTTAGGCACAACTAACACTGGCGTGGCCCACTCGCTTTTGTCGACTTTGACAAGTAAGCCCTCTTAAACTTGACGTTCAATTTCGCGATCAACAGCTGGCAAAAGAGAAAAAGGTACCCGCCGGAATTTTATAGCTTTGGGAACTGCATTTGGTTTTAAATGTAACCTTACTTGGACCCCAGTTATTTTACCAGTCGCTACGTCACCTTCATTTGTATGCACCTGAACCTTAATATATCCCAAACACTTTATTTGCTTGCTGCATATACTAAAAAGTTCTAAATCTGACGGCATCAATTTATGTTTTGGAAAATATGTTTTTGCATCATTTCTGCTAATGACTGTCACCGGAGCGCCTGAATCAATTTCGAAGTTTATTTCTTTGCCTTCTATTTGCACAGTTAAGAATATTTTTGAACGTAAAGATGTTGTTTCTGTCTCTTCATTTGATATTAATAACAGCTCCTCAACTATACGATCAGCTGTTGGACTCTCTTCCTCCATTTGACAAATTCCATTCTTCTCTTTAAAACATACTTTACGTAGATGCCCTTTCTTTTTGCAGAAGTGACAAATTTCATTTTTGTATTTACATTCGTTTGCTAAATGATTTGTGTTTCCACATCGATAACAATACATTTTATTTTTGCTTTGTTCTTTTTGTCCCTGTCGTTCTCTTTGAATTTGAGAGTTTTGAGATCTAACGGTGCTTTTATTTTGCGATGTTTTTTTATTTACTTTTATGCAACACTTAGTGTTGCATAACTATAACCGCATCGCATTTAAATTAAATAATAAATTAAAACTGCGCTAAAATTTGAAATTTCTCGTATGCAAGTTAACATATTATTTTAATTAAAATAAAATGCCAAGGGGAACATATCTTACAGATGTCGAAAAAGGAACCATTTTGGCCTTTTTAGAAAATGGGCTAAATTTTCGAGAGATCGGTAGAAAACTAAATCGTTCGGGCCGAGTGGTAAGAAATTTTGGCGGTCCTGATGGTTTAAGTAAATATTGGAGGGATCTGCTAAAGGAACCACGATATTTCTCAAAACGAAATTTTGGTCTAGGTTCCTTAACGGCATGTGGAGCTGTTTGCAGCGATGCATTGCTTAATTGGCCTTTCCAAGCACTCTAATGAATTCCGGAGAATACATAAGCATTCTTAATAAAAAAAACTTTTGCCTTTCTT
This sequence comes from Stomorhina lunata, assembly GCA_933228675.1. Taxonomy (NCBI): domain Eukaryota; kingdom Metazoa; phylum Arthropoda; class Insecta; order Diptera; family Rhiniidae; genus Stomorhina; species Stomorhina lunata. The sequence continues at coordinate 11,497,032 of OW121745.1, forward strand.
GGAAGCTCAGGCAGATAAAACTTTAATTTTTAGAGAGAAAACACAAAAGTCGTCAGAATATTGAATGGCTTAAATTAAAAAACATTTAAATTATTGAGTGGCCTGCCTGTTCTTCGGTTCAAAACGCATTAGTAAATATTTGGGGAATATTGGCCAGCCGTGTTTATGCCCAAATTAGACAATACAAAGATGTTTTCGAACTAAAAGTAGCAATGATCGATGAATTGCGAGCAATTACTGAAGATATGAGGACAAAACTTATCCAAAGTATGTCAGATCGAATTTTTGAGCTTATTCAGAATAAAGGAGGCCCCACCCATTATTAAAAATATTTTTTAGTTTAATTGATAATTTAAGTAGAGAAATTTGTTAATTTTTTTAAAGTGTGGTTATACAGGCCTGTTCTGAAAATCACATTTTGTAAAAGTGATTTAAAATCACATAAAAGGTGTTCTGCATACAAAAATCACAAAAGTTTTGTGATTTCAAACCGGTTAGCTAAGACACTATCGATTTGAAACCACTTGTCTGTTTTACAAGTAATTTTATTTTTGTTCTATTACTAATTGAATAAATTAAAAGCCTATTATGATTTTTATAATTTTGTGTAATATGAAAAAACGGAAACACTCATTTTAAGCTAAACTTTTTGTGATTTTTCTTAAAGCCAACCAAGTAGAAAAATTTACTTTTTCAACGTTAAAAGTGTTAAGTTTTTGAAAAATACTAATAAAATCAATCAAATTTTATTTATGATGCTAAAAATTATTAAAAATAGTGCATTTGCACTAGTTTATACAAATTTTCTTGTGTTTTGAGAAGTTTAAATCACACAAAAAAACGTCAAAAATTGTGATTTACAGAACAGGTACAAATCACATTTGTGATTTCAAAACGGAATGTGATTTCAAATCACGTGATTTTCAGAACAGGCCTGATAGTTATGAAACAGCTGTTTGTATTGAAATTATTTATATTAATTAAACTAAAGTAAATAAATAATTTATTTTTATTACAAAATCTAAATTTTCGTCTACTTTCTCTTATACTAAAATATTTAATTCCTTTTATTGCCAAAAGCTGAAATATTTACATTAATAGGGGTGCGGTTATAGTTGTGATGGGCAGTGTATTAAGTTTTCAAAATAGGCTAATTTTTTTAAATCTTAAGTGGGCGTGACCCCCGCCATATAAGTCAAATATTAAAAATGACAAACATGGAAGACCCTGAGGACCGATTTTTCTGAAATTTTGACAGTATCTTAAGGTGTGACTGGCGGGTAAAATAGTCCAGGTTCTTTTTTAAATCTCAAGTGGGAGTGATCCCTCCCATATAAGTAAAATATTAAAAATGATTCGATTATAATATTATAATTTTTAAAAATAATGATATCATTAACGATATCGACAAAAAGAGGCAGAACGATTGTTTCGCGATATTTGCCGAGATTTAAAAGAGTAATGATATTATAATGATATCATTTATTATTATCAGTAATTATATCATAATAATATCAATGAAAATTAATTTACTGCATTTTAAGCTATTTATTATATTTATTAAAAATATCAAAAAAAACATATGTATACATATATGTCACATTATTTACAATTTTATTTAAATGTGGAATTCTTAAAGTTATACCAGTATTACCAGCAATGAAATTTTTACCTGAAAAACTATAAAGGGTAGATATAATCATTATGATAATACAAATAAGGTAATTATTTAATTTTAAACACATAGCCTATAAAATGTAGAACGAACATAAAAATCTAATTATGTAGAGTTTGTCCTTGGCCTCAAAAATAATGGTTATGATCTAGAAGTCACTTTCACGTGATTTTGAAGTCACATGAAATTCAAGAATGTTGTAATTTCTATTATTGTTGCAATTTCAGAGCTTTTGCCTTCTTCATCTTAAATGCACTGATTTATAAAACTGTCAAAATAACTTGTGAACTATGAATAATTCGACTTAGAAAATGAATCTGATTTCAAAATGACGTGGAAGTGATTTGTAGAACATACCTGTATATTTTTTTCATCATGTGGTGTACGTTTTTAGTCTGCATATAATAGACAGACAAATTCAATATCACGACATGTAATTTAAAAAATAATCGTTGTAATATAATGTTCACACTTACCTTCAATGGTCGATTTTGTGCTACAATCCTCTACTAGGAATTTTGATCTGAATGCTGAAAAAAACAATATCAGTATTGTTCCGATAAATCTAAAACTATATAAATAAAACATTAATTTGTGGACAATTCAATATAAGTAAAACAATACCTTAATCTTTCATAATTGGGTAAGTTTGAATGAAAAACCGCTAAGTAAAATGCCTTTAAACTAAATTTTTGATATCTGTTTTAAAAAATGTATATATATTTATTTCAAAAAAATTTAAATGAATATTACAATGCACTTACTTTATTGTAATTTTAATTTTATGTATTTTTGTTAATTTAGCACGCATCTTTACGTTTTTATATGCAGATGTATGTATATTGAAAAAAAATATTTTCTTATTTTTTATATTATTAAAAATTTTTTGATTTTTAATTCTAAGTTCAAAATTTTATTACTGAGTTTTTATAATATTGTGACGAATTTTAAACTTATCCGTCCCATTGTGCAAAGTTCACTGCTTATAATTCTTCCCCTCGCTTTCTAGATGTTTCTGTTGGTGTTGTTGTTATTCTGTTTATGTCAAATAAGCAGAGCAACATGTTTCTCTTATGTACAGTAAAGAGCATAGCAACATGTTTCTCTTTTATCTACATTCTCTCTCTCTCTCTGTTACTGTTAACTTTAGATAATCTGTTTGTACAACATATGTGTGAGTGTGTTCTTGATCATGTGAGAATGTAGTAGAGCACACATGAACTTTCGTAAGCCACATTGTTAGTGTAATCAACTACAGCTGCTCTTTGTTTACGTCTGCAGAAATTGCTAGAATCTCTCTTCTCTACTATATAAGGCCGATGGGCGAGTATTGTAGGAACAGTTTTATTTCAAACGCGTATAAGAGAAACAGTGTGACTAAGAATATTTGTAAAGCAGTTTGTTTACAGTTTTTGTGAAAGTGTGTTTAAGTGATTCTAAAGTTAATAAAACGTTTACTTTGAAAAACTACCTAAGGTGTTTTAATTAATTTGATTACGGTTGTTTGCAAAAAGAATTCCATCCACGTTTTTAAAGGAAAAACGTAACAACTGGTGTCAGAAGTGGGATTGCAAAAATAACAACCATGGTGAAACTAGATGAACTAAAATTGGACCAACTTAAGAAGGAGTTGGGAAAGATGAACGTGCCAACAGCCGGCACCAAAGCTGAACTTCAAAGAAGGCTCAGGGAGGAGCTCCAAAATCAAGGCATTGACATTGCGACTTACGAATTTGAGACTAAAGAAGAAATGGAGGTTAGTACCCGTTCAATGACTAGCAGCCTGGACATAATTTCAATGTTCGCCGCGATGATGGAAAAAATGGAAAAGATAGAAACCGACAATAAGCAAACAAGAACCATGATTGCAGGTAACAACGAGAAGCTTATTACTGAGGTAAGGCAGGAAAACAAACAAATAGAAGAAAAATTGGTAGAAATTTCTGGATCCACAAACAAACAACTTCAAGAAATTTTGTAAGAGTTATTCAGGAAACATCCGGTAAAACAAAAACACCCAGCTTTGATGGCAGTTTACTGTTTAATGTCTTCAAGTTCCAGTTCGAAACAGTCGCCGAGAGGAACCTATGGGACAACGACCAGAAAGCTCTGGAACTAATTTGGGCTCTAAAAGGCAATGCTGCGGAAGTCCTAGAAAGTTTGCCGTTAAGCTGTAGAAAGAACTTTGATGACATCATGTCTGCTCTTCAGCGTAAGTACGGTGGCGAACACAAAAAGGAAATTTACCGTCTGGAACTTCGCGGCAGAGTCCAGAAACCAAACGAAAGTTTACAGGACTTTGCCTTGGATATTGAACGTTTGGTGGAGCAAATTTATCCTGGAGAAAACCAGACTTTCTTGGATCAGTTCAGGATTGAAGCATTTGTGCATGGTATAAGAGATCCTGATATTAAATTTGCGGTGTGTGCCACACGAAAATCAACATTTGCCGAAACTGTGTCATTCGCATTGACCCAAGAAACAGCGAAAATCATTGCTATGCCACAAGTATGCAGGTTGCAAGGTGTCGACGTAGTTGCTAACAACCAAACCAGTATGGAGCAACTGATAGAGAAAATGAGTCGAGTAATAGTTGAAAAATTGAGTAGAGTAATAGATGAGAAATTGAGCAAGCCGAAATCCAAGTGTTACAACTGCGGTAAGGAAGGTCATTTCCAGCGAAATTGCAGGGCATCGTTAAGACAATCGAGATCTGCTTCATCAGTCGAAGGCAGCCAGCAGGAGAAGTCCTGCAATACCAGAAGAGTTCCTGTAAGAGCTGAAAACTTATCCTGCCATGAAAAAGTGAGCAAATCTGATTTGGAAATTGGTCAATGCGCAACCACTAAAGCGATAACTAACTGCGAGACAAAATCAGAGCCTGTTAAGATGTCCAGCAAAGAACAACAAGTGGCGAAGAACGTAGAGAGTAAGCATTGCGCCAAGACCAAAGTAAAGGGGTGCGTAGTTAATGCTCGGCAAATGCGTGTAGAATCCAGTGAAGATTGGTCTGTAGTGCAGAGGAACGATCCAGTACTGGGCAAAATAATGCAAGCCAAAGAAGAAGGCAAGAGGCCAACCCGTAACGAGATATCGCAGGAAAGTCCACTGATGAAGTCATATTGGGCTCTCTGGGATAGTCTGAAGATAATAGACGGTTGTTTATATCGCACTTGGGAGAGCGCCGATGGAAAGACAGTGCAAAATTTGGTCGTGGTGCCATCCTCTAAAATAAAGGAAGTGCTAAAGGAGTTTCATGATGGTCCTAGTGGAGGTCACCTAGGTGTAACAAAGACCTTAAAAAAACTGAAGCAGCGGTTCTACTGGGTTGGGTGTCCTCAGAGTGTGACTGACTGGATTGCTAATTGTCCAAATTGTATAGCAGCCAAGGGTCCAGTCCGAAGAAGTCGTGGCCAGCTACAGCAGTACAATTCTGGTGCCCCATTTGAGCGAATAGCTATGGATGTGGCAGGTCCTTTCCCTGTAAGCGAGGCAGGTAATCGTTATGTGCTAGTGGTGATGGACTATTTTACCAAATGGCCAGAGGTGTATGCAGTACCTAACCAAGAAGCTAAAACAGTTATAGACGTCTTTGTGAACAACTGGATATGCCGCTATGGAGTTCCACTAGAGCTACACTCAGATCAAGGCAGAAATTTTGAATCCGCGGTGTTCAGGGAAATGTGTGAGTTGTATGGTATAAGAAAAACGCGAACTACCCCTCTACATCCGCAGTCTGACGGTATGGTTGAAAGGTTTAACCGTACGCTGGAAGAGTACCTAAGAAAGGTTGTCAGCACACATCAGAGAGACTGGGATCAACACATACAAAAATTTCTGATGGCATATCGAACAGCCGCTCACGACTCCACGTCCAAGACCTCTGCCAAAGTCGTTTTCGGAACCGAGCTGCGATTACCGGCAGACTTGCAATTTGGTACTAAGCCAATAACAAATACTGAGGATCGTGGTCACCTCTCCTCCCAAGAGCAAGAAAACCTTAATGAACTGCATGATTTCGTCCGTAGCAAAATTAGAATGGTCAGCGACAAGATGAAGGCCAGATACGATCGAGCAGCCAATTCCCAGGGCTTTAATGAAGGTCAGTTGGTACTCTTATACAACCCACAGCGCAGAAATGGATTATCTCCCAAACTACAAACTCATTGGGACGGCCCGTACAAGGTTGTTAAAAAGATAAATGATGTGGTATATCGAATACAAAAAGATAAGAGTCCAAGGTCCAAAATGAAGGTCGTACACCTCGAAAGATTGGCCGCCTACGGAAGAACGGAGACTGTGCCTATTCGGGACGTACAGGCTTAAGAGGGGGGCAGTGTGACGAATTTTAAACTTATCCGTCCCATTGTGCAAAGTTCACTGCTTATAATTCTTCCCCTCGCTTTCTAGATGTTTCTGTTGGTGTTGTTGTTATTCTGTTTATGTCAAATAAGCAGAGCAACATGTTTCTCTTATGTACAGTAAAGAGCATAGCAACATGTTTCTCTTTTATCTACATTCTCTCTCCCTCTGTTACTGCTAACTTTAGATAATCTGTTTGTACAACATATGTGTGAGTGTGTTCTTGATCATGTGAGAATGTAGTAGAACACACATGAATTTTCGTAAGCCACATTGTTAGTGTAATCAACTACAGCTGCTCTTTGTTTACGTCTGCAGAAATTGCTAGAATCTCTCTTCTCTACTATATAAGGCCGATGGGCGAGTATTGTAGGAACAGTTTTATTTCAAACGCGTATAAGAGAAACAGTGTGACTAAGAATATTTGTAAAGCAGTTTGTTTACAGTTTTTGTGAAAGTGTATTTAAGTGATTCTAAAGTTAATAAAACGTTTACTTTGAAAAACTACCTAAAGTGTTTTAATTAATTTGATTACGGTTGTTTGCAAAAAGAATTCCATCCACGTTTTTAAAGGAAAAACGTAACAATATTTTTTCAAATATATAATATTACAACAATATCATTTAGTCAAATCATTTATGATTCTAAAAATGTTTAAAATATAATATAATAAATGATACGGTATCGTTTCTCGGTTTGTTGGGTATTGACTTACCGTTGGGTAAAATAGGCTACATTTTTTGGAAATATCAAATGGGCGTGATCCCTCCAATATAAGTCATGTATTAAAAATGACAAATATGGATGACCGATTTTTTCAGAAATTTTGATTGTATGTGTGTGACCGGTGGGAAAAATAGGTTTGGTTTTTTTAATCTCAAGTGGCAGTGACCCCTCTCATATAAGTCAAATATTAAAAATTACAAATATGGATGATAAGATGAAAACGATTTAACCCAATTAATTTAAGTTTTAAATGTGGATATTTTCATACTATAGGATAGTTTTTCGCTGTTTGAATTTTTTGAAAATTTAAATTTGTATATCTTGAGAACGGCTGGACCAATGAAGACATTTTTTCTTTCTTAATGTTTTTTTATTCCAAGTAAGGACTATACATTAAGAAAAATTTACCATGCCCACTTTTACGACCTCTTTTTTAATATATCTAAAATAGAACAAATAAGAGTGGTATATTCGGCTTTGCCGAATCTTAGATACCCTTTACCAATGGTGTTCCAAAAGTAAAGTACAAAATCGTAAGAATATATTGATAATTATATAGTTTCTGATTACTGACTTAGTTGAGCCCCACACAAATGCTTGATATGTGTATGCATTTTCTTTTGTCCATACTAAATGTAATTCCTAGCAATATTTAGCTATGTCGGAAAACGAAAAGCTTTTCGGTGGCGTCATCATCTAGAATAGTTATGGACCCAAAGGTTAGGTTGGGCAGGTAGAGAATGCTTATTTAAGCCAGCCAGTAGCTTCGATATATGTGTCTATTTTACGAACACTTAATAAAAGATGCTTCAAAATGTAGATGCCCTTAGATTTGCAAAAGCGCATCGATTTGATGAAGATTAAGTATTCTGGCATGCAACCCAAAAACACATTGCCCAGTGAGTGTTGTGTACTTTAATTCGTACGAATTATCCAACTAGTAAAAGTTCTTGATTAGTTATGTAAAACTTTGCAGTTAGCGGACTGATTTAGGTCAAAGCTTTAACAATGACTGTCAATATAAACAAGCCTTAGAATTATAGGGTATAAACTCTTAGTTTTAGATACATACGTGAAATATATAGCTTTTAAATGGAATTAAGATGAATACTTAATCAATAATAATGTATTGTTCTTTCGGTCTGTCTGATGGATGTGTGGAAAGTTTTGCTCTAGTTCTTTGTGCAATTATAAGAGATTTCACTAAATGTGAACAGAGCTCGACCATTTTCAATACAGAACTTTTCAAGAGATCAGAAATACTTTTGTCAAACGTGTCCCTCTAGAAAGTTTATTTTAGGCGCTATTGCCCTGAATAACGATATTGTACAATGTCTTTATACTAACTGTCATCATCGTATCTATTATAAATTGTCATTTATTAGCTACTAAGAGATTGCCTCAGGCGAAGTAATATTTCAAACGTGAACGGATTTCTCCCAATTGCAACTAAAAAATTTGAATTTTCGTTGATATGTGAGATACATACATACATATGTAGGTTTTGAACGGATATCATGTTCTCAGTCGCATTTTTGTACTTCCTAGGAAGATTACCTATAATTTGATATATAATACATTCTCAAATGTTATCATAATGTTCAAAAGTCAGACACAAAATTAAGATAAATGCAGTGTGTCTGTCTGGAGCTCCTGGAAGGTATAAACATATGCATTTTACACAAAATTTTAGGATATCGTCTCACCCTAAATTTCATCATTGTCGATCAAAACACCTGAAATATCGCTTAAAAACTAAATTATATCTACCACAAATTATCGAATGCATCAGAGTTTAAAAAATAAACATTTAAGATATCGACAAAACAGGAGCTCCAAAAACTTGACTACAACAGAAAAAACGACAGACAGGTAGACGGACAGACAAACAGACGGACGGACAGACAAACAGACAGACGGACAGACAAACAGACGGACGGACAGACAAACAGACAGACGGACGGACGTCGCGAAATCTATTCTCCTGCCGATTCTGAGTCGATCGGTACAATTTCAATGGTATTCATAATCAGATTTGTAGAGTTTATACATCAGATTTTAGGCAATCCTCCCACAAAGAAAGCTGTCAAATTTCTTCACAATCGGTCCATAAACACCTCAGATATCGCTGAAACAATACTTACAAAATGTCAACAAAATTTCTTAGACACGTACTTTGGGGAATTTGCTGCACATCACAAGTAGTGTTTTGGCGATATCTCAGTTGTTTATGGACCGCTTTTGATAAAATTTAATAACGTGCTTGGCGGGAGAATTTCCTAAAACCTGATATAAAATTTATGTATGTCCGTGCTAAAGGAGGATGGTTTTTCCTATTTCTGCATTTCATTTTTTCAACAAACTTTCTCTAATGCGTACTTTGGGCAATTTGCAATACATCAAATTTAGTGTTTTGGCGATATCTCAGTGGTTTATGGACCAATTTTGATAAAATTTTACAGAGTGCTTTGGGAAACCATTTCCTACAATCTGATGTATAATATATTATATATATACACCAGATGTATCTTTTTTCTCTTGATATTTAAAAGTGTGTTTCAATCAAAAATTTTAAAATGTTCGTCTAATTTTTGGTATTTTTTTCGATATTTTCGGTGTTTATCGATTTTAATGAAATTTAATAGCGTTAATTGCGGGAGAATTTCCTAAAATCTGATATATAATTTAAGTAGGTCCATCCTCCAGGGGCTTCAGAAACTTGATTTCAACAGACAGACGGACGGACAGACAGACAGACCGACATCGCTTAATCGATTCTCCTCCCGATTCTGAATCGATCGGTATAATTTTTATGGAGTCTACGATCACTAATAAAAAAATTACAAACGGAATCACAAACTTATAATACCCTTTCACCTATTGGTGAAGGGTATAAAAACGGATGCACGAATATTGGTAATATGATTGGTGTTTGATAAGTCAATTAAATATATATGCAAATACATTAATAATGGATTCAATTAAAAAAATATTAAAAATATTTCATAATTGTTCATTTTTAAAGAAAGTGTTAACACAGTAATAAGATAGAAACTTTAACTACCAACCCGGGCAACGCCGGATAGAATCAGCTAGTTATATATAAAATTATGACAGCATGAACGTTTTTCGATGTACAAATTCATTTTAGAAAATTCAGTCCCAATTGTGGTGTAAAAGGACCAAATTTGACCCAAAGGTTTTACGTACCCGAGGTGGGCAAATTTGGACCACTGTAGGGAACACTTTTCACTATTCTAAAAGCTTGACTCCTCTTCTACCGATGTTGCAAATTTCGTCAAAATCCGTCGAGTATTTCAGAAATTGCTGATGGGTTGTTTCATAAATGAAAACAAGAAAAAAATTTTTTTTCGTCATAATGGTTATTTCTAACCAAAAAAAGTTTTTGGTTGAAATAATGGTTATTCTTAACCGAAATATTTTTTTGGTTGATATAATGGTTACTTATAAGCCAAAAGAAAAATTATTCATTATAATTGGTTAAGGTAACTAATATAATATAAATGTGAAGATAATGATTAAAAATTCCCAAATGCAGATAGAGGGAATTTTTGCGTAACCTTTTTGCTCTGAAAAAAATAATAATAATTATTTCGGGTCTCTGATAAAATAACAGAATTTTTAAAACGGACTAAACAGATTTAAGCGCCTTTGCTTCTGTTATGCACCAAACGCCTTAACTCAATTATCTCTTATGTCGACTTAAGCCACTCTTCCATATTGCCACAGAATTATGTAAGTTTTGAATTATTAAATAATGAAAAATATTATATTATTTCTCTTTTTAGTTAAATAAGTATTTTCCGTTCCATACCGATAATTTTATTACAAAAACTTGCTTGACAACCTACACGTACCGGACTACATATATCCAAGGCGGTCATACAACAGTTGAAAGTCGAGAAAAGGTTATATCAAATATAGCTACAGAGGAAAGAAATTATCCAACTAACTCACCAATCCAAACAATTGGAGTAACTTTAACAAAGGTAAGGTCATAGTATATACGCTTTTTAAAGAAATTATTCGGTACTTATTTTATTAAGTTCTTTTAAGGACTGAAAAACGTTAAAATTAAAGTACAAAAAAAAAAATTATTACTACAATAACTATTTTTGAATTTTAAATCAAAATTGAATATCAGTATACTTACATTTTTAGTATTCTGATATTCAATTATACAATTTTGATTCGTTTAACATATACTTTATTTTATCGTAAACCTTTTATTTATTTGATTTTTATTTTTTTTTTTATCAAAATAAGTTATTTTTAAAAAGTTTTACAAATGTGTATTGCAATAAGATTCTAATTTATTCAAATTATTTATTATTGTTTTTTTTTGCTACATATTTTATCACACCATATATGCAGTACGGTGTTTCGCAAATACACTACCGAATAATAAGCATGGTTGCAAACCAGTTTTGAAAACAAATTTTTCTTTTTTCATGCCTAATGTAGAGGTCGCCAAAATACATTGTTTGTTATATATTTGGCATTTGCAGTCGTATCTTAAAGTGTGATATATTAGGGTGCCAGCTATTTTTAAAATTTAGAATTTGTATGGGTCCTACCTCCAGATTTGTTCTAAATGCAAAAAAAATAGTCCTTTGAAAATTTGAGATCAATCAGATAAGATACTTTGATTGTCAATAACTTCATTAATACTTTAGAATAAAGATATTCCAAAAAAGATATGATTTACTATTATGTGGCCTGTAAGTACTAAATGGCTGAATTTTGTCAAAATATTATTATATCCTTCACCAATAGGTGAAAGGGTATTATAAGTTTGTCATTCAGTTTCGTCTTAGACCGATCGACTCAGAATCGCCAGGAGAGTCGATTTAGCCATGTCCGTCGGGCCGTCTGTCTGTCTGTTGAATTCAAGTTTGTGGAGCTCCTGGAGGGTGTAGCGAGATAATCATATCAGATAGTAGGAAATTGACCTACGCAGCACGCTATTAAATTTCATCAAAATCGGTCCATAAACACCGGAGATATCGCAAAATACTAAAATTCGATGGGTACAAATTGACGAATTTTTAATTTTTTTTTAATTTACATATTTTTAAATAGAAATTTTAAAATTCTCATCGAATTTTGAATTTTGGCGATATCTCTGGTGTTTATGGACCGATTTTGATGTGCTGCGTTGGAGTATTTTCTAAAATCTGACATATAATTCGAAAATTATTTTTTTCTTTAAATGCTGTTTAAAAAAAAAAAAAAATTGCCAATTTGCGTACATCAATATATTTTGCTTTGGCGATATCTGAGTTGTTGATATACCGATTACGATGAAATTCAACAGTGCTCTGCGTTGAATGATTTCCTAAAATTTTATATACAATTCAGAAAACTTTCTTCAAAAAAAAAAATTATTTTTTTTACAAAAAAATATTTTAAATTCGGCAATTTGCGGGACATCGAATTTGGAGTTTTGGCTATATCTCCGATTGTTATATGCCGATTTTGATGATATTTAATATCGTTTTGCTTTAGTGGATTTCCTAAGATCTGACATATTATTTATGTCAGTATACTATCCGAAAATTGAGGAATTTTAATTTTTTTATACAAATTAAAAAAATATAATTTAAAAGGAAATATAAAATTTTAATTCGGCATCGAATTTCGAGTTTTGGCTATATCTCAGTAGTGCGATTCACTAACTTTTAAAACTTTCAAAAGGTTCTACCATTAACAACACATTTTGATGTTTGCACTAACCACTATGTGATTCACTAACTTAGTTTAAGCCACGGTAAAGTTATGTGGCAACTTTGTCAAAATAAGAGAAAAACACAAAGAAGAATAGAAAAAAAAAAACAAGCCAAAAACTATTTTTGTTGTAAATTTTAAGAACAACTTGAGTAAAATATTAAAAATAATTATTATTTTAAATACATTTTTATTTATTTTGATGATATATGAATACTAATGAATGAATACATACTACTATCAAAAGAAGCCGGTCGTCTGCTGAGCAGCCAAGTCATATAGTTGAATTATATTTGTTGTTATATTCTTATATTATATTTTCTATAATTATAATTTTCGATTTATATAAAGAAACAATTTTTAATACACATTTCTAAATCACTTTTCTTAACCACTTTTCTTTAACATTAAACAGCATAAAAAATGTTGGCGTTAATAAACAACAATTTATTTGTTTATTAATAACAGCTGATTGAAACAGCTGACTTTAAACGTCAACAGAAATCGTTAAAGTGTTAGTGAATAGCAGTGTGGTTAATTTAGTTGTTTAATAATTTTGAAGAAACAATTGTGGTTAAAAAAGCGTAGTGAATCGCACTACAAGTGTTAATAGAAATGTATATTGAAATTTGATAATAAACTTCATAGAACACTAGATTCATTCGTTTACGTTAAAATTTGTACAAATTATTACAAAATATTAGGGAAAGTCGTTCGTTTACCCAAAACTCAGTAGGAGGGGAAATGTAAACAGAGATAATTTAAAAAAAAAGAAGTAAAAGTTTATTTGCTGAGTATTTGTTAAATGTTACGGTAAAATTTTTTGCCTGTAAAAGTTCAGTAACAACAACAACATGAATAAAAAAACGTAAACAAAAGAAAAACAGGCAGCTGACCATTTGCCACAATTTTTATTTAGTTAACAATTTTAAGTAAAAGAAATAAAATTAACTAAATTAAAGTTAAAAAGTATATAACTAATTAAAAATTAAAAACTTAGGTCATTTTTTATTTATTTATTGCCTACTGTACTGTTTTTTTCTTATTGTCTCGATTTTCTTACTGGATTTTTACAAAATTTCTGTTCGTTTACTATTCTTGTACAAATGATTTGGTAAGAGTAAATTCGATATTTACTCAGTAAATACTCAGCTTACTGGACTTTTACTGGAAAGTAAACGAATAGACCTGCTATTAACATTCAATATTTAACTTATGTCGGTATGACATCCAGGAGCTACACAAACCTGATTTCAGTACTTACTTACTTAAATGGCCTGTAATTACAACCTGTTTAGGTCAAAGGCCGAGCATATTTTAGAATTCCAAGCACCTCTATCTTGTGCGCATATTCTCCAATTTCGTATACCAAGTTTCAAAAGATTTTCTTCTACTTGGTCTTTCCATCGAAGTTTTGGACGCCCTCTTCTACGCGTTCCCTCTGGATCATTATCGAAGACTTTTCTTGCCGGAGTATTTTCATCCATTCGCACAACATGTCCTAGCCAACGCAGACGCTGTTGCTTAATGCGTTTTACTATGTCGATGTCAGCGTATAACTCATACCGCTCATGGTTCATTCGATGTCGATACTCATTGTTGACGCAGACTGGTCCAGTATATGTTTTCTATTAAAAATTGTTCCTGTTGTATTAACTGCTGCATCTCGCAAGATTTTCTCTAACGCAATATTGAAGAGGTCACAACATGCCACCTTGCCTGAATCCCCGTTTAGTTATGAAGGACTCTGATAGGTTCTTACCTATCTTAACAGATGATGTTGTATTAGTAAGTGTCATCCTGCATAACTTTATAAGCTTCGTAGGAATGCCGAACTCAGACATTGCTTCAAACACCTTCTTCCGTATCGGGCTGTCAAAAGCAGCTTTGTAGTCAACAAAGAGATGATACGTATCGATTTGTTTCTCCTGGGTCTTCTCTAGGATTTGACGTAGAGTAAAGATCTGGTCAGTGGTTGATTTACCTGGTCTAAAGCCACATTGGTATGTCCCAATTATTTCGTTTACTTTGGTTTTTAGCCTTTCACACAGTATGGTCGATAAAGTCTTATATGCAATTGAGAGGAGGCTTATCCCTCTATAATTTGCACATACAGTTTTATCTCCTTTTTTGTGGACTAGACAAAGGACACTGAGATTCCAATCGTCCGGCATGCGTTCTTCTGACCATATGTATTCTAGGAGCCGGGACATATACTTTATCAGCTCATCACCTCCAGCCTTAAAAAGCTCTGCTGACAAACCATCGGCACCAGCAGCTTTATTATTTTTTAATCGCGCTATTGCAGTTCTAACCTCGTTCAGGTTGGGTGGTGGACATATAACGCCGTCATCGTTGATTTGTTCAGGCGTGTCATCTCGGTCGCTTTCATTTGCAACCAACAACTTGCAAAAGGGCTCCTTCCACAGTTTCAATACGCTTTCTGTATCTGTGACCAGATTTCCTTGGTCGTCCTTACAGGAAAGGATACAGTTGCTATAACCATCCGTCTGATGCTTAATTTTTTGGTAAAATTTACGAATTTCATTTTGTGTCCTATACAACTCAATCTCCTCAAACACACGTCTCTCCATATCTTTCTTTTTTTTGCGGAATAATCGTTTTTCTTCCCTCCTTTCTAAACATCCACGAGTAGCTGCTGACTGCAGAGTTGCCCTGTAGGCCGCATTTTTCTCAGCAGTGGCGTTGCGGCACTCCTCGTCGTACCAAGAGTTTTTAGCATGAGGGCTTTGGTACCCTATTGCCGATTTTGCCGCAGACTTCATGGAGTTGGCAATATGTTGCCATAGCGTGTATATATCGTTTGAGCCAGAGTTATTCTCTCTTAGCAATTGAGTTGTCCTTTTGGTGTAATCAGTGGCAATTTGCTGAGATTTTAATTTCTTTACGTCATACTTCTTTTGCGCTTCTGCCTGTACGCTCCTCGACACACTTAGACGTGTTCTCACCTTGGCAACAACAAGGTAGTGATCGGAGTCTATGTTAGCTCCTCGCATGGAACGCACATCTAACACACTTAATGAGTGTCTTCCATCAACTAAAATATGGTCTATTTGATTTTTCGTTAGTTGATCAGGAGACACCCATGTAGCCTTGTGTATATTGAGGTGTGGAAATCTGGTGCTGCTCACGACCATATTGCGAGCAGCCGCAAAGGAGATTAATCTCATACCATTGTCAGTGGTTACGCTGTGTAGACTAAATTTACCAACAGTAGGCTCAAAACAACTTTCATGCCCTAACTTTGCGTTAAAATCACCCAGTATTATCTTAACGTCGTGATTAGGGCAGCTTTCGTAGACTTCCTCAAGTTGTTCATAAAAGGCTTCCTCTGTTGGAGCGTTAGCACAAATTAAACTCAGATGGAAGTACTTAGCCTTGACGCGTATTGTCGCTAGCCTTTCGCTTACTGGTGTGAACCTGGAAACAAGATTTCGCAATCTTTTGTTAACCATAAAACCGCAACCAAACTCGTGCTTACTCTCATGGCAGCTGTAATACAGGTCACCTTTTGATGTTTTGGCGACACCGTTGCCATTCCATCTTATTTCCTGGAGAGCAGTCACATCGCATTTATATTCATCGAGAACATCCATCAACTGGATCAGAGCACCTCCTCTGTAGAGGGTTCGGATGTTCCAGGTGCTGATCCTTAAATCATGGTCCTTTTTTCGTTTGCCATAGTCGTCAACCTTTGGGGTGGCCGTTTTAATTCTTATTTTTTGCTTTTTCATAGTAAGTTTTTTCCAGGAGTGGGTTACTAGCCCGACGTCCTTGACCCATGTTTTTATCGTTCTTATGGGAGAACACGCGGCACTTGTTTGCTCACTACTTTAACGGCTGTTAAAGTAGCTACCCAGATGACACCACTAGGAGGCAAGTGTCCACAATTGAGATGAAGGATAGACCAAGATTAGCCTGGGTTTACCAAGTTAAACCGATCAGAACCGTTACATGGTATCCAACATCCCCTACGTCAGTACACAAACCTGATTTCAGTAGACGGAAAAACATAGTGATTGCTCATTATTTGCGACATATAACACAGTACGACAAAATCAAATTTTTTTGAGTACACATGAGTTATATTAACAGAATATGAAAATGGGATTAAAATAAAGAAATACGTGTCTCGGCGTTTTGCTGCAGCACGTCAGAATTTTAAGAAAATCGATTTCAAAATTGAAATTGCCTTGGGATCAGCTGCAAAAATAAGTAGACACGTGTTTGGTACTTTTTAGCAGATGGGACAAATAGGGGGTAAAAATAAAATGTTGGTACTTTTTTAAACCCATGTGTATCTTTTCAACCAATCAACAGAGTAACAAAAACGGAGCCGGTAAACAAGAAAAAAATATTAGATACGTGTTTGGTACTTTTTTGATTCAGGGTTCAAAAAGGGGGAAAAGCGGGGAAAAAATGTAGGGTAGGTACATTTTTCTTTTTCTTTGTATTTCACTTGAAACAATAAAGCTACCAATAAAATTTATAGGGAGGTCGATTGCCCAGTACAAAATATTAAATACGTGTTTGGTACTTTTTTCAATTAAAAGGGTAAAAAAGGGAAAAATCGGTAACATTATATCTCCTTAACCAACAGCAATAGAAGCGAAGATTAAATTGGCTTGAGATAAGAACTAAAAATTAAGGGACACGTGTTTGGTACTTTTTTGAAAATCGGCCGCCTAGCGGGCAAAACAGGGTAGAAAAGAGAGAAATTAGTAACATCATATCTCCGAAACCAACATAGACAGAAACAAAATTGAAATTTAATTAAAATCGGCTAGAAAAATAAGGGGACACGTGTTTGGTACTTTTTTGAAAATGGCACCAATAAGAATGAAAAAGGGTAAAAACTATATTTTGGTACTTTTTTTAACCCATATGTATCTTTTGAACTAATAAACATAGAAACATATTTTATATCGCAACCGATAGATATTAAAAAAGAACTAAATACGTATTTGGTACTTTTGCGATTAATGGGGTACAAAAGGGTAAAAAAGGGAAAATATTCAAGGATAGGTTTTTTGCTTTTTAGACATGGATATCTTTTAGGCTAATGAAGTAAGAAGTATAATCTATTGACTGGTAGATTTACATTGAAAAGAAATAAGCTACGTGCTTGGTACTTTTTTTTTAATTTTGGGGGTAAAAATCCAAAAGTGATAGAAACAAAAACTAAATTGGTCTGAGATTGGGACTTAAAATTAAGGAACACATGTTCGGTACTTTTTTGAAGTTCAACCTCTTAGAAGGTAAAACAGGGTAGAAAAGGGAGAAATTAGTAACATCATATCTCCGAAACCAACATCGATGCAAACAAAGTTGAAATTGGATTTGAGTCGGCTAGGAAAATAAGGAGACGTGCTTGGTACTTTTTTGGAAATGGCACTAATAAGGATAAAAACTATATTTTAGTACTTTTTTCAACTAATATGTATCTTTTGAACTAATAAACATAGAAACAAAAATTATATCGCAACAGATAGATATTAAAAAACAATTAAATACGTATTTGGTACTTTTGCGATTAATGGGGTACAAAAGGGTAAAAAGGGAAAATATTTAAGGGTAGGTTTTTTGTTTTTAGCTATGGATATCTTTTAGGCTAATGAAGCCAGAAGTATAATTTATTGACTGGTCGATTGACAAAGAAAAAATAAAATACATTTTTGGTACTTTTTTTAATTTTGGGGGTAAAAATATATCTTCTAAATCAAAAGTGATAGAAACAAAAACTAAATTAGTCTGCGATCAGCACTAAAAATTAAGGGACACGTGTTCGGTACTTTTTTGAAATTCGACCTTTTAAAGGGTAAAACAGGGTAGAAAAGGGAGAAATTAGTAACATAATATCTCCGAAACTAACACCGATGCAAACGAAGTTTAAATTGGATTTGAATCGGATAAAAAAATAAATTTGGTACTATTTCAAAAATGGTACTAATAAGAATAAAAAAGGGTAAAAACTGTATTTTGGTACTTTTTTAACCCATATATATCTTTTGAACTAATAAACATAGAAACATAATTTATATCGCAACTGATAGGCATTAAAAAACTATTAAACACGTATTTAGTACTTTTGCGATTAATGTGGGACGAAAGGGTAAAAAAAAGGGAAAATATTCAAGAGTAGGTTTTTTGTTTTTTAGCTAAGAATATCTTTTCGTCTAATGAAGCCAGAAGCATAATTTATTGGCTGGTAAATTGACACTGAAAAAAGTAAAATAAGTGTCTGGTACTTTTTTAATTTTGGGGGTAAAAATATATCTTCTTAGCCAAAAGTGATAGAAACAAAAACTAAATCGGTCTAAAATCGGCACTTTAAATTAAGGGACATGTATTCGATACTTTTTTCTTTAATTCGGCCGTTTTGGGGTTAAAACAGGGAAAAAATGGGAAATATTAGTAACGTCATATTTCCGAAAATCAAAACGATAGGAATAGAGTTGAAATTTGCTTCGGATAGGCTGAAAAAAAACGAGAAACGTATATGGTACTTTTTTGAATATGGTACTAATAAGGGTAAAAAAGGGAAAAAACTATATTGTGGTACTTTTTTTGAACCCATACGTATCTTTTGAAATAACAAACATAGAGAAACAGTAAACGTCACAATTGATAAGTAACAAAGAATTATTAGACACGTATTTGGTACTTTTACGATAATTGAGGTAAAAAAGATAAAAACTGGGAAATATTCAAGGGTAGGTTTTTAACTAATGAAGCCAGAACTATAATTTACAGACGGGTGGATTCATATTGAAAAATTATAAGACATGTGCTGTTTAGTGGTTAAAAAGTGGAGTAAAAAGGGGGAAAAATCGGTAACGTAATATCTTCTAAATCAAAAGTGATAGAAACAAAGATTAAATTGGTCTATGATCAGCATTAAAAATTAAAGGACACGGGTTCGGTATTTTTTTTTAATTTGGCCGCTTATGGTTAAAACAGGCTAGAAAATGAATAAATCATATAATCGGCTATAAAAAGAAAGGGACATGTGTTCTGTACTTTTTTTTGGAAATGACACTAATAAGGGCAAAAAGGGTAAAAACTATATTTTTGTACTTTTTTTTAACCCATACGTATCTTTTGAACTTATAAAAATAAAGACTCACTTTATGCCACAATCAATAAATATTAACAAAATATTAAACATGTGCTCGGTACTTTTACGATAAATGGGGTTCAAAGAGGTGAAAACGGGAAAATATTCATTTAAGCTAATGAAGTCAGAAGTATAAATAAGAGATGTGTCAATCAAAGGGGTAAAAAAGGGAAAAATCGATGACATTATATCTTCTAAACCTAATGGATGGAAACAAACACTAAAATGGTCTAAGATCAGCCCTAAAAATTAAGGGACTTTTCAGTACTTTTTGCAAATTAAACAGTTTTGGGGTTAAAATAGGGTAGAAAATAAAAACATTAGTAAAGTTATATCTCTGATACCAAACTAAATTTTGGTACTTTTTTGACCCATATATAATTTTTGAATCAATTATTATAAAAACAAAATTTATACCGCAATCGAAAATAACAAAAACGGGTCAAAAATTTAAAGATAGGTTTTTTTCCTTTTAAAGTGTGCATGTTGTTTAAATCAATAAAATAATAAATAAATCAATGATTTATGGACTGTTCTATTGACATTGAAGAAATATGTGACAGGTGTTTGGTATTTTTTTCAATTAACAAAAATGGAGTTAAGATCAGCAATAAAAATATTAGGACATGTATCCGGATTTTTTTTTCTAATTTGGCTGATCAGGGGTTAACAACGGGTAAAAAAAGGAAACTTTTGTAAAATATTCAAAATCAAAAGCGACAAGAACAAGAACAAAAATAAGGGAGGCGTGTGTAGTACTTTTTTGAAAATGTAGAGGGTAGGTACTTTGTCCTATATGTATCTTAAGAACCAATAAGTATTTTATTTAATTTATATCGGAATTGATAAATAAGTGAAAAAGTTATTTTGGTAAATTTTGTAACTTTGTCAATTCGAATGGTGCCGCTAACGAAGTAGCGGGTTATAAAGCTAGTACAATATAAAAATACAATACAACAACGCAAAATAATAGTTAAAATATCATGATAATTTTTGTATTTTTATATTACATTTACATTACATTGAATTACATTACATTTTTTGGATATTTTTTAATTTTACATGAAAATTAAAGCGTCATCTAGCCGAAAAACAAATCCAAATTTAATTCACTTTTCAAAACTGGCTCAAGCATTTAAATCGGTTCACCGAATCTATTTTTATAGAACTTTTGTAATAGTATTACGTTACAAGTGAACCTCCACAGTCCTTCGAATCTTTTAAATCGATTTTCTTAAAATTTTGACGTGCTACAGCAAAACGCCGAGACACGTATTTCTTTATTTTAAACCTATTTTCATATTCTGTTAACATTTCTCATGTGTACCAACCACTATCATACTGTGTTATAAGTATATTTATATTAAATTGTAGGTAATCTTTTTATGAATTATGCTAAATACAACTCATTACAATGGTATCCGTTCAAAACCATACATATACATATGTATAAAAATCTAACTGAACCTATAGGTTAATATATTAATTATATATAATTGCATATATTGGTACTAATTCTAAATTCACAGACAGTCAGTCCGCTTACTTCAGAGTTTTACATAACTAATCAAGAACTTTTACTAGTTGGATAATTCGTACCAATTAAAGTACACAACCCTCACTGCGCACTGTTTTTTTTTTTTTGCCAGAATACTTAATCTTTATCAAATCGATGTGCTCTTGCAAATCTAAGGGTATCTACATTTTGAAGCATCTTTTCTGCAGGGCTTATCAGGTTTATCGAACTTTATTAAATGTTCGTAAAATAGACGCATATATGCTACTTACTGGCTGGCTTAAATAAGCATTCTCTACTTGTAGTCTAGTAATCATTATCTTCACAAAGGGACCACTATAGAACCCAAGTGACGCTGCCTTAGACATCAGCCACCTGCCCAACCTAACCTTTGGGTCCATAACTATTCTATATGATGACGCCACTGAAAAGCTTTTTGTTTTCCGACTCTTAATTTTAAAGCCTCTTTGCATATAGTACTAGTATAAGCAAATATTGCTAGGACTTACATTTGGTATAAACAAAAGAAAATTAATGTACATATCAAGCATTTGTGTGGAGCTCAACTAAGTCAGTAATTAGAAACTATATAATTATCAGTATATTCTTTCGATTTTGTACTTTACATTTCCAATTTTTTTTGCAAAACATTAACGACCCTCAATTTCGGAACAGTTGTTTGTCATATTCGCAATTGATGAGTTATAACGATCAGAAGTCATATAATGAGTTTCGTAATAATTTTTCAAACACTCAATTCGAATTTAGTGACAATTTCGTGCATGTCTCATAGTAGCATATTGTAATATTTCCAACGTTTTTGTAATAGATATTAATGCTATCTTTTAATGTATTTTGTAATCAAAGTCTATTAATTTAAATTTTATGAAAAAAAATTAACAATTAAGAACATGCAGACATTCATATAAAATACTTCTTTATAAAAAAAAAATATTTTAATAGTTATAAAATTAAATCCTTTTTTTTGCATTTAAATTTGTTAATATACAGTTTGTCAAGTAATTGTTTGCTTTAAACAAAAATTGTGAAAATGCAATTTAAATTTCGAAAATTAAACATCAAATCGTTTAAATTTGTTTATTTTGATTAAAACATACCGTTAATGTAACTGTTTACTACAAAAAATCGCAAAAAAATTTAAATAAATACATGCATTGCAACAACAACAATACAAAAAGAAATATACCCAATTAAAATGGCGTCAAATAAATGTTTGCACAAGGAGTAAAAATAACACAAAATGTTCTTATTTACCGTTATATTTTTAATGTTATGATGTTTTATGAGTTTTGTAAAATGAAATTAAAGTTATAAAAAGTATTGTAAAAAAATGTGTTCATTAGTTGTCCTATATTTAAACAAGTAAGAGTGGTATATTCGGCTTTGCCGAATCTTGGATACCCTTCACCAATGGTGTTCCAAAAGTAAAGTACAAAAACTTAAGAATATATTGGTAATTATATAGTTTCTGATTACTGACTTAGTTGAGCCCCACACAAATGCTTGATATGTATATTCATTTTCTTTTGTTCATACTAAATGTAATTCCTAGTAATATTTGGTTATACTAGTAGTATATGCAAAGAGTCTTTAAAATTAAGAGTCGGAAAATGAAAGCTTTTTGGTGGCGTCATCATCTAGAATAGTTATGGACCCAAAGGTTAGGTTGGGCAGGTGGCTGATATCTAAGACAGCGTCACTTGGACTCTAAAGTGGTCCCTATATGAAAGATAATGATTACTAGACTACAAGAAGAAAATGCTTATTTAAGCCAGTCAGCAGCTTCGATATATGTGTCTATTTTACGAACATTTAATAAAGTTCGATAGACCAGATAAAGATTTCTAAGAGCACATCGATTTGATGAAGATTAAGTATTCTCCCATGCAACACAAAAAAAACACAGTGTCCAGAGAACTAGTAAAAGTTCTTGATTAGTTATGTATGTAAAACTCTGAAGTTAGAGTTATAAATTATACACTCTTAGTTTTAGATACATACATGAAATATATAGCTTTTAAATGAATGGATATCAGCTTTTTCGGAAAAGTTATTGAAGATTTGCTTATTAACCTGAAGTTAGTTAACTAATTAAGAAGAATACTTTAATAATATTTGGGATGTATCCGATGGATCTGTCCGATGGATATGTGGAAAGTTTTGCTGTAGTTCTTTGTGCAATTATAATGTGATTTAATTTATCAGCATTAAAGTGGGAGATTTCACTAAATGTGAACCGAGCTCGCCCATTTTCAAGAGATCAGAAATACTTTTGTGAAATGTTGTCCCTCTATAAAGTTTATTTTAGGCGCTATCGCCCTGAATAACGTGTACAACGTGTTTATACTAAATGTCATCTTCGTATCTATTATAATAGATACGATGATGACATTTAGTATAAAGATAATTATAATTTGTCATTTATTAGCTACTAAGAGATTGCCTTAAGCGAAGTTATACGGGAGCAATTGTCAAACGTGAACGGATTTCTCCCAATTGCAATTATAAAATTTAAATGTTCGTTGATATGTGAGATACATACATACGTATGCAGGTTTTGAGCGGATATCATGTACTTAGCTGCATTTTTGTACATCCTAGGAAGATTACCTATGATTACCTATAATTTATAATTTAATATAATTTGATATATAATACATTCACAATTGTTATAATAATGTTCAAAAGTCAGACTCAAAATTAAGATAAATGCAGTGTGTCTGTCTGCTAAAATCAGTATTTGTGGAGCTCCTGGAAAGTATACATGCATTTTACATAAAATTTTAGGATATCGTCCCACCCTGAATTTCATCGTTGTCGATCAAAACATCTTAAATATCGCTTAAACACTAAATTATATCTACCACAAATTACCGAATGCATCAGAATTTAGGTAATCCCTGCGAAGTACGCTATTAAATTTCGTCAAAATAAACATCTGATATATCCATAAAACAGGAGCTCCAAAAACTTAACTACAACAGAAAAAAGGACATACAGGTAGACGGACGGACGGACAAACAGATAGGCGGACGGACGTTGCGAAATCGATTCTCCTGCCGATTCTGAGTCGGTCGGTACAATTTGAATGGTATTCATAATCAGATACCTTCCAGGAGCTCCACAAATCTGATTTTAGCAGACAGACACACTGCATTTATCTTAATTTTGTGTCTGACTTTTGAACATTATGATAACATTTGTGTATGTATTATAAATCAAATTATAGGTAATCTTCCTAGGAAGTACAAAAATGCAGCTAAGTACATGATATCCGTTCAAAACCTACATATGTATGTATGTATGTATCTCACATATCAAAATTTAAATTTTTTAATTGCAATTGGGAGAAATCCGTTCACGTTTGACAATTGCTCCCGTATAACTTCGCCTAATGCAATCTCTTAGTATCTAATAAATGACAAATTATAATTATCTTTATACTTAATGTCATCATCGTATCTATTATAATAGATACGATGATGACATTTAGTATAAAGTACAACGTCTTCTTCTTCTTAGGTTCACATTTACTGTTATCTCCCATATAACCCCGACCGGAAATCACTTTAATGCTGATAAATTAAATCACATTATAATTGCACAAAGAACTAGAGCAAAACTTTTCACATATCCATCGGACAGATCGAAAGAACAATGCATCCCAAATATTATTGTTGAAGTATTCATTTTAATCAGTTAACTAACTTCAGATTAATAAGTAAATCTTCAATAAATTTTCCGCCAAAGCTGATATCCATTCATTTTAAAGCTATATATTTCACGTATGTATCTAAAACTAAGAGTGTATACCTTATAATTCTAAGGCTTATATACATTGACAATCATTGTTAAAGCTTTGACCTAAATCAGTCGCTAACTTCAGAGTTTTACATAACTAATCATTAACCTTTAATATCTAGTTGGATAATTCGTATGAATTAAGGTACACAACCCTCACTGGGCACTGTGTTTTTGGGTTACATGCCAGAATACTTAATCTTCATCAAATCGATGTTCTCTGGCAAATCTAAGGGCTACATTTTTCATTTTGAAGCATCTTTTCTGCATGGCTTATCAGGTCTATCGATCTTTATTAAATGTTCGTAAAATAGACACATATCACTTTAGAATCTAAGTGACGCTGCCTTAGACATCAGCCACCTGCCCAACCTAACCTTTGGGTCCGTAACTATTCTAGATGATAACGCCACCAAAAAGCTGTTCGTTTTTCTACTCTTAATTTTAAAGATTCTTTGCATATAATACACTGCATAAATAACCTTCCGATGTTTTTTTGGCTGTAATTTAAAAAAATTAAAGACTTTGATTCTTCTTGTGGATTATTTTTATTTGGTCTTTTTTTTTACATCAAGTCGAGAATATGATGTCATGCAAGTGGCCGCCGCCACAGTTGATTGTCATTTGAGCCCTTTTTATGGCTCTTTCCATCACTTTGGCCAAAACTTGTTGACATAAAGCCGCGACTTCAAAAAGCCCCACAAAAAGAAGTCTGCAGCGGTCAAATCAGGCGATCTTGCTGGCCAGTGCAAATCGCCAAAACGGAAGTTTAGGCTCCCGGGAAATGCATCATTCAGCATATCGGTTGTGGCACGTGCAGTGTGTGCCGTTGCACCGTCCTTTTGGAACCACATGTTTTCCAATCCCAATTCATCAAGTTGCGGCAAACGGAACTCGTTAATCATTGCTCTGTAGCGCTCACCATTCACAGTAACCGTTTGGCCCGCTACGTCTTCGAAGAAAAAAGAACCGATGACTCCTCCAGCGAAAACAGCACACCATACAGTGACTTTGAGCGGGTGTAATGGCTCTTCGTGGGTTACACGCGGATTTTCACGTAAATTTTGCTTATTTAAGTACCCGCTAAGATGGAAATGGGCCTCATCACTCATGATTATTTTTGATGAAAAATCATCTTCCTTTTGGTGGTGATTAAGGACGGCTTGAGCGTATGTTAGACGCGATTGGCGGTCAGCAGCTTACAGCTGATGCACCGTCTGAACTTTGTACGGAAACATCTTCAAATCTTTTACCAAAATTCGCTGTAAAGACCGTCAACTGATACCCATTTGCGTGGCACGTCGTCTGGTCGATGTCGCAGTATTTCACCAGTAGGCTTTGGACGGCCAGGAAATCTGCGACGAAATTCACGTTGTGCCAAAGTCACCGACCGATTATTGATCAAATAAATAGTCACCAATATTCCGCGTTCTGGAGCAGTGTAGAGTAACATTGTTTATTAACGTGTATTTTGCAAGTGTTTACTACACAAATGTCAAAACAGAATTGACATTAGGGGCCAATCGCAAAATTTAGAGCATTTTCTGATAGGAGGATTACTTTTGCGCCACCTTGTACTAGTGTAACCAAATATTGCTAGGAATTACATTTAGTATGAACAAAAGAAAATTAATATACATATAAAGCATTTGTGTGGGGCTCAACTAAATCAGTATTCTATATAATTATCAAATATTCTTACGATTTTGTACTTTACTTTTGGAACACCATTGGTGAAGGGTATCCAAGATTCGGCAATGCCGAATATACATGTTTGTTGTAAATTCAATACACTCAAAAAATTTTTGTCGTCTCGCTTATTGAATTTTTATTATGACAAAAAAAAAATTAAAGAAGGAAGAATACTTTTGTGAAATTAATACTTTAAATTAAAATATAACGTTACTATTTTATTTAAAGCATTAATTAGAGCTGTTTTGAAGAGAGTTTTTAAATTTGCCTGCATGCATAAGAAAATGTTTGCAAGGAATAATCCCTTTTTTATTATATTATACAATATGTTTTAGATTTGTGTATTCATACAAATAGATTTTTGGCATAATAAAATTATTCTGTTTAAAAATATGTTTTTAATTACTATTAAAGCCATTATAATAGCCTATTTTTTCGAGTGTGAAAATTATTTCTCACCAATACAACTAATACTTACTAATACAAATGTTTTGGCTACCACCCTCCCAAAGATTTGGTTATTTCGAATAATAATGTTATACAACAGGATAATGAAAGAGCTGCTGTACTCCATAAATTCTTCCATGATTCAAAACGAGATATAAAAAACTCAATTACACAGAACGTTAATGATGACATCAATATGTTTGGGACTTTAATTCAGGTAACGAGCGCATTCAATTTTGAACCTATTGACAAAGATATTGTTGATAATATTCTAGATAATTTGGTCATACATAAAAGCCCTGGATATGACAATATTACTCCAAAGATGCTAATTGTTCGGAAAGATGTGATATCTCAACATTTAGTTAACATATACAACAATATAATAGGAGAAGGGAAATATCCGGATGTACTGAAAATACACAAAATAATTCCTATACCAAAATGCCCAGGAACAAATAAAATTGAAAATTTTCGACCTATATCTGTGCTGTCAGCTGTTGATAAAGTTATTGAAAAAATTATATCAACACAATTAACAAATTATTTGGATGATTATAACTTATTATTTGAACGGCAATTTGGTTTTATAAGTGGCAAAGGAACTGAAAAAGCGGTTATAAGTGTTGTTGAATATATTTGTAAGAAACTAGATGATGGTAGCAGAGGAGTAGCAGGATTATTTTTTGATTTGTCGAAAGCTTTTGAGTTAGTAGATCACAATATACTACGTAAAAAACTAAGCGCGTCATTGGAATGGGTCAAAATTCAATTAATCTAATTAAGGACTATTTGGAAAGAAGAAAACAATTCGTCCAAATAAATGAATCGAAGAGTGATGAGCTGGATGTAATTTGTGGAGTACCTCAGGGAAGTGTACTAGGACTATTACTATTTAAAATCTATGTAGATGATCTTAGAAATGTAAAATTCTTTGGAAAGCTGTTCATGTATGCAGACGATATTTGTCTTTTATATAATTACAAGCATAAAGAAGTTTTAAAAACTCAGGTGGAATCTGATTCCGCAATTTTATCAGAATTCCGTAGATTGAATATGTTGGTTTTAAATAGTAAAAAAAACCAAATTTATAAGATTTAAGCCATATACTTTTAGAAATGATGAACAAATGGAAATACATGTTGAAGGAAATTTGATAATCGAATCAGAAAATGTAAAATACCTTGTAATAAATCTTTGCCACAATCTACTATGGGATAATCACATTAATTATTTAAAATCGAAACTATCTTCAGGAATTGGAATTCTACAAATTTAAAAATAAGCTAAATACAGAAACCAAGCCATTGATATATCAAGCTCTTGTTCATTCACATTTGACATATCTTGCAGTCATTTATGGAGCGAAACCGCACAACTATGAAGTCGTTACAATCGGCCCAAAACAAAGCGTTGAAAATTGTACACAATCTACCAGTTCGATATTCCACATTGAATCTTTATAAGAATTTTGTGAAATCAATTCTTCCAGTTCGTGCTCATATAAGATGCAATTGTTGTTATATGTTTTCAAATGTTTAAATAAAATTGGTTCTCATAGCTTGCAGTTTCACCAGAATATGTCATTTACACAAGACAAGACAATCAAGACTTTTAAATGTTGTTAGATGTAGACTGGAACTTACCAAACAGCGGATTGCTTATGCTGGTCCAAATGAGTACAATAAGTTACCTGATATTTTAAAAAATAATTCAGGTTATCAATATTCAAAACAAATTTAAAAAAGCATTTATGCGAAAATACTGAAATACTTCTATGATTGCAGTTATATTTTTTTTAACGCCACTTATGCTTATCAATGTATATATATTTTATTTCATTTATTAATTTTAATGTAATATACTAGTTGCCAATTAGCCTCTATAAAGCTTCTTCTTAGACTGAAAATAACGGTTATTTTCAGTCCCTGTTAAAAAGTCGTCTTAACCAATGTCAAAAAGAATTGAAAGCCACATTGAAGTCCAATCAACAAAAAACTCTAGACACGTACTTAAAAAACTTAGATTCCTCTGAGGAAATAAACTTCAGCCTCTAGAAGGCGGTTAAACATATGCAATGTCTAACTGCATATGAGTCTCCAATTAGGCTCGAAGACGGTTCTTGGGCAAGAGATCCTTGCGGAAAAGTTGATGCTTTTGCTAACCATTTAGAAAAAGTTTTTACACCAAACGAAACAAATAGTGATATAGGCTCTTATATTATGGATGACAATGTGAGTTTTTTTTTTCGTTTATTAATTTCAAAAGAATATTATTTACAAAATTTATATGTCGCCTCAGCGCTAAGAAGCTTTATAGAGGCTAATTGGCAACTAGTATATTACATTAAAATTAATAAATGAAATAAAATATATATACATTGATAAGCATAAGTGGCGTTAAAAAAAATATAACTGCAATCATAGAAGTATTTCAGTATTTTCGCATAAATGCTTTTTTAAATTTGTTTTGAATATTGATAACCTGAATTATTTTTTAAAATATCAGGTAACTTATTGTACTCATTTGGACCAGCATAAGCAATCCGCTGTTTGGTAAGTTCCAGTCTACATCTAACAACATTTAAAAGTCTTGATTGTCTTGTCTTGTGTAAATGACATATTCTGGTGAAACTGCAAGCTATGAGAACCAATTTTATTTAAACATTTGAAAACATATAACAACAATTGCATCTTATATGAGCACGAACTGGAAGAATTGATTTCACAAAATTCTTATAAAGATTCAATGTGGAATATCGAACTGGTAGATTGTGTACAATTTTCAACGCTTTGTTTTGGGCCGATTGTAACGACTTCATAGTTGTGCGGTTTCGCTCCATAAATGACTGCAAGATATGTCAAATGTGAATGAACAAGAGCTTGATATATCAATGGCTTGGTTTCTGTATTTAGCTTATTTTTAAATTTGTAGAATTCCAATTCCTGAAGATAGTTTCGATTTTAAATAATTAATGTGATTATCCCATAGTAGATTGTGGCAAAGATTTATTACAAGGTATTTTACATTTTCTGATTCGATTATCAAATTTCCTTCAACATGTATTTCCATTTGTTCATCATTTCTAAAAGTATATGGCTTAAATCTTATAAATTTGGTTTTTTTTACTATTTAAAACCAACATATTCAATCTACGGAATTCTGATAAAATTGCGGAATCAGATTCCACCTGAGTTTTTAAAACTTCTTTATGCTTGTAATTATATAAAAGACAAATATCGTCTGCATACATGAACAGCTTTCCAAAGAATTTTACATTTCTAAGATCATCTACATAGATTTTAAATAGTAATAGTCCTAGTACACTTCCCTGAGGTACTCCACAAATTACATCCAGCTCATCACTCTTCGATTCATTTATTTGGACGAATTGTTTTCTTCTTTCCAAATAGTCCTTAATTAGATTAATTGAATTTTGACCCATTCCAATGACGCGCTTAGTTTTTTACGTAGTATATTGTGATCTACTAACTCAAAAGCTTTCGACAAATCAAAAAATAATCCTGCTACTCCTCTGCTACCATCATCTAGTTTCTTACAAATATATTCAACAACACTTATAACCGCTTTTTCAGTTCCTTTGCCACTTATAAAACCAAATTGCCGTTCAAATAATAAGTTATAATCATCCAAATAATTTGTTAATTGTGTTGATATAATTTTTTCAATAACTTTATCAACAGCTGACAGCACAGATATAGGTCGAAAATTTTCAATTTTATTTGTTCCTGGGCATTTTGGTATAGGAATTATTTTGTGTATTTTCAGTACATCCGGATATTTCCCTTCTCCTATTATATTGTTGTATATGTTAACTAAATGTTGAGATATCACATCTTTCCGAACAATTAGCATCTTTGGAGTAATATTGTCATATCCAGGGCTTTTATGTATGACCAAATTATCTAGAATATTATCAACAATATCTTTGTCAATAGGTTCAAAATTGAATGCGCTCGTTACCTGAATTAAAGTCCCAAACATATTGATGTCATCATTAACGTTCTGTGTAATTGAGTTTCTTATATCTCGTTTTGAATCATGGAAGAATTTATGGAGTACAGCAGCTCTTTCATTATCCTGTTGTATAACATTATTATTCGAAATAACCAAATCTTTGGGAGGGTGGTAGCCAAAACATTTGTATTAGTAAGTATTAGTTGTATTGGTGAGAAATAATTTTCACACTCGAAAAAATAGTCTATTATATTGGCTTTAATAGTAATTAAAAACATATTTTTAAACAGAATAATTTTATTATGTCAAAAATCTATTTGTATGAATACACAAATCTAAAACATATTGTATAATATAATAAAAAAGGGATTATTCCTTGCAAACATTTTCTTATGCATGCAGGCAAATTTAAAAACTCTCTTCAAAACAGCTCTAATTAATGCTTTAAATAAAATAGTAACGTTATATTTTAATTTAAAGTATTAATTTCACAAAAGTATTCTTCCTTCTTTAATTTTTTTTTTGTCATAATAAAAATTCAATAAGCGAGACGACAAAAATTTTTTGAGTGTATTGAATTTACAACAAACATGTATATTCGGCTTTGCCGAATCTTGGATACCCTTCACCAATGGTGTTCCAAAAGTAAAGTACAAAATCGTAAGAATATTTGATAATTATATAGAATACTGATTTAGTTGAGCCCCACACAAATGCTTTATATGTATATTAATTTTCTTTTGTTCATACTAAATGTAATTCCTAGCAATATTTGGTTACACTAGTACAAGGTGGCGCAAAAGTAATCCTCCTATCAGAAAATGCTCTAAATTTTGCGATTGGCCCCTAATGTCAATTCTGTTTTGACATTTGTGTAGTAAACACTTGCAAAATACACGTTAATAAACAATGTTACTCTACACTGCTCCAGAACGCGGAATATTGGTGACTATTTATTTGATCAATAATCGGTCGGTGACTTTGGCACAACGTGAATTTCGTCGCAGATTTCCTGGCCGTCCAAAGCCTACTGGTGAAATACTGCGACATCGACCAGACGACGTGCCACGCAAATGGGTATCAGTTGACGGTCTTTACAGCGAATTTTGGTAAAAGATTTGAAGATGTTTCCGTACAAAGTTCAGACGGTGCATCAGCTGTAAGCTGCTGACCGCCAATCGCGTCTAACATACGCTCAAGCCGTCCTTAATCACCACCAAAAGGAAGATGATTTTTCATCAAAAATAATCATGAGTGATGAGGCCCATTTCCATCTTAGCGGGTACTTAAATAAGCAAAATTTACGTGAAAATCCGCGTGTAACCCACGAAGAGCCATTACACCCGCTCAAAGTCACTGTATGGTGTGCTGTTTTCGCTGGAGGAGTCATCGGTTCTTTTTTCTTCGAAGACGTAGCGGGCCAAACGGTTACTGTGAATGGTGAGCGCTACAGAGCAATGATTAACGAGTTCCGTTTGCCGCAACTTGATGAATTGGGATTGGAAAACATGTGGTTCCAAAAGGACGGTGCAACGGCACACACTGCACGTGCCACAACCGATATGCTGAATGATGCATTTCCCGGGAGCCTAAACTTCCGTTTTGGCGATTTGCACTGGCCAGCAAGATCGCCTGATTTGACCGCTGCAGACTTCTTTTTGTGGGGCTTTTTGAAGTCGCGGCTTTATGTCAACAAGTTTTGGCCAAAGTGATGGAAAGAGCCATAAAAAGGGCTCAAATGACAATCAACTGTGGCGGCGGCCACTTGCATGACATCATATTCTCGACTTGATGTAAAAAAAAAGACCAAATAAAAATAATCCACAAGAAGAATCAAAGTCTTTAATTTTTTTAAATCACAGCCAAAAAAACATCGGAAGGTTATTTATGCAGTGTATTATATGCAAAGAATCTTTAAAATTAAGAGTAGAAAAACGAACAGCTTTTTGGTGGCGTTATCATCTAGAATAGTTACGGACCCAAAGGTTAGGTTGGGCAGGTGGCTGATGTCTAAGGCAGCGTCACTTAGATTCTAAAGTGATATGTGTCTATTTTACGAACATTTGATAAAGTTCGATAGACCAGATAAACCATGCAGAAAAGATGCTTCAAAATGTAGATGCCCTTAGATTTGCAAGAGCACATCGATCTGATGAAGATTAAGTATTCTGGCATGCAACCCAAAAACACAGTGCCCAGTGAGGGTTGTGTACTTTAATTCATACGAATTGTCCAACTATTAAAAGTTCATGATTAGTTATGTGATTGAGGTCAAAGCTTTAACAATGATTGTCAATGTATACAAGCCTTAGAATTATAAGGTATACACTCATAGTTTTAGATACATACGTGAAATATATAGCTTTAAAATGAATGGATATCAGCTTTGGCGGAAAATTTATTGAAGATTTACTTATTAATCTGAAGTTAGTTAACTGATTAAAATGAATACTTCAACAATAATATTTGGGATGCATTGTTCTTTCGATCTGTCCGATGGATATGTGAAAAGTTTTGCTCTAGTTCTTTGTGCAATTATAATGTGATTTAATTTATCAGCATTAAAGTGATTTCCGGTCGGGGTTATATGGGAGATAACAGTAAATGTGAACCTAAGAAGAAGAAGACGTTGTACTTTATACTAAATGTCATCATCGTATCTATTATAATAGATACGATGATGACATTAAGTATAAAGATAATTATAATTTGTCATTTATTAGATACTAAGAGATTGCATTAGGCGAAGTTATACGGGAGCAATTGTCAAACGTGAACGGATTTCTCCCAATTGCAATTAAAAAATTTAAATTTTGATATGTGAGATACATACATACATACATATGTAGGTTTTGAACGGATATCATGTACTTAGCTGCATTTTTGTACTTCCTAGGAAGATTACCTATAATTTGATTTATAATACATACACAAATGTTATCATAATGTTCAAAAGTCAGACACAAAATTAAGATAAATGCAGTGTGTCTGTCTGCTAAAATCAGATTTGTGGAGCTCCTGGAAGGTATCTGATTATGAATACCATTCAAATTGTACCGACCGACTCAGAATCGGCAGGAGAATCGATTTCGCAACGTCCGTCCGCCTATCTGTTTGTCCGTCCGTCCGTCTACCTGTATGTCCTTTTTTCTGTTGTAGTTAAGTTTTTGGAGCTCCTGTTTTATGGATATATCAGATGTTTATTTTGACGAAATTTAATAGCGTACTTCGCAGGGATTACCTAAATTCTGATGCATTCGGTAATTTGTGGTAGATATAATTTAGTGTTTAAGCGATATTTAAGATGTTTTGATCGACAACGATGAAATTCAGGGTGGGACGATATCCTAAAATTTTATGTAAAATGCATGTATACTTTCCAGGAGCTCCACAAATACTGATTTTAGCAGACAGACACACTGCATTTATCTTAATTTTGAGTCTGACTTTTGAACATTATTATAACAATTGTGAATGTATTATATATCAAATTATATTAAATTATAAATTATAGGTAATCATAGGTAATCTTCCTAGGATGTACAAAAATGCAGCTAAGTACATGATATCCGCTCAAAACCTGCATACGTATGTATGTATCTCACATATCAACGAACATTTAAATTTTATAATTGCAATTGGGAGAAATCCGTTCACGTTTGACAATTGCTCCCGTATAACTTCGCTTAAGGCAATCTCTTAGTAGCTAATAAATGACAAATTATAATTATCTTTATACTAAATGTCATCATCGTATCTATTATAATAGATACGAAGATGACATTTAGTATAAACACGTTGTACACGTTATTCAGGGCGATAGCGCCTAAAATAAACTTTATAGAGGGACAACATTTCACAAAAGTATTTCTGATCTCTTGAAAATGGGCGAGCTCGGTTCACATTTAGTGAAATCTCCCACTTTAATGCTGATAAATTAAATCACATTATAATTGCACAAAGAACTACAGCAAAACTTTCCACATATCCATCGGACAGATCCATCGGATACATCCCAAATATTATTAAAGTATTCTTCTTAATTAGTTAACTAACTTCAGGTTAATAAGCAAATCTTCAATAACTTTTCCGAAAAAGCTGATATCCATTCATTTAAAAGCTATATATTTCATGTATGTATCTAAAACTAAGAGTGTATAATTTATAACTCTAACTTCAGAGTTTTACATACATAACTAATCAAGAACTTTTACTAGTTCTCTGGACACTGTGTTTTTTTTGTGTTGCATGGGAGAATACTTAATCTTCATCAAATCGATGTGCTCTTAGAAATCTTTATCTGGTCTATCGAACTTTATTAAATGTTCGTAAAATAGACACATATATCGAAGCTGCTGACTGGCTTAAATAAGCATTTTCTTCTTGTAGTCTAGTAATCATTATCTTTCATATAGGGACCACTTTAGAGTCCAAGTGACGCTGTCTTAGATATCAGCCACCTGCCCAACCTAACCTTTGGGTCCATAACTATTCTAGATGATGACGCCACCAAAAAGCTTTCATTTTCGTGTCTAGAGTTTTTTGTTGATAGTAAGTGTCTAGAGTTTTTTGTTGATTGGACTTCAATGTGGCTTTCAATTCTTTTTGACATTGGTTAAGACGACTTTTTAACAGGGACTGAAAATAACCGTTATTTTCGAATTTTTAATTAAAAAAAGCACACTCAAAAATGCATTTGTTTTAAAAATCAATTAAACAGTTTTGATTCGTTTGGGCTATATTTTCATTTGATCGTAAGCCTTTTATTTTTTTTTATTTTTTTTTTTAATCCGAAATAAAAGTTATTTTTTGATTTATATTTTTTTTAATCAAAAATAAAAGTTAATTTTGCCTTTTATTACATCGCACAAAGTCTGCCGGTTATTTCTGTCGTTTATTATATCGCACAAAGTCTATAGAAAAACTGTCATACAAAAGTATTCTCTACAGGAAAACTGTTATACTAAAGTATTTTCGACAGTAAAACTATTATACAAAAGTATTCTCTATAGGAAAACTGTAGTATTCTTTTTAGAAAACTTTCCCATTTCTCTTGGAAAACTTTGAAAATGTCCCTTTGTTTTGGGAAATTTTGAAAACTTCCTATATCTTTTGGGAAATTTTGAAAATGTCCCTTTATTTTGGAAAATTTTGAAAATGTCCCTTTATTTTGGGAAATTTTCAAAATATCCTTTTAGTTTGGGAAATTTTGAAAACTTCTAATCATTTTGGGAAATTTTGAAAATTTCCCATTATTTTGGGTAATTTTGACAATTTCCCATTATTTTGGGAAAATTTTGAAAATTTTCCATTCGGGTATGTTCTGCAAATCACTTTCACATGATTTTGAATTCACACGAAATTCAAAAAGGCTTTAATTTCTATAATTGTTGAAATTTTCATAGCATTTATCAATAACCATTATTTTGGGAAATTTTGAAAATTTCCCACTATTTTGGGAAATTTTAAAAATTTCCCATTATTTTGGGAAATTTTTAAAATATCCAATTATTTTGGGAAGTTTTGAAAATTTCCCATTATTTTGGGCAATTTTGAAAATTTCCCATTATTTTGGGAAATTTTGAAAAATTCCCATTATTTTGGGAAATTTTGAAAGCATCCTATTATTTTGGGAAATTTGGAAAATGTCCCTTTATTTTGGGAAATTGTGAAAAATTCCCATTATTCTGGGAAATTTTGAAAATTTCCTATTATTTTGGGAAATTTTGAAAGTTTCCCATTATTTTCGGAAATTTTGAAAATTTCCCATTATTTTCATTACTTTTGAAAATATCCCATTATTTTGAGAAATTGAGATATTTTGAAAAATTCCCTTTTTTTACTTATTTGGAAAATTTCCTGTTTTGAAAAATATTGAAAATTTCATATTACAAAATAATGGGAAATTTTCAAAATTTCCCAAAATAATGGGAAATTTTCAAAATTTTGCAAAATAAAGGGACATTTTCAAAATTTCCTAAAATAATAGGATGCTTTCAAAACTTCCCAAAATAATGGGAATTTTTCAAAATTTCCCAAAATAAAAGTTATTTTTTGATTTTTATTTTTTTTTTAATCAAAAATAAAAGTTAATTTTGCATTTTATTATATCGCACAAATTCTGCCGATTATTTCTGTCGTTTATTATATCGCACAAATTCTGCCGGTTATTTCTGTCGTTTTTTATATCGCACAAACTCTGCCGGTTATGATTGCCGTTTATTATATCGCTCAATTTATTACCAGTATGTTTGTTTCATATTTTTTTGCACATTTTTTGTCGGTTATTTTTATTTTAATATTATATCAGTCTACTTTTGCCTTTTATTTTAAAATTTAATATATTTTTAACAATCTCTGAGCGATATCTTTTGTAATATACTTTTTCGAGCAGCAATTTTTCTAAATTTTTTCTTGTAAAAGTGACAAATACAAACTCATTATCAATAGAAAAAGTCTCAAAAAATTATATTCCCTATAGAAAAACTGCTTTCAAACAGTATTCCCTATACAAAAATGTTATACAAAAGTATTCTCTATAGAAAAACTGTCATACAAAAGTATTCTCTACAGGAAAACTGTTATACTAAAGTATTTTCTACAGTAAAACTATTATACAAAAGTATTCTCTATAGGAAAACTGTAGTATTCTTTATAGAAAACTTTCCCATTTCTTTTGGAAAATTTTAAAAATGTCCCTTTATTTTGGGAAATTTTGAAATCTTCCTATATCTTTTGGGAAATTTTGAAAATGTCCCTATATTTTGAAAAATTTTGAAAATGTCCCTTTATTTTGGGAAATTTTGAAAAATTCCCATTATTTTGGGAAATTTTGAAAATATCCTGTTAGTTTGGGAAATATTGAAAATTTCCCATTACTTTGGGTAATTTTGACAATTTCCCATTATTTTGGGAAATTTTGAAAAATTCCCATTCCCACAGTTTTCCTGTAGAGAATACTTTTGTATGACAGTCTTTCTATAGAGAATACTTTTGTATAACATTTTTGTATAGGGAATACTGTTTGAAAGCAGTTTTTCTATAGGGAATATAATTTTTTGAGACTTTTTCTATTGATAATGAGTTTGTATTTGTCACTTTTACAAGAAAAAATTTAAAAAAATTGCTGCTCGAAAAAGTATATTACAAAAGATATCGCTCAGAGATTGTTAAAAATATATTAAATTTTAAAATAAAAGACAAAAGTTGACTGATATAATATTAAAATAAAAATAACCGACAAAAAATGTGCAAAAAAATATGAAACAAACATACTGGTAATAAATTGAGCGATATAATAAACGGCAATCATAACCGGCAGAGTTTGTGCGATATAAAAAACGACAGAAATAACCGGCAGAATTTGTGCGATATAATAAACGACAGAAATAACCGGCAGAATTTGTGCGATATAATAAAATGCAAAATTAACTTTTATTTTTGATTAAAAAAAAAATAAAAATCAAAAAATAACTTTTATTTCGGATTAAAAAAATAACAGTTATTTTCTGAGTATTATTATAAAAGTCATAACCGTAACAGTCCCTGCTTTTTAAGGCAGGGGAACGAAATTATTGCCAACGTCTTCGTAGCCTTTTCTTTTCATTTACTAAAGTTTGAATATTTTGTGGAGTATTTTGGAATATCTTATTCTTGGGTTTAATGATTGGTGTTGCCACACAGGCTGCATATGTTGGTGTTTGCAAAAATATTTATTGCAGACTCTATGTCTGTAGAACTTCTAAGAGGAATATTCAGTGGGAGATGGGAACTCACATACATTTTGTATTTTAACCAGTTTGTATTCCTGTTTGGATAAAAATGTCTCTGTTCTTCAACTACACTGGAAATTTTATAAAATTTAAAATAGAAGGTGAATGGTCGGATGATAAATCTAATGATGAGCAGACGGATATTTGACTTTTTTTTATATTTTTTATAACGGCAAAATCGATCAAATCGGGAATCTTATTTAAGTCGGAGAGCCAATACGTTAGATGACTGCTAGATACTGCGTCCAGTTTATGCGAAGAAATAGCACTTAATAGCTGTCTTCCCCTGGGCGTAATAAGGCGAGAACCCCAAAACGTGTGTTTCGCGTTATAATCACCAGCCGCTATGAAGCTTGATCCAAGTGTATTGAAGAAATCAAGGAATTGATCTTTTTTAGTGTTATGTCTTGGAGGACAATAAATTGAAGACAATGTAATTTTATAATCTACTAGCTGATTTTACCCGGCGTTGCCCGGGTTAGTAGTTAAAGTTATTAACTTATTACTATGTTAACACTTTCTTTAAAAATGAACAATTATGAAATATTTTTGTATTAATTTTTTAATTGAATCCTTTATTAATGTATTTGCATATGTATTAAATTGACTTATCAAACACCAATCATATTACCAAAATTCGTGCATCCGTTTTTCTATTTTAGATATATAAAATCCTAACTTGGACTAAAAAAAAAACATTTACAAAGAAAAAATGTCTTCATTGGTCCAGCCGTTCTTAAGATATACAATTTTAAAGAAAAGGGTAATTTTATCCTCATTTTCCAATTCCCAGGTCCCCGTTGAAAAAGCGAAAAAGCATACTATAGTATGAAGATATCCACACTTACAACTTTAATTATTTAGGTTAAATCGTCATTTTTAATATATGACTTATATGGGAGGGGTCACGCCTATTTGAGATTTCCAAAAAAAACGTACCCACCGGTAGCTTCTTTTATACTGTAGGGAGAGGGGGGCACGTTTGAACACGGGGTACCTTTGAACAATGTTGATAAAATCCAAGTTTAACATTTTTTCCGGCCCTTAACGTAGTTTTTCACATGGGAACCTTGATTCCTAATAACGGCAATAACTTTTTCT
Source organism: Stomorhina lunata (assembly GCA_933228675.1). NCBI lineage: Eukaryota > Metazoa > Arthropoda > Insecta > Diptera > Rhiniidae > Stomorhina > Stomorhina lunata. The sequence continues at coordinate 11,537,009 of OW121745.1, forward strand.
AGCTTTTTCAGTCGTCGACCGAATGTAGTTGGGTGAACATGTTTTTACAGTGCCATTGTAAATTTTTAATTTATTTTTTGTAAGAGTGTTAGAAGTATTCAGTGATCGTTTTCTTTCGTGAAAGAAATTTATTGCAGTCCAAAATTCATTTTAAACACAATAAAGGTAAGTTTTTTGATATTGATATATAAAAAAAATATTTATTATAAATTTCCGTGAAATTGCACACCAGCCCAGGTTTGAACAAAAAAAAGGGGGCACATTTGAACATGTTCAAAAGTGCCCCACAAGTTTTTTCTAACTCCTTTCGTAATGATGAACTTTGTAAACATTAAATTACTTCCAGCTTTATACAATGGTACGTACATATAAAAAGAAGAAGAACACGACAATCAGTGAAGATGATATGAAGAGTGCTATCACGGCAGTTTTGAATAAAACAATGACTCTTAGAGGTGCTGCCAATACTTACGGTATTCTACCAAATACCTTATTTTATAGACTGAAGGGATTTAAAGAAAACAAAACGATGAGAGGTCAAGATTATTCCAGCAATTACTCCACAAGACAAATTTTCACCACCACTGAAGAAACTCTTCTTGAAAATTATTTGCTAAAAAGCTCAAGAATGAATTATGGTTTAACATACTTACAAGGCCGGATCTTAGCATTTCAATACGCCACGCTATTAAAAAAATGCCCTCAGCAGTGGACTGAAAATAGAAAAGCAGGGATGGATTGGATTAAGGGTTTCATGAAAAGACACACTATACTTTCCCTTCGCAAACCGGAAAACACGAGCTTATCAAGATCAACAAGCTTTAATAAGCACAACGTGGAAGAATTCCAAAGCAATTACCAGAGATCACTTGGTAAGTTTAACTTTACTCCCGACCGCATATTAAACTTGGATGAAACAGGCCTGACTACAGTAGTGCAAGCTCCAAATGTAATAGCAAAAAAGGGTCAAAAACAAGTTGGACAGTGTGTTTCTGCTGAGAGAGGACAACTTGTAACTATGTGCGCTATTGTAAATGCAGTTGGCAACACAATCCCTCCTGTATTTATCTTTCCACGAGCTAGATACCACGATAATATGCTTGCTGGAGCTCCAGTTGGTAGTGTCGGTTATGCTAACAGTCCTACAAGTGGTTGGATGACGGGTTTGCTTTTCATAAAAGTTCTCGAACACATCCAAAGACACACAAGATGCTCAAAGAATGATATGATCTTACTTTTGATGGACAATCATGAAAGCCATTGTACAATAGAAGCTATAAATTTTTGCCGAGAACATGGCATCGTTCTTGTTACATTTCCTCCTCACTGTACCCATCGTCTTCAGCCTCTCGATGTTGCAGTTTTGGGACCATTCAAGCAGAAGTTTTCCCTGGCACAAAATGATTGGCTAATGAATCATCCTGGAAAAACTATTACAATACATGATCTTGCTGGTATTGCCAATACTGCTTTTACTGCTGCATTTACTCCCAGAAATATTGTGTCAGGTTTTACAAAGCCAGGAATTTATCCTTTTTCTACAACTGCATTTTCGGACGAAGATTTTGAATGTGCGGAAGTCACAAACAGACCAATGGCAGAGCATTCTACAACTCAAGTTGAGCCAAATACTGATTTATCAACCGAAATACCAAACATTGTTGATTCTTCCTTACTTTCTGAAAATGGCGAATTCAATGATGGTCATGATATTTTAAAGGAAAATATAATATCACCTGAAATCGCAAGGCCTTTTCCGAAAGCTGCTCCCAGACAACACACGAACCGAGGAAGAAAGAGAGGTAAATCCAGAATTTTAACAGAAACACCAGAAAAAAATGAAAACACCTACATCGAACGGCCAAGGCATGTTAAAAACCCAGTCAGAAGCTCTTTAAATAAACGTCTTAATGTAAAAAATAAAAATACAAGACGTCCAATAAAAGCTAAAAAGTCTAAGGATTCCAGCTCGAGCTCTATTGAAAGCTCGTTTTCGGTGAATGATGATACAGATATCGATTTGAACTTTGCTGATGATTCATCTGAAGACCAATTTGCTGTAGAGTGTAATGGCGAAGCATGCATCGATTTGAGCTACGACCAGTTAAATCCAGGAGACTACATATTAGTGGAATGCTCCAATAAAAACAATCTAAAAACATTGGGATTTGTTGGCAAAATACTTGAAAAATATGAAAACAACTATTACGTCAGCTTTTTAAAGAAGAAGCCAGGTTCCTTTAAGTTTTTTTATCCTGATGTAGCAGACAAATGGTCTATAAATGGTATACAAATAAAGGCTAAGCTTCCAACACCAGTAAATCAACCTGGAACATCGAGGACGGCTGCGATGATGACTTTTGGCTTCGATTTCTCCAAATTTAAAATGGGTTAATAAGACAACGAAACTAACTTCCAGTTCCACAATTTATTTAATAAACGTGATTTATATTTTTTTGTACGTACAATTATATTTTTCTGAATTCCTATTTTAATTTAAAAAAAGTTATTTTTACACTGAAGTTCTGTTTTTATATTTTTAAGTTTATTTTTATGCCTTAATAATATAAAACTTATTTTTGATCTCAATTTTTCATTTTTGAATGTTAATGTTTTTCTTAATAAATAAATCGAATTTTATATATGTATAAAATATAACTGTTTATGTTATTTTTGGACACAATTTCTATAAGAAAAAAATTCAAAATTCAAAGCTGCCCCAGCCTAGTTCAAAGCTGCCCCGTATGGGGGTACATTTGAACACAATGACTTCGTCCGTTAAAAAAATATATAAAAAATTAAATCGAACTAGAAATAAGTTACTCGTTGACTTAAACTAAAGTTTGCTTCCGAACATATTAGTTAAATTACACAAAAGGTCAATAATTCAAAAATATAAATTTTTATCGGGCTTGAAAGCAAAAAGTGTTCAAAGGTGCCCCCCTCTCCCCTAAAAATTAAAGAAAAATCGGTCGACTCGGTCATCCATATTTGTCATTTTTAATATATGAGTTATATGGGAGGGGTCACGCCCACTTGAGATTTTTGAGTAAAATGTGTTTCAGAGACCAAAAATACATATATTTCCTGCTCGAGCAGGAAATGTTCAACTTCTTTTTTGTGTTGGCTGAGGCCGTTTGTGTTCCAAAAACATATTTTCAACATATTCATTTTCTTTCCAATAAAATCTGCATAAGCATGCTTTGACTTCTCATCATTTCCTGGAACATATTTTGCATGTTAGACATAAAATTGTTCATTGTTTCAATAAGCTTTTCAGTAGAGCTTTGAGAATCGCCTTTTTGTATTGGCGGACCCTCTATAACCATATGAGCATAGGAAAAGCTCATTGGAGGTGGAGGAATATTTTGTTGTGAACCAATGTTTGAGCAATCTGGAACAGTGGAAAGCGATGGGAAAAAAGCAATCTGATATTGAGCAGCATTAGGTCTACGCGATGAAGAAGTTTGCCTAAGACGTAAGAATACAGGACAACCACGGTAATTAGCAGTATGATTCTGTCCACAGTTGCTACACTTTTCGATCGCAGAGTTAGGACACTCTGAGGTCTTGTGTATATCGCCGCATATAACGCATACTGCAGGCAATTTACAGTACGATTTAGTGTGCCCGAATTCCTGACAATTTTGGCATTGAGGAGGATCTCTGCTCTTAACTGGCTCTTCTACAGTTATTCTGCGGCTAAGGAGATATCTTAAATTAAAGATGGGGTGGGATTGGCCCTTTTTCAGCTGGGAAGTATTAAAGGATATTTCCACTCTGAAAAGTGGTTGAGGAACTTTATTTCAGTTAATGATGCATTAAACACATAGACAACAGCAGGCTACGGGCTACAACCTGTCAAAATTAGAATACATGCATTCAAATAGAAATAAATTTTTTAGAGTCGACACGGCTACACGACTATCGACCACCGTTGTAGCTGTAGACAAAATTAAACTATTTTCTATTTTTGTTGGCGACAATAAAAGATTCAGTGCTGTCAACACCATATAATATTGAAATAAATGAGCGATTTAAACCACTTGAATTTATTTACCACAAATACAATGGGGAGAATTTATGTAAACAATTTACATACTTATAAAATATTTATATATTTAAAGTATATAATAATATCTAATAAAATATTATGTAAAAATTTATATTTATATAATTTTAACTCAATAGAAGTAAAATTTTAAAAAGTTATTTTTTAAACTGTCTAACTCACACGCTACGTGTGCTAGAGCTACGTAGTTCATCTTCTATATATATAAAACTCTATATATATAAAACGTGACTGACTGATTGACTGACTCATCATCGCACAGAACAAACGGCTAAAGCTAGAGAGCTGAAATTTTGACAGCGGGTGCCTTTTTCAAAGTATAGATCCACTAAGACGGGATTTTTGGAAATTCGGCCTCTAAGGGGGTAAAAAGGGGTAAAAAAGGGAAAAATTAGTAATGCTGTATCTCCGGAAGTAAACGTCATAGGCCCAAAATTGAAATTGCTTTGGGATCAGCTGCAAAAATAAGTAGACACGTGTTTGGTACTTTTTAGCAGATGGGACAAATAGGGGGTAAAAAAGGTAAAAATGAAATGTTGGTACTTTTTTAAACCCATGTGTATCTTTTGAACCAATCAACAGAGTAACAAAATTCAAAACGGAGCCGGTAAACAAGAAAAAAATATTAGACACGTGTTTGGTACTTTTTTGATTCAGGGTTCAAAAAGGGGGAAAAGCGGGGAAAAAAATTTAGGGTAGGTCCATTTTTCTTTTTCTTTGTATTTGACTTGAACCAATAAAATTTATAGGGAGGTCGACTGCCCAGTACAAAATATTAAATACGTGTTTGGTACTTTTTTCAATTAAAAGGGTAAAAAAGGGAAAACTCGGTAACATTATATCTCCTTAACCAACAGCAATAGAAGCGAAAATTAAATTGGCTTGAGATTAGATTCGATGGACATTGAAAAAAATAAACTACGAGTTTGGTACTTTTTTTTAATTTTGTGGGTAAAAATCTGTAAAGTATATCTTCTAAACCAAAAGTGATAGAAACAAAAACTAAATTGGTCTGAGATCGGCACTTAAAACCAAGGGACACGTGTTCGGTACTTCTATGAAATTCAACCTCCTAGAAGGTAAAACAGGGTAGAAAAGGGAGAAATCAGTAACATCATATCTCCGAAACCAATACAGATAGAAACAAAGTTGAAATTGGATTTGAATCGCCTAGAAAAATAAGGGGACACGTGTTTAGTACTTTTTTGAAAATGGCACCAATAAGGATAAAAAAGGGTAAAAACTATATTTTGGTACTTTTTTTAACCCATATGTATCTTTTGAACTAATAAACATAGAAACATTTTTTATATCGCAACCGATAGATATTAAAAAAGAACTAAATACGTATTTGGTACTTTTGCGATTAATGGGGTAAAAAAAGGGAAAATATTCAAGGATAGGTTTTTTGCTTTTTAGCCATGGATATCTTTTAGGCTAATGAAGTTAGAAGTATAATCTATTGACTGCTAGATTTACATTGAAAAGAAATAAGCTACGTGTTTGGTACTTTTTTTTTTAATTTTAGGGGTAAAAATCGGTAAAGTATATCTTCTAAACCAAAAGTGATAGAAACAAAAACTAAATTGGTCTGAGATTGGCACTTAAAATTAAGGAACACATGTTCGGTACTTTTTTGAAGTTCAACCTCTTAGAAGGTAAAACAGGGTAGAAAAAGGAGAAATTAGTAACATCATATCTCCGAAACCAACATCGATGCAAACAAAGTTGAAATTGGATTTGAATCGGCTAGGAAAATAAGGAGACACGTGCTTGGTACTTTTTTGGAAATGGCACTAATAAGGATAAAAAAGGGTGAAAACTATATTTTGGTACTTTTTTCAACTAATATGTATCTTTTGAACTAATAAACATAGAAACATAATTTATATCGCAACAGATAGATATTAAAAAACAATTAAATACGTATTTGGTACTTTTGCGATTAATGGGGTACAAAAGGGTAAAAAAGGGAAAATATTTAAGGGTAGGTTTTTTGTTTTTACCTATGGATATCTTTTAGGCTAATGAAGCCAGAAGTATAATTTATTGACTGGTCGATTGACAAAGAAAAAATAAAATACATTTTTGGTACTTTTTTTAATTTTGGGGGTAAAAATATATCTTCTAAATCAAAAGTGATAGAAACAAAAACTAAATTAGTCTGAGATCAGCACTAAAAATTAAGGGACACGTGTTCGGTACTTTTTTGAAATTCGACCTTTTAAAGGGTAAAACAGGGTAGAAAAGGGAGAAATTAGTAGCATAATATCTCCGAAACTAACGCCGATGCAAACGAAGTTTAAATTGGATTTGAATCGGATAAAAAAATAAATGGTCGTATTTGGTACTATTTCAAAAATGGTACTAATAAGAATAAAAAAGGGTAAAAACTGTATTTTGGTACTTTTTTAACCCATATATATCTTTTGAACTAATAAACATAGAAACATAATTTATATCGCAACTGATAGGCATTAAAAAACTGTTAAACACGTATTTGGTACTTTTGCGATTACTGTGGAACGAAAGGGTAAAAAAAGGGAAAATATTCAAGAGTAGGTTTTTTGCTTTTTAGCTAAGAATATCTTTTCGTCTAATGAAGCCAGAAGCATAATTTATTGGCTGGTAAATTGACACTGAAAAAAGTATAATAAGTGTCTGGTACTTTTTTAATTTTGGGGGTAAAAATAGGTAAAAATATATCTTCTTAGCCAAAAGTGATAGAAACAAAAACTAAATCGGTCTAAAATCGGCACTTTAAATTAAGGGACATGTATTCGATACTTTTTTCTTTAATTCGGCCGTTTTGGGGTTAAAACAGGGAAAAAATGGGAAATATTAGTAACGTCATATTTCCGAAATTCAAAACGATAGGAATAGAGTTGAAATTTGCTTCGGATAGGCTGAAAAAAAAACGAAAAACGTATTTGGTACTTTTTTGAATATGGTACTAATAAGCGTAAAAAGGGCAAAAACTATATTTTGGTAGTGGTTAAAAAGTGGAGTAAAAAGGGGGAAAAATCGGTAACGTAATATCTTCTAAATCAAAACTGATAGAAACAAAGATTAAATTGGTCTATGGTTATAACAGACTAGAAAATGAATAAATCATATAATCGGCTAGAATCAGAAAGGGACATGTGTTCTGTACTTTTTTTTGGAAATGGCACTAATAAGGGCAAAAAGGGTAAAAACTATATTTTTGTACTTTTTTTTAACCCATACGTATCTTTTGAACTTATAAACATAAAGACTCACTTTATGCCACAATCAATAAGTATTAACAAAATATTAAACATGTGCTTGGTACTTTTGCGATAAATGGGGTTCAAAGAGGTGAAAACGGGAAAATATTCACTTAAGCTAATGAAGTCAGAAGTATAAATTAGAGATGTGTCAATTAAAGGGGTAACAAAGGGAAAAATCGATGACATTATATCTTCTAAACCTAATGGATGGAAACAAACACTAAAATGGTCTAAGATCAGCCCTAAAAATTAAGGGACTTTTCAGTACTTTTTGCAAATTAAACAGTTTTGGGGTTAAAATAGGGTAGAAAATAAAAACATTAGTAAAGTTATATCTCTGATACCAATATCGACAGAAAAAAAATTTAAATTGGATTTAGATCGAATAGAAAAATAAAAAGTCATTTTTTTAGTAGGTACTTTTCGTAAATGAGCTAAAAATAGGGAATAAAAAGTATAAAAACTAAATTTTGGTACTTTTTTGACCCATATATAATTTTTGAATCAATTATTATAGAAACAAAATTTATACCGCAATCGAAAATAACAAAAACGGGTCAAAAATTTAAAGATAGGTTTTTTCCTTTTAAACTGTGCATGTTGTTTCTATTGACATTGAAGAAATATGTGACAGGTGTTTGGTATTTTTTTCAATTAACAAAAATGGAGTTAAGATCAGCAATAAAAATATTAGGACATGTATCCGGATTTTTTTTTTAATTTGGCTGATCAGGGGTAAACAACGGGTAAAAAAGGAAACTTTTGTAAAATATTCAAAATCAAAAGCGACAAGAACAAAAATAAGTAAGGCGTGTGTAGTACTTTTTTGAAAATGTAGAGGGTAGGTACTTATTTTGTCCTATATGTATCTTAAGAACCAATAAGTATTTAATTTAATTTATATCGGAATTTATAAATAAGTGAAAAAGTTATTTTGGTAAATTTTGTAACTTTGTCAATTTAAATGGTGCCGCTAACGAAGTAGCGGGTTATAAAGCTAGTGTTATATAAAAGCCCAGTATGTCCTTTATAAAATTCATTATATAAAAGAGCATACTTATATCTATATTGTTTTAAGATATACGAATTTTATAAAAAAAAGTCGGTTGCAGAAATAAGTTTATAGTATATTAGCTCCTTATCCATTAAAAAGAATATTATATAGAATATATAAGAATATAAAAGATATTTTTAGTAGCTTTTGTTTGATACCAAAAAAGTTAATATCGGATATAAACTTCTAAAGTTATTCTAAGTTAAAGCCCATAACTCTTAAACTATTAGAGATCACACCAAAATCTTTCTTTAATTTTTTTTGATATAGACATACCATCAGGTACAGGAAAACCGTTGATTTCGAAGGTTAATTAATAAAATGAATTTATGTCGCACAGTGGTTTACGGACGCTTTTTTTTGGAAATAATTCTTTAACTTTTGAACGACTGGAGATATTTGAATGAAATTTGACATGGTGATAGTCAAGGAGTATTCGAGTTGGTTTTTAAAAGCACTGGTCCATGAGGGGTCGGGAGAGTGATTGATGGACCTTCAAAGTTGGTCACCTCGGGTGTTCGACTTTTATAAAAATTCGCCAAAAATCCATTTATGTATGGATTGAAAAGAAATTTTAAACTTAAGTTGTCCTTGAGAAGATCTACAAAAACGCTTAAATGTGTAGGTTATCTCCTTTGGATTTCGAGATATTTGGGTAAAAAGGAATTTTTAGGTTGATTTTTTACCTCTTTTTTTAAGCTTTTTTTGATCTGGTGGACGCATCTGAGGACCAAAAATTTTTTAAGAATATTCTTTAAATTTGTAATAAAATTCTGAATAATTTTTGTGCAAGTTAGTTATAGAAATCTTCTTTTGTTTAAAAGTTAAAAATATTCAAAGTTGAAACTTACAAAAAATTTCGCTTTTTTTTTAGTTTTTCCCCAAAAGATAGCTATATTTTTTCACTAATAAAAAAATATTTTCTTAAGAAACATAAAAAGATTTTTAAAGTTTTTAAAAGAAAACATAATGAGAATGCGTATAAAACAAATTTCTTGCTAATTGGACTTTTGGTCCTCGCACATGTCCTCTCCAAAAAATGGCAATTTGTAAAAAAAAAAATTAGTTTAAACAAAAATTTCTCAAAAGGCAAAGCACCGATTTGAAAAAAATTATAATGTTCATATTTTCCAATATATCTGTTATTGATTAGAAAAGTTTTTTCTGAAACGCGCTGCAAATAGAGACAGTGTTGCCATATTTGTAAAAAAACTCATTTTTTGAAACACCTTTTTCCCCAGTTGGGAATTGGGGAATTTTTAAGTTAAAATTGGGAATTTTTTTTAGTCTATTGCTTTTACATCTTATTGGTCTACATTACTACAAAATTTCATTGTAATATCTTTATCCATGTCATTTCCACAGAATATCAAAGATTAAAAATATTTTCCTTAAAAAAGCAGAAAAACAATTTTTTTTTGTTTTACGATACAAAGTGTAAAAAAAGTAACGCACTTAAAAAAAACTTTTACTTAGTGCTAATCTCCTAGTCTTTCCCGATCTAATGATACTAAACATGTATATAAAGCATTAATACCGAGTCTTAAAAAACTCTGAAAAGTTTGGCCCCCGTAGCATTTTTACACTGTTTATTTAAATATAAGTAGCAATATATCAAAAAAAGTAGGTTTTTTAATTTTAAGATAATCACATGAATTTATATACATTTTTTCAGACACATATTCAGCTATCCTTGGTGCTACATAAGATGGCCCAAGCTATTTTGGTTCCTGAAATACAGGGTGTTTTCTATAATATTGGCTTTTAAACTAGAAGCAAACTTTGCGCTGTAACTTTCTTAATAGGTCATAAATTATACTTTTTTAAATTTGAATAGTAAGATAAGTGAAAAAGATTTCATCACCATAAAAAAAACATCAGTACACTTAGAGAAAAGATATGTATAAAAGATAATGCAGGAGTGAAAAAAGTATAAAATTTGCATTTAAAATGGCACAAAAACGGATAAAGATCTTGAGACCAAATTTTACGTACAGATAGCTACTATCGATATCTAAAAATTTGATATGGCGCTTCTCGATTAAATGTTTGGTTCTCCGACAAATTGAGAAAAACTAACAAAAAAAATGAAAAAAGGGTCAAAATTCTGCATTTTTAATATTTGTCTTCCTATAACTCATTAACTAAGAAAAGCATCGAGAAGCGCCATATCAAAATTTTAGATAAACATGTTCTTAATATGTGTGCAAATTTTGCGAGAAAAATATATAGCCATTTTTGTGCCATTTAAAAAACAAGCAAGCCTATTTGTGTCATTTTTCACTTGTTCACCTTCGAAAGACACACTGATGTCTGATAACAATGTGGTACTTATAGGTATATTGCTCAAATTCACGAACAAATATCCTGAGGCCTACAGTGAAGCAAAAATAATACGCGATTAAATAGCGACCATTGATTTTCTTCTACAGCTTAAAGTGTGTATACAGACTACATTGAACCTCTTAAATGCGTAAAATGTAACAAGACAACAGTGGCTTCTGATCATTTTGTGTTCTAGGAATCTAAAAATTAAATATTTAGTAATATAGAAACTTGCCACCAAAAAAAGTCCGACGAAAAAAATGTATTTAATACCTCATCGATTTACAGCGATTATATTTTTTAAAAGTAGAGATGGAAAATGAAATGGACTTAAAAAACAAATTAACATATTGAGAAACTAACCAATTTCGCTATAAACAAAATCTGGCTAACAAGATTTTTGCATATGGATGCTGAAGTTAAAGAAAAGTTAAAAACTTTCACTTTTATATGGAATTTAAGCCATACCCTTTCTTATTACAAAAACATTATTTTTACTTCTAATATTGTAAACAGTGACTAAATTTTACACAAAATTTTAAAACAATCGTTCAAAAAAGTATCAGAATTGGTATACTGTTAACTACTTTTGCCCCTAGAATTCTTATTTTTTGTCGGAATTTCATCGCAGATATCTCTTTTGAAAGTTTTTGAAAGCATCTATTTTTGTGTTTTTAAAAATGCTACAAAAGATTGCCGCAAGGCGGCGGTATTGACATGTTTCTTACAAATGTATCAAATACATATTATTTGGATCTTTTTCGATGTTGGTACATTCAGAAAAAAGTTAGACCAAAGACTCCTGAACAAAGTCGCGGAACATTGTCAAACCAAATTTTTAACTTTTAATTATTAAAAATGCGATTTTCATATGTAACCTAAAAATAGCGCCATCTTTTAACATAATTTAGAAACAAAAAAGTTGTAAAATAAACATTATTTTTATAATCCCAGGGATTCATTTTCTACAATAAAAAAGTTCTTTTTCGCAAAAAGCCGTTTTTGATATATTGCTAAATATAAGTGATGAATTTGTGCATATAAAGTTAATTATCATACTCAAATATTTCACTATTTTTAAGATGACAATGATCCTTCGCTAATAAACAAATATTTTCTTCAAAAAGATATAAATAGTTTTTTATTTTTTTAAAGAAAACATTATAAGAATGACTTAAAAAATTTTTATTCGATTTTGCCTTTTGTTCCAAGCTAAAAAATAAAATTTTAGTAAAAGATTCTAAATAAGTAAGTACGAGTAAGGCACCGATTTTGATAACAGTGTAAAGGTAATATATCCATAATTTGTAGCAAAAGTTTAATTAGAAGAGTACTTTTATAGTAACAGTGTGACAATTTATTTAAAATAAGATTTAAAGGCATTTTTCCGGTATTTAAAATTGGTGTATTTGAAAAAATTGCAAAATTATGTTAAGGTTATAAAATGTTTTTTAATGTGAAAGTTAATGCAATAGGTAAAAATTGTTACAACTTGGGTTTTTCATAATGGTCAGAAAGGATATGGTTACTCACCTCCATACAGGTAGGTTTTACGAGACGCACATATTGGTTGAGTTATATATGCACCTATTTTTAGAGGTAAAAAATACATTAATTCATTGATTTCTTTATTATTCTTTGGATACAGGTATATATAAAAAATGTTTTTTTTTTAATATAAAAAAGAAAGTTTTAAATGTAACTGCTATTAACAGTTAAAACATCATGGCTATAACATTGGAATTTAAAGTGTTGTGCGATATTCTTTTTGAACAACCAAGCAGTTCGAGAGCAGAAAAAATTAAAATAATCATGCGATATGCTAAAAGTCAAACTAACTCCATGATTCTCAATAGTGAGGAAGACAAAGTCGTAAAATTTGTAAAGTTATTTGAACTTAAAATTAAGTCGGTTAATTACTGTTTAAAAAGATTTGAATCTAAATTTAAAGACTGGCTGAAGGACTCAATTGAGCTTAAAACTTCTGGTGCTGGAGCCCCTCTAAAAAACTATGATGATCTCGGAGAAAGATCTAAAAAGATGCGATTATCCGAAGTTCTTTCTACTCATTCGGATACTGAAATCAAAGATTCCTTTAAGGAAGTGCTCAAACGAAATAATCAACCAGCTGAAGCTAAACAAATAGCAGATATTCTCCCAGAGGCTTCTCCTAAACGTCTTAAGCGAATTATTAAGAGTATACCAACTCCTTCTTCTCAATCAGAATTTTCGGAGGAAGAAGCACTTGCTCTTATGCTCGAGTTGAAATTGAGTAAAAATAAATATATTAAACTCTGTAAGGCATTACGAGACAAAGGACACTCAATTTTACCAGGATATAATGCGTTATTAAAAACCAAAAAAAACTTAATACCAACAAACGTGATAGGAGACGAAAGTGCATCTGTGGATTTATCAAAATTATTGGAAAATACGGCATCAAGGCTGATATCTACTACATTGTCTGAAGAAGAAGCCAATAAACTTGACAACAAGGACTTAACTTTAATATGTAAATGGGGATGTGACGGTTTATCTGGATTACCGGAATACAAACAATCAACATCTCATCAGAACACAAATGACTACAGAAGCGTTTTTATGGCATCCCTAGTACCACTAAGATTAAGAAAGAATCGTTCTGAACCATCCACATCAAAAGAGCGTACTGAATATGTGTGGGTTAACACATCTCCAGGATCAAAGGCATTTTGCAGACCGATCAGATTCGAATATTTAAAAGAAAATGCAGCAAGCACAAAAAATTGGGTTGATGATATCAAATATTCAATAGACAATTTGAGTCCAGTCTGCATAGACATACATGGATATTTGATTAATGTAAATTTTGAGCTTCAATTGACAATGATAGATGGAAAAGTAAGCAACGCTATAACGGAAACCCATTCAACTTGGAAATGCTCATTATGCGGAAAGAAGAAATCGGAATTTCTACAAACTTCAGAAGATGCATCAGCTAGTACTGCAATTAATCAAGAGGTTCTGGAATTTGGTATATCGCCCCTACATGCACGTATCCGATTTTTAGAATTTATGCTACATATAGCATATGATCTGAAATATAGGAATATACCTGATAATCAGCTAAAATCCGTGAGAAATAATAAGGAACTGATTGAAATGAGATCCAGTGAAAAAAAAAGGATTCAGGAAGAATTCAAAACTATGACGGGTCTAAACATAGACAAACCACTTGTAGGATATGGCAGTACAAACGATGGTAATACGGCCAGGCGATTCTTTGAAAATTATGAAACAACTTCAAAGATTACTGGAATTGATGAGGAAGTTCTTCGTAAATGTTACGTAATATTATCGGCAATAAATAGCAAATATCAAATAAATGCTGAAAAATTTCATTGCTATGCCCTCAACGCGTTAACTCGTATACGACATTTGTATCACTGGAAAGAAATTACACCAACAGTTCATAAAGTCCTTCAACATGGTCGTGAAATAATTGAATCAAATCTTCTCCCACTTGGTGAACTGACAGAAGAGGCCCAGGAAGCGCGGAATTCAGATTTCAAGTATATCCAACTATTTAATACCAGAAAATGCTCAAGAAAATCGCAAAATCAGGATCTAATAAATTATCTCTTGTTGTCTTCTGATCCTGCTCTATCAACGATAAGAAAGAAATGGTGGAGCAGTTATACAAAAACTTCTGAAAACGAACACCTGGAAGAGGTTCTTGATATAATAGATTGTACTGATTATTTTACTGAAAATAAAAATTAAGTAAATAACTACTTTTATATAAATATGTAATAAAAACTGTAAGTTTAAACTTTAACTACAAATACTTCAATAAAATGTATTTCACCTTTTAATATAAGTACAAATTATTTACATTTTGATATTTCATAAATCCTCATGATATTTTCTTTAAAAAAATAAAAAAATATTTGTTTGTTATCGAAGGATCATTGTCATCTTATAGTGAAATATTTGAGTATGATTATTAATTTTATATGCACAAATTCATCACTTATATTTAAATAAACAGTGTAAAAATGCTACGGGGGCCAAAGTTTTCAGAGTTTTTTAAGACTCGGTATTAATGCTTTATATACATGTTTAGTATCATTAGATCGGGAAAGACTAGGAGATTAGCACTAAGTAAAAGTTTTTTTAAGTGCGTTACTTTTTTTACACTTTGTATCGTAAAACAAAAAAAAATTGTTTTTCTGCTTTTTTAAGGAAAATATTTTTAATCTTTGATATTCTGTGGAAATGACATGGATAAAGATATTACAATGAAATTTTGTAGTAATGTAGACCAATAAGATGTAAAAGCAATAGACTAAAAAAAATTCCCAATTTTAACTTAAAAATTCCCCAATTCCCAACTGGGGAAAAAGGTGTTTCAAAAAATGAGTTTTTTTACAAATATGGCAACACTGTCTCTATTTGCAGCGCGTTTCAGAAAAAACTTTTCTAATCAATAACAGATATATTGGAAAATATGAACATTATAATTTTTTTCAAATCGGTGCTTTGCCTTTTGAGAAATTTTTGTTTAAACTAATTTTTTTTTTACAAATTGCCATTTTTTGGAGAGGACATATGCGAGGACCAAAAGTCCAATTAGCAAGAAATTTGTTTTATACGCATTCTCATTATGTTTTCTTTTAAAAACTTTAAAAATCTTTTTATGTTTCTTAAGAAAATATTTTTTTATTAGTGAAAAAATATAGCTATCTTTTGGGGAAAAACTAAAAAAAAAGCGAAATTTTTTGTAAGTTTCAACTTTGAATATTTTTAACTTTTAAACAAAAGAAGATTTCTATAACTAACTTGCACAAAAATTATTCAGAATTTTATTACAAATTTAAAGAATATTCTTAAAAAATTTTTGGTCCTCAGATGCGTCCACCAGATCAAAAAAAGCTTAAAAAAAGAGGTAAAAAATCAACCTAAAAATTCCTTTTTACCCAAATATCTCGAAATCCAAAGGAGATAACACATTTAAGCATATTTTTTGTAGATCTTCTCAAGGACAACTTAAGTTTAAAATTTCTTTTCAATCCATACATAAATGGATTTTTGGCGAATTTTTAAAAAAATCGAACACCCGAGGTGACCAACTTTGAAGGTCCATCAATCACTCTCCCGACCCCTCATGGACCAGTGCTTTTAAAAACCAACTCAAATACTCCTTGACTACCACCATGTCAAATTTCATTCAAATATCTCCAGTCGTTCAAAAGTTACAGAATTATTTCCAAAAAAAAGCGTCCGTAAACCACTGTGCGGTCGTGCAGGCTCTGATAATTCTAAAAAAGAAAATTTCGCTTCTGATATTCACAAGCTCAGTAGAAATGATAAATATATATGTTTGGTGGTGATCTTAACCGTCGACATCAATCATGGGGATGCTTAAGAGCCATCTGTCGGGGCAATGTTTTGTATGAAAAACAGGACTCTTACAACTTAAATATCTTGTTTCCTGATGAAAGTACTTACATACCATACCAATTAAACCGCCAAAGTTCTACACTTGACCTTTTTGTAACAAATTTCTCAAATAATTTATAGTCTCCCGAAGTCATCAAAGATCTAAGCTCCGATCTTCTTCCTGTTAAGCTCATTTTAAAAACTAATTATGTGAATGCTAATCTTAACTATTTTGATTTCAAAAAGGCAAATTGGAAACGGTTTTCAAAGTTCATAAACAGAAATATTACTTTTTCAAATAATAACCTATATTCAAGCAAAGAGATGATCGACTCTTCTCTTAGACACTTTATTGATATGTTAAATGATGCAATTGCGTATAGTGTACCACTGAAACAAAAGAGAATTATTAGAAAAACTTTGCCAAATAACATCAAATTGTTGATTAGAGATCGAAATCACTTTCGTAGGAAATGGCTTCGTTACAGAGATGTTTGTGACTATTATGAGTTTAAAACACTAAATTCTGCAATTAAATCGGAAATAACCAAATTCAGAAACAATTCATGGAATCATTTACTGTCCACATTAGACAAAAATCTTCCTCCTTTTTGGAATTTAACAAAAATATGAAGGAAGAAAAGTAAAAATATTCCAATATTAAAGCATAATAATTCACGCTTTTCTTCAACAGAAGAAAAATGTGAGTTATAAGCTCGTACTTTTTGTGAGAATCACTTATATTCTTCTAATTAATGAATTTAACTCAAATTTTGTATCTAGTGAAAACTGTGTCGTTACGTATAAAAAAGTTTTTGATACAATTAAAGTTCTTAAAAATAAAAAGTCTCCCGGAGCGGATGGCTTTCATAATACCGTCCTCAAAGCTCTTCCAAGAAAAGGTATAATGTTTTTAAAACATCTCATTAATAGCTGCCTTCAACTGTGTTATTTCCCTGATCAGTTCAAAGAGGCAAAAGTCATTGCAATTAAAAAACCTAATAACTAGTACGAATTAGAAACATTGTTAAGTCTAACTTTGACCAACAAAATTCGACTGGAATGATATTGATAGATATAAAGGCAGCATTCGACAATGTATGGCACAATAGCTTAATATTTAAGTTAATTCATTTGTATTTTCCATCAAATATTATTAAAATAATTCAAAGTTATTTATCATCAGGATCATCTGTGGAGCCGCGGAACAAAAGGTTTTTTTTTTTGCATACTTTTTACATTTTGGTTTTTTGTTATTTTTGTAATATTTGGGTTGAAATCTTTCAAATACAATTGAGAAACCATAATATTTTTTTATTTAATAATTAAATAGACATTAAAAAAGTTTTACTAAACAAAAGGTTCTTTTCTACTTTTTTTTAACAAAAGGTTCTTTTTCCATAGTAAGAAAGTTACATATTTTCTCCCTTATTCGTGTAGTTTAGGGTCCACCATATTTTATGAAAGTGCGCAATTGAACCTTTACTCCCCCTAGAAATATATTATAAGTAATACACAAACATGCTACACAATTTTTTCCACCCACAAAGTGGTAAACTTTTCGGAATAGGAAAAAAAAAGGAGTATTTTCCCAAATTAATTTTTTTACTGGAATATAAAAGAGAACTAAAGAAGCTTTACTTTAAGTCATCAATATTAAAAATCCAAGAAGTAGTTTCAAAGATATTGCAATTTTTCCCAGAAAATTCGTGTTCTTGACGACTCGCCTAAGGATATGCAGCTAAATAATTTATTTAAATCAGTTTTTAATTTTTTTTTAAATTTTGTTTAAAAAATATTACAAATAATACATTTGCTTCTCAGTATCACAAACAATGGCAGAATAAAAACAAAAAAAAAAAGAGGTCCGTATCATTAATCGTTTTGCCGCACTTGTGATTTCAAATCGAAGAGTTCCGCGAAAACTGTACCAATGTTCAACATTAATAAAATAGTGAATATTTTTCCTCAGACTATTTATAATGTAAACGGCATTGTTATTTTAATATTTAATGTCATAATATAGAGTTTTTTTAATTTTCCATTGAAAAATGACAAAATATTAAGAATTTATTACCAAATTTTGTTCGAAATGGAAAAATATAAAATACTGCATGTTTTTATGTTACGAAGATTACTTCTGGAGGGAGCTATGGTTTAATTTCGTTGCATAACAAAAATTATTTTTTCATATTTTTAATTTTTTTTTTTTTTGTATCAAAAGGTACTTTTTCACTTTTTTTTAACAAAAGGTTCTTTTTCCAAAATAAAAGTGCTTATTTAATGAGACTTTTAAGATTTAATGTGGTGATTTAGAGCTAAGTAGCTAACATGAATTATTTAAAGTGTGAAATAACAAAAAATGTAATTTCCCAAAAATTTTGAATGATGCAAAAAAGAATCTTTTGTTCCGCGGCTCCACATTTAGAGTATACATAGGCTCCAAATGTTCAAATGTTTTTCAAATAAATGCAGGATGTCCTCAGGGGTCATGCTTATCACAAATTTTGTATAATATATACACAGCGGATATACGAACTATATATCCATGTTTGCAGATGACACTGCAGTCCTGTGCTCAGGTTTATTATTTTCTGAAATACTAGCATTAAATTATAACAAAACCCAAGCAATATATTTTACCAGAAAAAGAAAAACATGTTTTATTCCCCAAAATAACATAAGTTAATAAAACTGAAATTGAATGGGAGAAGAAGGTGAAGTATTTATTTGAAGATCCTAAGTTGACTTTTAGAGATCACGTATCATACATCATTAATAAATGTAACGTACTTATAAGAACCCTTTATCCTTCAATTAACAGAAACTCAGCTTTATCTGTTGACAATAAAATGTAAATATTTAAACTAATATTTCATGCAATCATATTTTATGCAGTTCCCGTTTAGGCAAAAAGTGCTAAGTAGGCTACAAATTCTTCAAAATAAACTTCTAAAGTTAATTTATAATCTTCCCAGGCACAATCCCACAGCAAGACTTCACCAAGTCGCAAATATCGATTTGGTGGCTATTAAAATATACAGATTGTATGGAAATTTTAACACCAAATGTTCATATTCAGAATATAATCATATAGCCGAGCTAGCCCCCGCTTTAGATTAGAAAGTTAAGTAGTTTTTAAGATTTTATTATAACGCAAAAAGTTCATAAGGTTTTTGAAAATTTTCTCCTTAACATAAATACTATAAAAATTAATTAATGCACCATGTAACAAAATTGTATAATTAAGTAGAAAAAGAAAAATTTCTTAAACTCTTGTAAATATGTATATTAGGCAGTTTCGAAAAATTTTTTTTTATTGTTTTTCGTCGCACATTGGGGTCGCCAAAATACATTTCTCGTTATATCTTCGCCATTTACTGTCGGATCTTAAAGTGTAATATATCGATGTTTTTGTCTAACGAAGGCCAATGTTTTGCGATATTAATCATTGACTTCAAATACATTCTTCTACATAGTACCTACCCAATATATCTTAACACATACAAAGGCATATTTAAGCTGTGAAAATAATTAAGTTTATAAATAAAACTATCAACAGAAAGGAAAATATGTTTGCTGGTATTTCGATTACATCTTTGGAAAACTGTTGTGCTCCAGCAGTTCTTGCATTAAGAATTGCAAGCATGCCGGCTCAGTCAAAAAAATTCTGAAATTGTAGACCGGGTGGAAAAAGTACACGTTATTTTCTATGGGCAGACGAAGCATTTGTTGAACGTCGTCCGGCAATTGATGAACCCAAGATATATCATCTATTGGAATTGCTTGAGGTTAGATTTCACAAGAACCAGAATGGCGGATAAAATAAAAGCGGAGAGTTCGGGTGGCTGTTGTTTATTTAAATTAATTTTTAATAGTTTATAATTAAATTAAACACAACGCGATTAAATGTTATACAGACACAGACGAAATTCAAACAATTATTTCGTGGATAAAACGAATAGCAAGACAAACTAAGAGACTTTTTGGGTATTTACACTGTGAATTTTTACATGATATTTTTTCACAATTTTAAATAAATACTAGAACGGATATCTGAGATCAATGATTATTATCAAAAACAAAAAAGTACTAGAAGAATGTACTTGAGGTCAATGATTATAAAACTAAACTTAATTATTTTCACAGCTTATCTATGCCTTTAAACAGACAATGAACGTTTTGTTCGTGTAGTACATTAATCTGCCTTGGCTGTCACTGGTGAGCAACCCATGGGCCACATTTTTTCAGAATTTGAGAGCCCTCAAAAATACAGCAAACTTGAGTCTTTTCAAAACATAATTGATTAAAAGATTTTAAATTTTTATAATTCTTGTTGTATGAGTTAAGATATCTTGGGTAGGTACTATGTAGAAGAATGTATTTAAGGTCAATGATTAATATCGCAAAACATTGGCCTTCGTTAGACAAAAATATCGATATATTACACTTTAAGATATATATATATATATATATATATCGATATATATAGATATATATCGATATATATACTTTATTTTTTCCCCATATAAGTCGAGACGCTCTATTATATATATATATATATATATATATATATATATATATATATATATATATATCGATATATATATATATATATTAGAGCGTCTCGACTTATATGGGGAAAAAATAAAGTTCGCCGTACACCATCGAATATAAAGCATTGCTATGAGGTAGTTTCGAAAAAATTTTTTTTAATTTTTTCCGTTGCACATTGGTATAGCAGGTTAGTCATCCGCCTAGCATACCAGAGGTCCCAAGTTCAATCCCTGTCAGGCTCACTTGAAAAAAAATTAATTTTCAAAAAAGCGGCGGTTTCACCTCATAACTCAGCTAGCCACTGGTTATTGAGTATTAGGCTATGAAAAACTTCTCTAACTAATGTATTTGCCGTTCGGAGCCGGCGTTAAAACGTAGGTCCCTTTCAATGAGTCTAAAAAAATAGAATCGGATGCAGCTCATTGTCTGAGAGAAGTACCCCTTGTTCCAATTGGAATGTTGTCGGGGAATTATATATATATATATATATATCGATATATATATAGATATATATCGATATATATATATATATATATCGATATATATATATATATATATATATATATATCAATATATATATATATATATATATACTTTATTTTTTTCCCATATAAGTCGAGACGCTTTAATATATATATATCGATATATATATATATATATATATATATATATATATATATATATATATATATATATATATATATTAGAGCGTCTCGACTTATATGGGGAAAAAATAAAGTACGCCGTACACCATCGAATATAAAGCATTGCTATGAGGTAGTTTCGAAAAAAATTTTTTTAATTTTTTTCGTTGCACATTGGGGTCGCCAAAATACATTTTTCGTTATATCTTCGGCATTTACAGTCGGATCTCGAAGTGTAATATATCGATGTTTTGTCCCGAGGAGGCCAACATTTTTCTTATATATATATATATATATATATATATATAATATGTTAGTAACCTTGACTTTTTCTAACATAGGTCTGATAACAATTTAAAAATCTCACTAATTCCGTATACCCTAAGATTCTGAGGCTTCTATAGATTTACCAAACAATCACTTCTAAATATAGTTGCCAAAAGTTTAATCCAAATCGGTCCGCTAACCTTAGAGTTTTATATAACTAACCAAGAACTTCTTTTATATCCATAATACATAATTAATGAATTTAATCATAAATAAAGATGGAACAATATTAATCAAATATTATTGAAAAGGGATTCAACGGCTTACTAAGTTAAGATAAAATTGGATATTTATGAACTTTCTGATTTATGAACGTTTTCTGATTTAAGTTTTCTTTTAATTAGAAAATATGTATATGGAATATATGTATGTATAAAAATTTAAGCCGATTTAATTAAAATAGTTTTCAGAAGCATACATATTTTACCATAAACTCTTTT
This sequence comes from Stomorhina lunata, assembly GCA_933228675.1. Lineage (NCBI taxonomy): Eukaryota > Metazoa > Arthropoda > Insecta > Diptera > Rhiniidae > Stomorhina > Stomorhina lunata. The sequence continues at coordinate 11,559,100 of OW121745.1, forward strand.
AATTATGTACTTTTTTTTTTAAACACCATTGGTGAAGGGTATCTAAGATTTTCTTTTTACCCGAATAATTTAAATCTAAAATATTATTGCGCAAATGTTTGAGGTAAAGTTCAGTAATCAGAAACTGTAGAATTAACAAAATTTTGTACTTTACTTTGGGACCCCCAATGGTGAAGGGTATCCAATATTCGGCATAGCCGAATATATCACTGTTACTTGATATACCCTTCACTACCATAGCTAGAAAGGGTATTATAAGTTTGTGCTGATGTAGTAACGCATAGAAATATTTGTCTAAGACCCACCTTTTAGTATACCAATAGAATCACTTTCTGAGTCAATTTAACGATGTCAGTCCATCCGTCCGTCTGGCTGGACCCCCGTGTAAACCATGTAATCAAAGTACAGGTCGCAATTCTAAAGATAATTTGATGAAATTTGATATAGACAGTTTTTTAATAGTGGGACCATGGCAATTGATATTCGTTAAAATCGGTCCATTATTTATGGTACCTCCCATATTCCCGGAATTAATTTTTTGGCCATAAATATCAATATTTTTTATGAAATTAAAAAAGGAATACTGCTTATGTGAACCAAAACCACTGTACCAAATTTCGAAATCGGTTCACATTTGACCATAGCTCCCATACAAAATCTTCTGGCAAAACGGACAAAAATCTCTAAAACGCTCATAAATCTTATGATAATGAGAATTTTGAGTTAATTTTTTGCATACATAGTTTCATACAAATTTCAATGTAATCGGTCCACATTTGACCCCAGCTCTTATATAAGTCCAAATGACGGAAATAGCTTAAATATATAAGTTTTGAGAAAATGTTTGTATTATGGCAAAATTTAGCAAATATTTGTCTGTATACAGGAAAAAAAAATACCTTTGACCTTAGTGGTAAAGGTTATCATATGGTCGAGCTTGGCCACATTCTTATATGTTTTTAGGTAAATTTTCTTTATCAACACTATTTTTAAGTTCGAGCAGAATTAAAGACGAAATTAAATAACGTCATTTGTAATAATTTTTTTTCTTAAATATACTCTTTACAGACTCCAGAATTAGCTGTCAGCATGTTTCCAACAACTTATTCCTACTTTAATACTTTTAAGGACAACAGTAATAAATTGCTGGTAATGACCAGTGAACACACGGTAATTAACACTATAACAGGGCCTAATGATCATGTGTCATATTTACAAGCAACAGTTAGAGCTACACCAACACTAAAAACAAATACATATATCAACGAGGTAACGCTTAGCCAGATGAAAATAAATTCAAGGATACATGCAATTAAAAGAAATTTAACCCAAGTAGTGGTAACCAAATCTTATTTGCCAGCACATAGTATCTCGGTATTAACATCACAATATACTTTTGATGACAATCAATTACTTCATCCTTTGGACTCTAATTATGAGCCAAATTTATTAGAAGTTAATTTAGAAATTACAAATAAAAAAGGAGATGAAGAATGGCCTACAAAAAATAAAATAGATAAAACAAAAATAACAGACGATATACACATTTATGCCACTAAAATATTTTTAACTACATTCACATATTACACAACAACTGTATTAAAAAGCTACTTTTCGGATTCCACATTCCAAACAAACAAGAATGTTATGCCCATGTCGACTGTTTTTAATTACTACACACGTGTTATCGAAAATGTTATAACAGATAGTATACCAGCCACACTATTGCCAAATAAACTTTTGGATATAATGAAATTAGAACTAAGACGAAAAAAACATCATCAAGAACGTCATGTCATTGTAACCACAGCCACATTAAAAGATGGCCAGACGGTGAAACTGTCTGCTTTTCAAATGTACAAGAGTACTATATTACCATCTTCCAATGTGCAATCAATAAATGAGCTAGATTCTGTAATGAATTTTCAAGAAGAGAATTATGACAATCTGCTTAACAGCAATTTTATTTATGATCATGATAAAAATGATCAGTTAAACGAATCAACCACCACATATTCTGCAAAACATTCAATTTCTGAAAATGTTAAACACCAAACAAGCCAGGAATTGCTTAGTGAAGATAATATTGGTTTAGTTTCATTGCCATCGGAACAAATTATATCATTTGCCGGAAAACCAATAATTCAAACTGATTTTCATCCACCAAGAAATGTCACCAGTGAATCTCTAGCCATTTCGGAAGAACAATCATCATCTGCCGCCAATCAACTTATGAAAGGACTTACTGCATTAAAGCCTATGTTCAACGCAATGGCGGACTTGTTACAAACAAATTTCGGTGTCATTAAGAAACCGACTAAAAATGTAGAAAGTAAGCAGTCTATAAATAATAAAACTTATTATTTTCCCAAAAATTTAACAATGAACACAATGCGCCCAATTTACATACCCGTACAGAAATCTAAATTATATAATATACACAAATTTTCAAATTTTACTGATTTTGTACCGCAAAGTCTCCATATTACTCCTCCTCTGCTATCAAATAACTATACATCAGATAGTAATTTTGAATTGAATGAGAAATTATTTTCGCCAAACGGTAAATATATAAATACAATACCTTTGCCATCTTTAAATGTTCCTCGCCAGGAACAGCCCTTACATAATGGTGGCATTTATATACGGCCAGGTGAAATCATAACAGCCAATTCTGATGTTATAGTTGGAAAACCGAATGGCATTGAATACGCTAAAATCCCCAACCAGGTAAATGTTGATTCGAACACATCGAAAGCATACACCCTTGACAATCAACAATTTCAAGTGACTTACTACCACAATAAAATTCAACACCCAAACAGACATCCATCATTGTCATTAATATCTGGTATTCAGAGACCGCTGAAACATACTCCTATTAAAAGTAATGCAGTAAAAACTAATTTTATTCCGCCGTCGTCATTCGGGCTAAGACCTCCTCCTAGTGAACCACAATTTAATAAAAATATACTTAAACCTCCACCATTATTGAATCCACCACATTCTCAGCAAGGCTTATCGTTAATAGTAAAAACTCCGGATAAACCATTATCTAGAATTAGGAATAAGCAAACAATCTTACCAGCCGATTCTGTATTGCCAGTACCAGTTCATTCACAATTATTGCTGCTTTACTCTGATCAAAGGTTTCCAGAACATACACCTTCTTCTTCTCCATTAAAGAGCTTTGCAAATCCAAAAAAATTTCACAATTTTAACTCAGAGCTAAAAAATAATGAAATTTTGGAAATTCCGCCAACGCCTGAGGTGCTCAGTGTCGATTTAAAAAAAAATTCACAACGTATTTCCAATTTTTCTACATCATCTCTTACAAATCGAAGACCACAAACGCTGTCACACATTTCATTTTCTCCTATAAATGACAACACTGGACCAGTTTTTGTGCATTTCGACGAAAATCGAACATCTTTAAACAATTATCCACAACTTATGCCATTTTCTTTTAAAGAAAATAAAATAATATACCCAAATGTTACAGCGCACCAAAATCGGCCAAATGGAACAATAGAGAAATCAATTTCCCAATTACAAATGAATTTTGATACAGAAAAGACAAATTATGAAAAAAATCAAAAAGAAGATATTCAAATATCAAGTAATTCATCTTTTTTAGATACCCAACTCGGAGAACTAACCCAAATAAAAACTCAATTTTATTCTCATATAAAAAATGGAAATAAGATTTCTGTACATTCAACCCCAGCTCATGTAAAAACCCCTAGTATGAGGGATGTGCCTTCGATAACCAAAACTGGTAATTCCCTTTTCATTCCCTATACTAGTAGTGAAAATATAAAAAATAACAAAAATGTATTGAAACAAAATGAGACTTCGACTAAAAACCACCAAAACGTCAGCTTAGATCATCACATTTTTAGTCAAACAGTTAATGTAAATGTACCACCTCTTACTTTTAATAAAGACCACGATTATCCACAACTTGCGGCCACTGCTGTTAAAGGTCAGATTCTTCCAACAAAAAAAAATGAACTAAACACAATGGCAAAATCTCCGCACAAATACATGCCATTAATAACAATACCTTCTAATAAGCATCATGTACAGGTTAGTTTGACACCTATAAACATGATTGGCTCATTAACTCCAGTGATTGAAGTAAAAGATAAATCACATTTTCCAATTGAACTTAAAAATTCAGATGAAAATATTATTAGAAAAGTTTATTTACTAAATGAATCGATGAAGCATATTCCAAATAATTCACTATCCACACAAGATCAAAAAGCATTTGCCACTAACAATATTTTTGGTATTAATAAGAAACCTGAGGTCATTAACACTAACTGGAAGCATCTTGGAAATCCAAATAGTAGCCATATAATCAATAAGCCACAGTCATTCTTCACCACCGTAAGACCTGATTACAAAGATACAATATTGCTACAGCAAGTTGAGAAAAAAATTAGCAAAGAAAATCTGTTTAAATCAACATTAAACTTACACAGAAGAAATATTAAAACAAAATTATCAGCACATGTATCGAGCACCACTAATACCCCCTCAGTTCATGTTGCAATCACATCGCATTTACTACCAACTGAATTAGGTTACACAAATTTCAAACCCCTAATTGCAAACTCGAATAACGTGAATAATGTTTTTGTTTTACAAGCTTCCCAACGTTTTAATGAATATAAAAATAATTTCGCATCTGAAGTTGAGAAAGCTCCAACAAATATAGATGATTCTGCAGCAAAAATAAAGTCTTCTAAAGATCAGTATCATGCAACACGAGTTTCATCAACAATGTCTGATTATTTTAATAACAAAGAACTTTCAATTACATCGACTACACACATTTTGGCTCATACCACGAACAAACCAATTGTCACAAATGTCCACGAAATCATAAGGACAAATGAGAGCAAAGAAAAAATTTCTCAAGCGCAACTTGCAAAAATTGTAAACGAGGGTGAACCTTTCAAAAAACGTTTGAATTATAATAGGGAAAACAACATAGATACATTACATATTGCGAAAAACCGAAACAAAAGTAAAACTACCCCAATTTTTGTAACATCTGGCCAAGCATTTAGTACAACAATAAATGAATATAAACCGAATGAAAATAGGACTACTACTTCTACTATTAAACCGAAACAAAGCAATTCATTACAGAAAATTCCAGATACTAAATTTAAATTATCGGTTAAAGATAATATTTTAGCACTCGAAACACAATACCAAAAGCATTACAAACAACAACAAAAACCAATATTAGAAAATCAACACAAAGTAGACACTGACACTTTAACAACGATTACAGTTTTACCGGATAGTGAAAAAAAATATTTAAAATTAAATACAACGCCACTACTACAATCAGAAGTATCCAATACTACAACAGAAGTGGAATTTGGTTTCCATTATTTAACAACTCCACCGCCAACTACTTTAATAACATCTTCGCGTATTAATACTACATCCAAATTATTTATGCAGAATAGTAAGGATGGAGATAATAAAAATTTTACTAATCGCCAAGAAAATAAAAAATCCAGTATGCCAGTTATACTGAGTTATAAACACAGTTATGACGCAGTTCCAACTAGAGGTGGTACAGTTAGTACACACTTTACATCCATAACTAAGAATATAGTAAAACCAACTTTAATAAGTGAAAAACAAGATTCTAAAGGTCAAATGCATATTAATAGTACAGTGACCATCATGGCTATTAAAGATGTTAAAATGCAAAATGTCCCTATTACTAGTAGGACAAGTACATACCTCGAAAACATAAGTACAAAATCGAATGAAAGTATTAAAAATTTTAATTTACTACCTTCCGAATCATACAAAGAAAAAATATCAAACACGTTAACATCGCCTTTAACGACGACATTGTTCCATACGCTTACAACAACACTTAAACGAATTATTTTGCCGACCGAATATATTACAAACAAACTTATGTATGCAGTAACAACTACGGATCTAGCTACTTTCCAACACCCACAGTATTCTACTATATATGTACAATCGACTACCAGTTTTGTATCTACCACAGAAACCACTACCGAAGTGACTACTCTATTCTTGACTCATACTAAAACTAATACTATCGTCGATGTAGTAACAACAGTAAAAATAAAAACCCTTAAACCTGTCACAATAACAGCCACAACAACACAAATGCAGTTTTCGGATACTGAAAGCAATGGTCTACCCATGTTGCTGCAATATGAAACGAATTCCTTCGAATATGAAAACAAATCATATTACCTCCAAACTGATCTACACACACATTCACCCAACAAAGATATTAACCTAGACTTAACGAATTTACCATATCCCTCCGTTGAAGTTGTATCAACCAATATAACGCATAAACCTCTCAGTCATAGTCCTAACGATAATAATATCTTCATAATTATGACTAACAACAAAAACAATAAGGTCTTAACGAAATCTTCCAAAAAACCCTCAACTATATCACTAAAAGCCAATGCAGTGCCTCTACAGTTGTCGGACGATATCGAACAATTCGATGCACAAACTAATGAAGTTTTGATAGACTACGACAATGGTGGCATATCAATCGAAGATATACCACCTACTAGAGATGAAGAAAACACACAAATAATTAACAGCAAATCGGTTTCCTCCGATTCCGGCATTGGTAACGATATAGCGTATGCAAAAGAAAGCTCTTCTGATGGCCATATAATTTTGGGAGGTGTCTTGATTGCAACGCCTCCCAAACCTTTTCACAAACCACATAATAATATAAATAAAAGTTCAAGTATTGGCTGTTATCCAAAATGTAAAACTTCTCGAAATGAACAATGTGCTTACGAAGAAAATCATTGGACTTGCCTGTGTAGACCAGGATTCGCTCGTATGTTTCCAGATCGACCGTGTAAACGTAAGTAAATTCAAATATTTATTTACAACTATTATCTGAATCCCAGAACCTTAAGTACAGTTTGTAAATTCTTTAGAATTTTCAGCTGTTATAAAATACCTTATCTTATTATAATTGTGTGTATATTAGCGTGGGTCGTTGTTTGACTTTTGTCTCTGATCGACTTCTCATAGTGAAATTATATGACCAAATTATGTCAAGCGGAAGTGTGCAAAATATTATTAATTTATTTTTAGGATACGAGCCCGCGCAACTTGCTCAAAGCTTTTGAGCCCATTTGTATGGGGAAAAATTACAGTATTTAGCAATTTTTGCTACATTTTGCCCATTTAAGATTTATTTGTAAAAGAAAAGATAATGGAATCTTAAAGTGAACTAATTCCTTTGAAGTCATAAAAATTTGAAATCCATAAAACAGTTTTGGAGTAATTGCGACTTCTCCCCTTAAATTCGTGTCCTTGACAACACGCCTAAGGATAAACCGCAAACAAAATTACTTGGGACAAAAACTGGCAAAGTAAAACATGATTTATCATTTCAAGACTTGTAAGTACTTAATAGTTTATTTTGTTAAAATATAAAAATATTTACTTAGTTTTTTGTTCATATTCGAAAATCGGTCATTTTTCTCAGGTATTGAAACCTACCTCATTTTTTTAATTTTTTGAAAACTTTGTTAAATATTACAAATTTGAATTTTTCTCATCGGTGCGTTAAAATAGATAAACAAGACAATACAACCCAAAAAAACTGAGGTAAATATCTTAATCCATTTCCCCGTACCTAGTGTTCGAATTCGGCGAATTTCGCAAACAAGTAATTTGATCATAATAATTTGAGTGAATGCTTCATAAATCTTATTTATGTTTAATTTTAATAATGTGTGGAATAAAATTATCCATACTATGGAAATATAAACAGGTTTTCGTCTTAAAAATTGGGTAGACTTGACCCTATTTTTCCGGTGTCAAATGTGAAAAAATTGATTTTTTCGTATTTCGTTTATTTTTTAAATAGGTAATATTATGAATTTATTAGAGAATTTTAATAAATATTGTTACGTTTTTCCTTTAAAAACGCGGAAGGAATTCTTTTTGCAAACAACCGTTATCAAATTATTTAAAACAGTAGTTTTACAAAGTAACACTTTTATTAACTTTAGAGTTAATCACTTAAAACCAAAGTAGTTCAGCTAGTTGCTGATTTCAGGAAATCGAACGAAATCGAATAATAAGGGGAAACGAATATTACTAAAATTTTTTAGGAACAAACAATGGAAATGATATAAAATGTAGTAAAATTTAAGAAAAATAACAGATTTTATTATCCCTACACACATATTTTATAAAAATGTCTAGAGCTTTGCTTAATTTTTAAATTTGGACCAATTTTAATTTTAAGTTAAGGTCGAACTATTTTAAGTAAATATATTTAATAGTCATCGAGAAAGCAGTTAGTAAACACGAAATTAGTATAGCGAAATTATTGGATAATATTAATGATGTCACCCGAAAAGTATTTTATGCTACGAAATGCTTTTGATGACTTACAACGCCTTATTTGTAATAGGACATTTAAAAAAATAAGAAATTTTATTAAAGAAAACATTTTGAAGATGTTCACAATGATATATATAATTTGAAGGATGAACAAAATTAAAATAAATTTAAAATTTATAAAAAAAATATTTATTGACAAGTTGAAGGTACTGAAATCTGAAGAAAATGATAGACATGAAGTAGAGGAAAATTTAAAAATAGGTTTATCTAGCTTAATAAGTTTAGATATTGTCAAAAAAAGAAAGGCCATTTTCAGATGGGACACTTGTTAAAAATATTTCGGTAAAGTTTTTTGAAAAATTTAATATATATTTCTCTCTATCAAATTCAATCCTATTCACCGTAAATGCCATAATATATTTTCTATAATATCTACATATAAAGTTAAAAAAAATGTCTAATAATTGTTTTCCGATCAAAACAACTAATACAGTGGTCAAAAAAACTATTCGACATAACCCATAAATCTGATATCATTAAAAAACTGTATTATTAAAAAACTGTAAAATGTAAAATTATACAAAAGGAACTTATACAATGTTTTATTAAGCAACAAAAAAGTTATATTCAATACAAAAAATGAGATCATAAAACAAATAATACAAAAAATTCACGACTTAAGTGATAATTAACAAAAAACAAACAAAAAAGTATTCGACATTGGTACTATTTTTGTACATTTACATTTAGAACTGCAACCTTAGTAGCGAGTTGATTTTCCTTGCCGACGTATGACCTCTCTTAACCGATTTGGCATAGATTTTACCAATTTACATATTCTTGGTCGATTTGTCTCCATTCCTCTTGTAGGATAACTTTCAGCTGGTTTTTGTTAGAAAATTCTCGATTTCTGATTTTTTTCTCCAAGTGACCCCAAAGATGCTCTATAGGGTTAAGGTCTGGGGACTGTGGCGGCGTTTTTATTGTTTTTGGGCAATTATACAATAGCCAAAGCTTTGTATTAATCGCGCAATGTTTGGGATCATTGTCCTGATAGAACTTAAATCTATTTGACAGACCCAATTTTTCTGCGCTTGGAATTAAATTTTGCTTTAGGACATCAATGTATAGTCGGTGATCCATGATTCCTAAATTGCCGACACCCGATGCCGCCATGCATCCCCAAACCATAACACCACCACCACCATGTTTCACAGTTGGTACCATATTTCTTTCTTCTAACTCTGTGTTAGGCTTACGATACACCAGAACTTTGCCATCACAACCGAAAAGGTTATATTTGCTTTCATCAGCAAAGATGACATCCATCCAGAACTCTTGAGGCTTATTGACGTGTTCTTTTGCAAAGTCTAACCTTATTTTCCTATTTTTCTTAGAAATGTGTGGCTTTTTTCTGGCTGATCGTGCATGGAAGTCGTACTTTTTTAGGACATTTCTTATCGTTTGGGATGTAATAGATACGCCTAGGTGTTCCTCAGTATTTTTTGCTAAAATACTAGCATTAATTTTTGGATCTTTTCTTACTTCCCGGACTATTCGCCGTTCATCTAAGTTTGTTAGCTTGCGAGGTCGGCCAGTCCTTACCTTGTTGTGCACGGTGCCTTCTTCCTTAAATTTTTTTATAATGTAATGGACAGTAGTTCTGGATTTCTGAACGATTTCTGCAATACTATTTTCAGTTTTTCCTAGTTTATAATGATGTATTATTATATTTCTTACATCAAGAGAAGTTTCTTTGCCTTTGCGTCCCATTTTTGCGATCACTTGCACAGAAATGAACAAAACATTCTTGTTACTAATAAACAAGAGATCTAGCGGTATTTTTACCAACAACAACATAAAATAATACAAAAAACATAACTGCAATAAAAGAAAACCAATGCATGACGAATATTTTTTTCGCATATTAATTTTAGTGTTTTTTTGTGACAAGATCTTTGGGAGTGACAACATGAAAAATTTTGTATTTTAATAACGGTAAATTCTGAAATGTTTATCAAACAACGTAATTCCAATTAAAAATCCCAAGAGTTTTAAAGAAATAATTAAATTTATAAAATACATCTAATGTCGAATACTTTTTTTGGCCACTGTAGTTGTTTTCCGATCAAAAACAAAAATCTTTTAATTAGGAATAAATCAAATGCATATAACTATTTTTTTCTATAGACATAACTTATTAAAACATTTTCTGTAACACCCTTTTACATTCAAGAGTAGGGTAGGAGGGGGACCATTTGCCATAGGGGCGCATTTGCCACCACTAATTTTCTTGAAAACTAACTTATCTTTTTTGATGCTGTAACAGATTTTATATTCATTTATCATTGATATTGTATATCTCAAATTTTGACTGCTGTAGCTTTCATATTTAAAATATCAGGCGTGATTTATTGTTTCAGCAGATCTTGAAAAAATATTTTGCTACAAGTATTTTTGTAATATTTTCCTTAGTTTTTTGTTATCCTGAGAAATTATTCAATAGTTTCATAAACAATATAGTATTGAAAACAAATATTTTAAGCTTTTATCAATAAATCTATTTCTTATGAGAAAAATAGTTCTTTACATCTAACGAATCTACCTGGGACACATTTGCCATATAAATATAACAAAGCAACACGTCGACATTTTTTTGAGCCCGACATTTGTAATATCCCTAAAAATGATATCGTATTTTGGTTGCAAGGCCCAATCCATCTTCCATCTTACAATGTTAACAGAGGCCCAATAGTTTAAATTTTGATCTCTGAATTTGTTACTGTTTTGTTTAATTTATCCATGTAAAATGAACTTGAATTAATTTTTTGTTTTGTTTGTTTTGTATATTAAAGCTTTATAGAAATAAAAATTTACTTTATTACAACAATTTTTTACTTCTTTTTTGTGCCAAACTTATTGGCAAATGTGCCCCATGGATGGGGGCACATTGGCCACTTTTAGTTAATTAGCTATTTTTCAAATTTGATACATAAAGAAAACCCGTAAGTAATCTGAACCAACACAGTTTAAAGCCAACATATATAGATACCTATGAAGATAACTCTCACGGTATGAAACATAGAGCACTTTTAAAAAAAGTGGCAAATGCTCCCCCTTCTACCCTATTACTCAAATGTGTACATTCATTTATTTTACTTTTTTCCTTTTGTTTAAAATAGAAACAGAAAAAAAAAATGACAACACCCGCCACACATGTGCATTCGTCGCAATCTCGCTGACGACTAAATAAAATGAATAGAAAATTGTTTTCTTCATGTGTTATTTTGTCATTCTCACTAATACTACTGCATTGGGCATCTATGCTTAAAACACACTTTCACAAATAATGAACAAGAACTTCACAAAACTGCTTTAGAAATACTCTCAGTCTTACTGATCCCTTATACGAGTCACAATCAGCGTTGCCGTTTTGTGTACTTCAGACCAAAATTGGTTACTTTTTTCCTTAGTGTGTACATGTGTACATTTTTTCATTTTGGCTACATTTTTAATAATGTTTATAAAAGTGAAATGAACATTTTCTTCAAAATCGACATTTCATCAAATTTTACACAGATCCTTTCGTTAGTGGCACATGTATGTTTTTAAAGAAACCAAAGAGGTTTTGGAAAAATGGACCACATATGATCTCAGTGATGTAGAATATTATATAGTTTGTGCTTGATTTATATACGTCATTGAATACAAATATTTGATGTTTTAATTACACAGGTCAACAAGATTTTGAGGCACGAGTTATATTGTTATACAAGTTATATTGGTTATTCCGAGTTGAGTCTAGTTTTCAAGGCATCATTTATTTCTGAAAATGTGGTTTTTAGAATAGCACATACAGTAAAATCTTTTTTTACGCCGTAGGTACGTTCCTAAGAAAACCGTGTAAATCAAAACCGTGTAAAAAATACATGATTCATATGTCAATTTGAGGATCTGTTCCACAATCTATAAAAATCGTGTAAAATTAAAAAAATCAAATATTTTCTTAAAAAACCGTGCAAAAGAGTTATATTATTATTACAAGAAAATAAATTTAGTTTACAGTTTAAATTCAATCCATAAGCACAAAAAAATTAGGAAACAAGAGTACAGCTACTCATCGCTAGTTGATAACAATCGTGTACGTTTATTACGGATTGGCTTAAAAATAGCACCAGAAGATATGTCTGACACTGTTGGGTTTTGATCTAATGCAGAATTATCTTCATTATTAGCGGCCTCTATAGGTTTTTTGGTTATAAAGTCTGTTAAAAGAAGTTGTTTTTTTTTTTTTGTTTTTCCAGTTGCTTACATATTTCTCGGTACCCAGCAACACAAGATTTAAGTTTGCGTTGGAATTGTAACACACGCTCCATGTTAGGATCATGGTCAAGAAAATGTAAATATTATCAAACGACAACATAGTGAGAAAAGTAAAAAGGGATAGGGAACGCTGCAATCCATTTGAAATGGATGATGAAGAATTCTTCGAAAGATACCGGTTTGATAAAGAAATAGCGCGTTTTATAATTGATTTGGTGGACTCCAAAAAGTTTGAAATAGTGTAGAAATAGTTGCTTTACGGACTGTTGCCAACTTCATTTTGGATTGAGTTTTCATCCTGTTCCATTGTTGCTTTAAACGGCAGGTGTCCCTCTTGTATCCCATCGACATCATTTGTTCATTGATATGCCTCCAAGATTCTTTTTTTTTATAAATCTTTTTTGTGTCATTTCTCTTATCGTCAATCACATGAACATATTTGGACACCAAATCTTTTAAAGGAATTTGGTCATCTACGGACCAATTTGTTTCCCTCTGGAATGTACAAAACATTTAATATTTATTACTTATATTTTCACAAAAGTAAACGTACCTTATTATCTTTGAATTTTTCTTCCATTTTCTGTGTAAAAAACACCCAAACAAAACAAAATAAACTAGAGATGTGTGGCCGAGCGATAAAAATTTATTGTATTAATTTATTTGTACATGAGTTATTTTAATCAGTTTTTATAAAAACCGTAACTAAAATATAACTTTTTGTGAATTTCTGTTAATATTTAACATGTCAAAAGTTGTTTTTTTATAGTTTAAAAAGTTTTTTGTTTAATTGCAGTTTATATCGATCATATTATTATCGACATTTTATTTTCTCTACAAGCCAATGCACATGGTTGCATTTCTTTTATCAGCTGAGAGCCGTTACTACGTTAGTTACGATTCATGAATAGGATCTGTAACTATCTGTTAACTATTTTTTAGTATCTGTTTAAGTAATTTCGACTTTAGTTACGATTTCTGAATAAGCGCCATTAATTTCAAGTCGTCATCATCAATAGGACCTTCTTGCATTAATTCATCGATGTCAGCCGTTTGGATGTTATCAAACCCATCGCCACCTATATTATTTGAAAGACTTATAATTTCAGAATAAATGTCTGATATTTGCACCACTGAAGTTTCACTTTGAACTAAATCTGGTAAAATGTTTTTCCAAGAAGCGTTCAAGGTTGATTGCCGCAACTATTTGATGGAAGAAGAAACATGTGTAATGCAATCCAAAATATTAAACTTTTTCCATGCTTCCATAACATTAAAATTTTTTTCTTCCAGTGAATCTAAACTATATTCTAACGTTTGCTTGATGTAGTACCCTGATCGAGTGGCTGAATCAGAGAAATGGTGTTAGGCGGTAAAAATAGCAATTTAATATTCGGATGTTCCAACACTGGGTGGCTAGGTGCATTATCAACAAGCAAATGTATTTTGAATTCTAAATCTTTTTGTGCCATATATTTCTGGACTTTAGGAACAAAACAGTTATTAAACCAATCTTTAAACAGATTAGCCGTCATCCATGCCTTTTTATTCGCCATAAAATGAACTGGAAGTTTTTTAAAGTCCTTACCTCTCAAAGCTCTTGGCATAAGGGATTTGTTGATTAAAAGTGGCTTCAACATTTTATCGCCAGATGCGTTACTGCAAAGCAAGAGGGTCACCCGATCTTTGGCTGCTTTGAAGCCACCAGCAGTTTTTTGAGATTTTGATATGAATGTTCTTTTTGGCATTTGCTTCCAAACCAATGCCGTTTCGTCGGCATTAAATATTTGATCTGGAGTATATCTGCCCTCTTGAATTATTTTTGCTAGTTCATCCGGATAGTTTTTTGCAGCATTTGCGTCTGCTGATGACAATTCTCCTTGAATTTTTACATTGTGAAAAACATGTCTTTTCAAAAAACCTGTCAGCCATCCATGACTTGCATTGAAAGCAATTTTATTAGTTCCCTGATGGGATACTGATGGTTCAATGATGGTTCCTGAAGTCGGTTGTAAATTCTAAGTGCTTTCTCTTTAATAATTTTCCCATCAATAGGATTTTTTTTTATTCTGTAAATCTTCAATCCATAACACCATATGTTTTTCTGTTTTCTCCAAAGTAGAATTTCGACTATAAGAAGTTGTTTTTGAACTAAGTGCTGACCCAGCAATTACTGATTGTCGAATGGAACTCTCATTTTTTTAATTGTTCTTATTGTCGCTTCATTTAAACCAAAAGTTCTGCCAACAGATGTTGAACCTTCGCCACTTCTTAGACAGACTAGGATTTTTATTTTCGTTTCTAATGAAATTCTTTGTCTTTTCAGATTTTTTTGTTGTTTGGACATTGTAATTGCTTATTGCAATTTTCTAAAATAACAATCTAACACAATATTACCTTTTGAAAAGTTATTATGCCACTTGGATGATATTTAACACTGTAGAAAATCATTTAAAAAATTAAAAAAATTTTTTTTAAATTCGTGTTATATCAAAAATTACGTGTAAAAAAAATTCAAATTTCTTCTTGACGAACCGTGTTATTTCAAAATCGTGTAAAAAAGACCGTGCAAAAAAGATTTTACTGTATATAACTCAAAAACAGCTAGCTATATTGAGCTTATAAGAATCTTCAAATCCTTCTCACAGTTTTCTTGATCGTTTTAGAGATATCGAGAAATTTACACAGAAACATTTTTTTTCTCAAAAAAAATTTTTATTAAGAAAATTTAAAAAATAGAAGAATAAATAAAAATTAACAGCGTTATGTATAACTAAAAAAATGTAATGCTAACTTACATACAGTTTAACTATAATTGGCAAACAAACTATAATTGGTAACAAACTGCTAAACACTTGTTAACAAGTTGCCAAATACTTGCTATCTTCTGTCAAACAGCTGTTTATTGTAAATTTTTTGAAAACAAAGGAAAAATATAAATTGAATTGTGCCTTAAATTAAAAAAATAAAAACTTGTGGAATAGGGCATGTATATTGTTCCAGGCATCCTTCTTTTTCCTATTTGTGTTTGTGTCTATTCTGGCATCTTCTATAACGTCCAATTTGTCCAGAGCGATCTGAGAAAGCAAATCCTAAAAAGACATTTGATTTTATTTAATATTGTCAATAATAACATTCTGTTGTCAATTCACCGATCTTTTTGTTAATTTTTCCATTTTTTTATTTAATTCTTCTTCCATTTTAAACAAATTTTTTTAATTTGTTCTTTTTTTAATATAGAGGGAAAAAACATATTATCAAATGTCAAAATCAGGGTTGATACAAGAAAAGACAGTAGTTTTAGTAGTGGCATCATTAATTTTCAGAGTTGATTTTTTCAAAGTTAGCAGACAGTTATAAATCGTTATAAATAAACATTCTGTCAAGAAGCTGCTAAAGCAAATCTGTATTCTAGTTGGCAGCTACTTGGCTACAGTTTATAAACAGTTTCTAACTTTTGGTTATACATAGCGCTGTAAGTGTTTATGAAAAAAATGTACACCGTTTTTTAAATACGTATATTAATATTAGTCGTCCAAAAATCTATTTTTCGATAAAGAAAATTATATCCCGAAAACTAGAGCCAACTAGAAAAAACTGAAATCATTTTCGGATTCAGCAAGCAAAATTTTTCTAAGTATTTATGTATAGCAGTTTTATTTGCATTTTAGTATAAATTATTTGTATTCAATGACTGAAACATTATAAGCTTGTTATACCATAAAACTTTTTATCGCTGACATAAGAAAGCCCTCATTTTCCTATAGAACTGTTTGGTTTGAACTTTTGCGCCATGTCAGAAAATTTCTATGAATCCAATAAATGAAACGTGTTCTTATTGCCGTTTCTTATATGGCAAGTTACTTTAAAGATATCGACATTTAAAATTTTGGTTACTTTTTTCACAATTTGGTTATTTTTATCTGAAAATTTGGTTACAAAAATAATTTTGTCGTGGCAACACTGGTCACAATAACAACTGTTCCCACAGTATTCGTCCATCGGCCTTATATAGTAGAGAGTTTCTAGCAATTTCTGCAGACATAAATAAAGAGCTGCTGTCGTTGATTACACTAATAATGTGGCTTATGAACGTCCATGTATGTCTAATACAGGAATGGGCAGAAAACGAATTTCTAAGCAATTGCAAATTTATTATTATGCCCTTTCATTTTGTCGTCATTCAACCTTTGACGAATGCACATGGGTAGTGGGTGTTATTCGTTTTGCTATTTTTTTTTTATATATTTTTTGTTGTTTTTTTTTATATATATACTGGGAGATTGAACATACATAAAAATGATTTTAACTCTAAACATAAAACCGTTTTATAGAAAACACTTGATATGTATTTGGTAGAAAATACGTTTTTATTTTCTTTATAGCAAAATACACCTAAATTTCTTTTTATGGATAAAATAAGTTTTTCTCTAGAAAAAATAAGTTTTTCTATGGAAAAAAAATTTATAGAAGAAATAAGTTTTTCTATAGAAGACATAAGTTTTCCTTTAGAAAAAATAGTTTTTTCCTATAGAAAAAATTAATTTTTCCTATAGAAAAAATTAGTTTTTCCATGGAAAAAATTAGCTTTTCTTCAGAAAAACTTAGTTTTTCTACAGAAAAAATTAGTTTTCTACAGAAAAAATAGTTTTTCTACAGAAAAATTAGTTTTTCTACAGAAAAAAATAGTTTTTCTACAGAAAAAATTAGTTTTTCTATAGAAAAAATTAGTTTTTCTATAGAAAAAATTAGTTTTTCTATAGAAAAAATTAGTTTTTCTATAGAAAAAATTAGTTTTTCTATAGAAAAAATTAGTTTTTCTATAGAAAAAATTAGTTTTTCTATAGAAAAAATTAGTTTTTCTATAGAAAAAATTAGTTTTTCTATAGAAAAAATTAGTTTTTCTATAGAAAAAATTAGTTTTTCTATAGAAAAAATTAGTTTTTCTATAGAAAAAATTAGTTTTTCTATAGAAAAAATTAGTTTTTCTATAGAAAAAATTAGTTTTTCTATAGAAAAAATTAGTTTTTCTATAGAAAAAATTAGTTTTTCTATAGAAAAAATTAGTTTTTCTATAGAAAAAATTAGTTTTTCTATAGAAAAAATTAGTTTTTCTATATATTTATATTCTGTATAAATTTCTCTATTCTGATTTTGTTTTAATAATTTCTAACGGTAATTTTTAAATGCAAACAATTAAAGTGTGATTTTATATAGAAGTAAAAATTTTATTAAGCGTCAAAGTTAATATTGAATTGTTAAAATATCTTTAACTAAAGTGCCATATTAAAATAATTAAAATGGAAATTAATGTGAATGGTATTGAAATTATTTTTAAGAAATGATAACTTACAGGGGTGTCATAGAAACCAATTTCATTGGTATTGGTTTTGAAAACGACAAAAAAATTAAATTGGTGTCATGAATTCCAATATTAATGTTCGAGCTACATTTTCTATTGGTTTTATGTGTCACAGAAAATAATATTATTGGTTTAGTATTGGAAATAAACCAATCAACTTACAGTTAACAGATTTCATTTCAAAATTTGTCTATCAATTTAAAACAAAGGCGTACTGGCCAACTGGTGCCTTTTTCGATTTAAAGATCCACTAAGAACAGATTTTTGAAAATTTAATAACGCTATAATTCCCAAACTAAATTTGGATCAGTTACAAAAATAACAGTACAAGTGGTAAGTACTTTTCGAAGAAGGGGAGAAAAAGAGCAAAAATATTTTTGGTACTTTTTAGCTTTAACTTTCAAAAAAATAGAGTTGGGTGAAAAGTTTACATAGCATTTTTTATCATGTAATAAGATAAAAAAAAGTTTTGGTACTTTTTTGTGTCTTTGGAATCAATGAACCGTATCGACAAAAATAAAAAAATATCAAAAATGGGGAAAATTTTAAGGCTAGAAAATTCTTTGTGTGGAGGTACAGGCGAAGCAAATGCATATCAACATATTTGTTTGCAATTTAATGAATATCGCATGTAAGTGACAATCGTCCTTTGATTGGCTGTGGTTTGTTTCTTGGTGTAGGTAGATTACATTTTTTCCAGTCCGCAATTCGGTCATTTCATGATGTTGTTGTATACAAGCTTCATTTGTCCAAACATCGCAAAAAACTGAAAATTTTTCTTCAAATAATTTTCTTTAATAATTTTTATTTAATTTTTGATGTTTCAAAAAAATTTCAAATGAAATAATAAAAAATTGATTCGAACATTTTGTTTGATTTAAAACCAATAATAACAAAACTGACTTGGTTTCATGACACCAAATATAACCGGTATTGGTTTTCAAAACCGAGAAATTTAAAAACTGACTTGGTTTCTATGACACCCCTGTTAATAAATTGTGTTGTAGTTTTTGTAAATACTAATTTGTAAGAAGTGTTTTTATTAACACGGTTTGCTTTTTTTAGTTAGTTTCTCAATGCAAGCCAATAACCAAATTAGTTTGTAAATATTGACACACATCTATAGATTTAAATAACGTTTAATTCAAGTGCAGGTTTTTTTTTTGTAGGTTTTTTCTATATATTCAATTAAATATTTCTATATCGTTACTTTAATATAGAAAGGCCCTAAGTCGTTTTCCTTTTAAATGGGTATATTAGACAATCCTCTAATATACCCTTGGTGAAAAAAATATTCGGTTTGACCAAAAATAACGGAGCAGTTTAAAAAATATCTGTCTTCAAAACTTAAGACTTTTATTTAGTTTTTTACTCTGCTAAAAGGTAAGGCAAATATAAGTTAGGGCTTTTCTATATTGAAGTAACGATATATTATTTCCAGATATTTTTTTTGTAAGTGAAAATTAGAAAGATTTATTGAAAACTTAAAACTTACTCTGAATATTTATAACAAAAATTGAAAAAAATAGGCGGTAGAGCCAAGTGACCACACCCATCTTTTTAGACTATTGTGGTTATTATATTCGAAATATACCAAGTAAATTTCAAGACTATATCTTCGATATAATTATTTTTGTCGCTCTTCCCCATACAAGTGCAACCACTGTGCAACTGGACTTTTGGTCGTTGCACATGCAAGGCCAACTTGGAAAAAAATTATTTAGTTTAAATAAAAATTTCTCAAAAGGCAATGCACTAGCCTTAAACAAATTATAATATTTATTTTTCCAGTGTTGCCATTTTTGTATTAAAACTGATTTTTCGCCAATTTGGTCAAATCCGAAAGATTTTTACATTTTCGGAAAATTCTTAAAAAATTAAGAAACAACATGCTTACTGTACTACCTTATCTCTTAAAGTTTAAGGGATATTTTACTCCAAAAAAAATTTAATATAATTTATTATATAATATATATAACTTTTACATAACATATACTTTAAATAACATAAACTTATAGCATAGACAACATTTATATACATATATCTAATGTAATTTTTTACAAAATAAATTATGTGATAAAAATAATAATATAGGAGACTGAATATAAATTAATAAAATTGATTTAAAATCGTGTTAAGCTTAAGATTTTATTAAATAAATATATACAAACATGTGATACTGAAATAATTTTAACTGAACTGAATAAAATAGTATTAATGATTTAAAATCAGTTTTTTTAAGTAATATTTATTTTTAAGGTAATATTTAAGAGAACATGTGTTTTTATTTATTTTATATTATATATTTTTTTTTATTATATGATTCTTAAATTTATAATTCTTAAGCGATATCAAATTGCCTTTGTTGCAATTTGAATTACATAACAGCATTTGTAAAATTAATAAATAATTTATTAGAAAATGAAAACATACACTGTTTTATTATTTCCACAAAATAAATAAAGGTCCATTCTGAAATGATATCCAATAAATTTTATCCGCCCATCTCCTAAGATTTTCAAGAAAAGGACTAAAGTTCTTTTTAAATTAAAAAATAAAATTTCTTAATAATTCCGAAAAAAACAAACTGTTAACACTTTTAACCATTGGATATTTATTCAGGTTCGTTTTGAAATGATATCCAATAAATTTTATCCGCCCATCTCCTAAGATTTGCGAGAAAAGGACTAAAGTCCTTTTTAAATTAAAAAATAAAATTTCTTAATAATTCCGAAAAAAAAAAACAAACTGTTAACACTTTTGACCATTGGATATTTATTCAGGTTCGTTCTGAAATTATATCCAATAAATTTTATCCGCCCATCTCCTAAGATTTGCGAGAAAAGGACTAAAGTCCTTTTTAAAATTTAAAAATCAAATTTCTTAATAATTCCGACAAAAACAAAATGTTAACACTTTCGACCATTGGATATTTATTCAGGCCCGTTCTGAAATGATATCCAATAAATTTTATTCGCCCATCTCCTAAGATTTTCGAGAAAAGGACTAAAGTCCTTTTTAAATTTAAAAATCAAATTTCTTAATAATTCCGAAAAACAAACTGTTAATACTTTTGACTATTGGATATTTATTTAGGTCCGTTTTGAAATGATATCCAATAAATTTCATCCGCCCATCTCCTAAGATTTGCGAGAAAAGGACTAAAGTCCTTTTTAAAATTTAAAAATCAAATAATCAAATAATAATTCCGAAAAAAACAAACTGTTAACACTTTTGACCATTGGATATTTATTCAGGTCCGTTCTGAAATGATATCCAATAAATTTTATCCGCCCATCTCCTAAGATTTTCGAGAAAACGACAAAAGTGCATAAATATCATTTAGAATTTTCTTTTTGGTTTTTTCGACATATTAAGCGTAGAAAAAATGTTTACTCAAACATTTGTAAATATTTTGAATCTGGGATAATATGGTATATAGCAGTATTTAAATATATAAATATCGGTTTTAAAGTGATAGCTAAATTTTTTACCATTAACAGTACCCCTGTTAAGTGCTTGACATAGCTCTGTTAACTATTTGGGTTTCTGTCTTGGAAAGTTAAATTTAAAATTTAACTTCACACACATTAAAGGAAAGTAAATGCCAAATCAGGCAATTGAAAAATTCTTATCGCCTGGGAGACAAAAAAAGGTTATTTATTTTTTTTTGTTTAGGTCCAACACAATAAAATGCCTTGTGTTGAAACTAGGAAAAGGTTGTAGGAGGGGGAAAAGGTTGTGGGAGGGGGAAAAGGTAGTGTTTGTGGACATTTGATATAAACTTCCCTACATTGCAACTGGTTGGAAAAACTTCTGCAGGAAGCAAATTCTACATACGAACTGTACGGATGGTCTATCTGTAGAGTATCGCCTGTCTACTGGTTAATCGAATACGAAAGGATGAGCCCGAACAGAGAGACGTGTATTGCGTAAGAAAGTTCATGTATCGAGAACGAGTTTCCTGATTTCGTTAGAGCACATTCCAAAGTAGTAACAATAGAACAATAGAGTTAGATAACCTACTGTTACCGATGAACACTTTTGCTCTCTGCTGTACTCGGTGAAGAAGCTCCAAAATAAACTTTGAAGCACCGGCCCTTACATGAGAGTTGTATTTCACCGGTACGTAATACATGTTTCGGAATAGGGTCTATGTAAGAGTGCAAGAGAGGGCGAAAGTGTTCATTGATGACAGCATCCAACTGGAGTGTCACACTTTTCTATCGTTTTTACTTTGGAATGTGCCCTAACGAAATTAGGGAACTCGTTCCCAAACTCAAATCTTCTTACGCAATGCAGGTCTCGGAATAGGGTCATTGTAGGAGCTACTCGACGGAGTGTAGGAAAGGGTGAACGTGCTCGTCGGTATGCAACTCTATTGAGCCACTAGTGTCACAATGTTCTATCGTTTCTAGTTACTTTGGTATCTGGTCTATCGAAATCAAGGAACTTGTTCCTAAAACCCTTAATACTTGTCTTTCTCATAAACAGAACATCATTGAAAAAAATTTTTAATTTAATTTTGAAAAAAAAAATGTAAAATATTTTTTTTTTGTTTTTATTTATTTTTGATTTTATTTAATTTTAGGGTTAACATCATTTTACAAAAGTCTTAAGTTTTACAGGAAAAGCTTTCATAAAAGTAATAAAATATTTCATGGTAACCCAACAAACCAAACGATATTGTAATGATATCATAACGATATCATTTACTCGGCAATCAATTCCGAGAATGATATCATTATAGACTCTAAAGTAATAGTAGTCTCCTAAAAAAGGTACACTCGATTATAATATTATAATTTTTGAAAAAAAATGATATCATTGGCAATATTGAAAATTAGAAGCAATATGATATTTTTGCGGTTTTTTCCGAGAATTAACAAAATCATAATATTATAACGATATCACTAACTAATATTAAAAATGATACCATAATGATATCAACAAAAATAAATATACTCTATTTAGGACTTTTAAATTGAATAAATCTTTATTATTTAAATATATATAAATATTATTTATAAAAAATTTTGGTATTTCCGATATAAATCTCACTAGAAAAGTTCAAATGTTGTAAATTTATAAAATAAATGCTCATTTGGGGATTCCAATTCTTTAAGGTATTTTTTTGATGCCAACAATACAATGGTAACCTGAAATAAAAAACATGAGTTTTATAATTATACATAATCCACACCTAAAGTATAAAAAAAATAAATTAATTTAATTAAAATTGCAAATTAACAAAAAAATAACAACAACAAATTATATTGGAGGTAATTCTGGCAAATCTTTTGATTTTTTGTACTTTTCACGCTTAGTCTCGCGATCACTAACATATGTAAAAAATTGTTTTGTTTTTTGATGGAAAATTGCAATACCCTCCTTGTATTTTGTTAAAAACGATTCTGTAACGTAAAAACGCATATTTGCAATAAATAAAGATAACTATGTACATTTATTGTTTTTTTATATATACCTTGAAGTGCGGAGGTACATGCCAATTTCGCTACGCATTGCTTATTATTTTGCCTGCTCCAATTAAACTCTTTTGCGACTAAATCGGTTATTAAAACTCTCCAGCACTTAAAAACAAATTCTTTACCAGAGTTCGCGCAAACTTTTCTTAAAATATGGATAACCTACAAAAAAAAATAATGTTTTACATACGAAAATAATAGATCTTAATATTGGTATTTTATGTTTTAAATAAAGAATTAATTTTTTACCAATATTTTGGACTTTCTTGGGTCTTTTATATCGTCGTCAAAATTTAGAAAGGCTTCTACGGTGTTTAAAGGCGCCATTTGCAAAATTTCTTCTTTGGATATCTCTATGGCGTCCACTAATTTTTTTACTTCTCTTCTGGTTAGGATTACTTCCTCTGTTAATCTTGCTACTAATTTTGTTGATTTAACTCTAAGTTTTGAATTTTGTTAAAATTTTCTTTGTTTGAATCAATTCTTGCTATAATTAAACAAGCATTTAATTAAAATAAATAAAAAATTATATGAATCAAATCTTATGCCGCTTAGTACTTATAGGACTTTCATAGCTCTCCACATCAGTTAACACCATGTTAAAATCGTCTGAATTTTGCATTGTCAATGAATTAGCTTAACAAAATAAAATTATAAATGTACATTTGTATAAATGTACATTTTGAAATATTTTCTAATTCTTGTTTTGTTCGGACAGTAGAAAAAGTTAAGTTTTCGGTGTAAAATATTCCAGTAAATTTTGAACATATTGGAACTTCGAACAAAGGTGTTAAATTTTGAATTTCTATGCGATATATATATATTCCATTATTATTTATACCTTCAATTTTTAATACTTTGTCCTTAACCATGAACATGTAATCCGGAGATTTTAACGAAAAAAAACATTTGTTTGTTTGCACACTGCAAACGCTCGAATTACAAAATTTCATGTTTCCATTATTACTATTATTTGGCAAAAACTTATCTTTTTCAGCTAATCTGTTGTAAATTTGGGTTGCAACATGGTTATTCTTTTTTACCAATTTTTTAATTTTTTGAAGGCAATTTTCAAATTTAAAAGCGCTAAACTTATTAAAATTTTCTATTCGAACGGCATCGCTTGCCAAATGCTTTAGGCAATGAATGTTGTATGTCATATGACTGTCATCATATAACCTCGGAATATCATCAATAAAACTGTTTAAAAGTTTTTCGGCTACGTTGTACTTTTGAATTTCGTCAGAAAGTAATAGTCTTATTGCCACACAAAATTTGAGAAAGTGTAAATACATATTTTCACTTAAAATTTGCTTTAAAATTATTGGTACACTATATAATAAAAACTGGCGGAGTTCCGTGGCTTTCCAACGATACTCCAAATCGGTTCGAGGTACGTGGTTTTCATTATTTAAAATTATTTTGTGATTCGAATATTCGCCCCTTATAATACATTTATGGCACCAGAAGAAACCAGAATGAGACTTAATATTTAAAATAAAAGAACGGGCTGGAGCATCGCACACGAAATTTCCAATTTTTACTTTTACACATTTGTTATGGAAATTAAAACCATCAGTTACAAACTTGGATAATTCACAAACAAAATGCTTCAAATATTCATTTGAATTTGATGGTTTTGAATGTCCCTCAAAAATCCCACAGACAAATACATCCTTTGAATTTTCAATACATCCCAAAATAGGCCACACTTGAAGCCTTGAGCTATTCGCAAGTGGTAATCCGTCTACATTGAAATTCACTGTCAAGGTTTGTTTTTATTGGTAAAACTTATTTTAATGAATTTTCAATGCCATAGTGAATGTATGAACCCCCAGAAATGTTATGACATATTATTTTCCTAGGAGTTTCCTTCAATATACGAGCATCCCGAGGAAGATCCGGAAAAACATTTTATAAAATAGTTAAAAGTTCATTTATTGCCACTGTTGTTATTACATTCTTTATAGACCATTTCGCTAATTGCTCCCTTAAGGCAAATGATTTTATCTCCTCAAAATGTTTGGTTGTATCTGAACTTTTCTCATATTCGCATGATGAATTATCAGATGAACTAATAAAACTATCTAAATCTATGCTATATTCAGAGTTTCGTTTGACAGAATCAGTATTAGGTACGTAGTAATTAAACAGCTCTTGACCATCATTTTGTATACGCTTTCGAGGCATTCTATTATATTTCAAATTAAAAAAACATAAATTAAATTTTGATAAATGTACCGAATCTTTATACAGACTAATTTTTTAAAACATATCGCCACCTGAAATGCAAAAGGCCGTAACTAACACAAAAAATTAAATTGACAGTTGCAATTACTTAAAAATTGTTTTTTGTTTTATAAGTACATTGACCTGTAGTTAAGCCCTTTCGTTTTTTCGCAATTTCTCAAAAACTAAACTTTATTTTTTTATTTAAGCTAAAATTGCTGATCAAGTGGTTGTCAAAATTATGAACTGACTAGTTACCGGTGACCGATATATACATCACCGGTGATAAGAGTGAGCGGTTCGGATATACATATCTGGAGCCAGAATAATACATGTGTAAGAAAGAGATGCAAAATCACATGTATATAAAAGTTTCGGTCACCTTTTTCATATTTGCCTTATGAAAGTGGTAGAAACTTGTGACTGATATATCAGTCATTAGTACCATCCATATGACCGGTCATGTTCTTATAGGGAGGTTTATATAGAAGGTATAACTAAATGTGAACAAAATTTCATGAATAACTATTATTTACAAGGTCTTTATACTAAATTTTGTCATCGTATCTATTATATTTTGTCATTTAATAGTAATTACGAGATTCCCTTAGCCGAAGTTATATGGTCAATTCCAATCCCCAAATTTAGATTTTCGTTGATATTTGAGATACATATGCATATATGTAGGAATTAAATGAATTTTTTTACTTTACTTTGCTTATGCATTTATTTTAACTAGTTTATCCTGCGGTCGACATAATCGACCGTCATCTAGTTTATTGTGAATACAAATTCCCCATGAAAAATTATCTAATAAAAATTAACTATCAAAAATTATGGTATAAACTTTGGAATAGAATTTTTATTCACAATAGGAGTCAATATGAAATATGTTTACGCAAAGTAAAATTTATTCCTGTAAAGTATAATTGTACTATTTAACTATGTATTTTGAATTGAAAGAAATTTTGTATATACTCATATATAAAGAGTGCTCTAAATGAAATTTGTAGTTGGATTTTCTTACCAGAGCCCAATATCTTTCCACAGGCCGAAGTTCTGGACAATTAGGTGGATTTGCCTCTCGTGGTACAAAAATGACATTATTCTTTGAGTACCACTCAAGTGCCTTTTTTCCATAATGGCATAATGCCAAAAAAATGTAGTCACTCTGTGCTCTCTTAAAAAGGGTAACAACTGTTTTTGTAGGCACTCCTTTATATAAATTTCTGTGTTTATTGTGCCAGATGCCAAAAATACTTTACTTCTTTTGCCACAACTGCAAACAGCTTGCCACACGAGAAACTTCTTAGGGAATTTTGTTTGTTTTTTTGTGCGAAACTCTTGCCGAACATTGCCCCGTTTATCAGCAACATAAAAATCTTGACCAGGAAGTTGAGAAAAGTCTGCCAGTACGTATGTTTTATCATCCATTACACAACAGGTGTATTTTTTTATAAAATCAGACTTCAATTTTTTCGCTCGTTTTTTGCTTCTAAGTTCTTTATAGCATTGCAATCTGGAACCTTTTGGACTTTGTATGTCTTCAGTCCAGCATAAGCTTTGACTCTATGTGCAAAATTCGTAGAACATTTCACCGTACGAGCTACTTTTCTTAAAGAAGTGTTAGGCGCTCTTCGAAAGAGTCGCTCGACTTCTTTTGCCTTACCAATATCTGTAGGACCTTTTTTCCTCACTGATCCAGGTTTTCTTTCAATGCTCAGGTTTTCCTTATACCGTCTGATGGCATTAGAAACCGTTCGAGGGTCAACTTTCAATTTTTTAGCTATTTTTTTAAAAGTCCATGACGGATTTTTTTGAAAAGTTTTAATTATATTTTCACGAACTTTTTTTTCGCAGTCCATTTTGATTGAAATAACTATTCAAGATTAATAATTTCTAAAATAATAGTATCTGACATATCTATAGAAACTAACTTGATCAAAAAATAAATTATTTCTTGCACTATGGATAAATTTTGTCTAAAATAGTAAATGCATATTTTTCTTAGAACACTCTTTACTTACAAAAATCATGTGATTCAAAAGCATTTATAAAAATTTTCTATTTTAGTTATTTACTTAATTTTTGATTTAAGAAAGTTTTAGATATATATTTTACCGAAAAATATTCTTAAACTGATCTCAAAAACTATAAAGAAAAACGAAAATTGGTTTGTCAAGAACAATGGATATAATTCACCCACTCAATTTAAAATTGTAAGAAACTCAACTCATTACAATCAGAGCTTTAAGTCAAAAATTACTCACGCCATGGCTTTAATCGAGCAGATGACAGTGTCGATTAGCAAGTTTTTGATATTGCTCTGGATAAACGGATATGTGTATTGCACAGTGTAATATCTATAAAATACGAAATTGGTGAAGAATGTCTGGAAAAGGTCGCCGCAGTGTAAACAATAACATAATACTTTGTGGCCAATGCAATTTAGAAGTGGAGAAAGAAGAACAATTTATTCAATGCGATAGATGTGAAAAAAATTTCTATGTAGTTTGTACACAATTAGACTAACCAAGATACAAATATCTGTTAAAGCATGAGAAGGAAAAATTTGTTTGTCATCTGTGTGATGTTTTTTTACGTCTCAGACAACAGGCACCCTCTTCGAGAAGACCTACTACTTCTCAATACCAGGCCTCTTATTTCCCATCGCTCCCTACAATTTAAGATCGTTCAAACAACGGTTCACAGGTTCAATCCCCCACCTCTAAATGGCTTCTCCATGCTCATAAACTAAAGAATCTCAAAGCTCCATTGAGAAACTAATTGAAGCCATGAATAACTTCATGTCTAATATGCAAAATATGTTCCAGGAGATGATGAGAAATCAAAGTATGCTTATGCAGATTTTGTTGGAAAGAAAATGAACCTGTTGAAAATATGTTTTTGGAACGCAAACGGCCTTAGTCAACACAAAAAGAAGGTTGAACTTTTCCTGCATGAACAGGAAATTGACGTATTACTTGTATCTGAAACCCATTTTACTGTAAAGAATTGCTTTAGAGTAAATGGGTATTATACATATGATACAAAACATCCAAGTGGAAGAGCATGCGGTGGCAAGCTATTATAATACATAATAAAATAAGGCATTTTCCATTGCCTCATTATGAAACGGAATACATTTAGGCAACATCCGTTAAACTTTTGGATTATAAAATGACTTTGTCTTCCATATATTGTCCGCCAAGATATAACATTAAAAAATATCAATTATTTGACTTTTTTGATACGCTTGGCTCTAAATTCATAGTGGCTGGTGATTTTAACGCGAAGCACACGTTTTGGGGCTCACGCCTTATTACGCCTAGGGGTAGACAGCTATTGGGTGCTATCTCCTCTCACACCGCATCAGGAGGTCACAGAAAGTATTGGCCCTCAAATTTAAATAAGATTCCCGATTTGATAGATTTTGCTGTTACAAGAGGTATAAAAAGAACCAACTTATCCATTTGCTCATCACTAGACTTATCATTCGATCATTCGCCATCTATTATAACATTTTATGGCAGTCCCAATGAAGTTCAAGAAGAAAGACATTTTTATCCAAACAGAAATACAAACTGGTTAAAATATAAAATGTATGTGAGTTTCAACCTTCCATTCAATATTTCCCTCAGGAATCCAACTGACATCGAATCTACAATTAATACTTTTTCAGAAATTCTCACTAATACAGCCTGTATAGCAACTCCAATTTTTAAACCGAAGAAAAAGGGTAGCCAGAACATACCAGAAGACATTCAAAGTCTAGTAATTTAAAAGAGAAGGCTAAGAAGACGGTGGCAAGAATGTCGATGTCCTGCCTTAAAAAGCCGTTTAAAACAATGTCAACGAAAACTGCATTTCGCATTGAGGATCAATGGACAAAAATCTCTTGATAAGTACTTAAAAAACTTAGATTCCTCTAAGAAAAAAAATTTCAATCTATGGAGGGCTGTTAAGCACATGCAATGTCCAATTACACATGAGTCTCCAATCAGGCTCGAAAACGGTACGTGGGCAAGAGATCCATCTGAAAAAGTTAATGCTTTTGCTAACCACCTAGAAAAAGTTTTTACACCAAACGAAACGAACTCTGATATATACTACTTATAACAAATATTCAAAAGCTTAATCCAAAAAAGGTGTCCTGGCATTGACAAAATTTCTTCGTCAATGATAATCCACCTACCTCATTCGGCTGTAAGAATTCTATTGTATATTTATAACGCGATTCTTCGTTTGGGACATTTTCCAATGTCCTGGAAGGTATTAGAAATCGTTATGATTCCCAAACCAGGAAAAGATGTCATTCAAGTTCCATCTTATAGACCAATAAGCTTACTTTCAATTCTATCGAAATTGTTTGAAAAGCATCTTATTTGCACTTTGGGTAGTACCTATCTATGATTGTCAAAATATATTTGTATCCATTTGAGACTGGAAGAGGTCCGACTTAATGTATATGAATGTGTTCAAAACGATTCTTTGGAATTGATTTTTGCACGTTCATTAATATCTTTTCTCATTTTTGGTCAAAAATATTTATTTTGAATTAAATTCCTAGTACTTTGAGTTCCTGGATGAAATAACGAATGTATTTTATCGAATATAGTTTTTCTTAAAGGTAATGGAACATAAGGTTTGGGGGTATTGTTTGAACAATCACACCAAATCTTAAAATTTTTGTTCGGTATAAATATTTCTTTTAAGTTAAAATTTGGTTTAGATGTTATTAATTTTAAAAATTCGTCATTT
The DNA here is from genome assembly GCA_933228675.1 of Stomorhina lunata. NCBI lineage: Eukaryota > Metazoa > Arthropoda > Insecta > Diptera > Rhiniidae > Stomorhina > Stomorhina lunata. Next base: position 11,589,673 of record OW121745.1, read on the forward strand.
TGTTGTTTATTATAAAGTAATTCAATATTAATATCATTTGTCGATAGAACATCGATTTGGTAGATGCGTGATAAACAATCAGCAACAATATTCTCTTTTCCAGCTATATATTGAATATTGTTGGTGAATTGTGCTATATAATCTAGTTGTCTACTTTGTCTAGGAGAGCGATCTGTTTTTGAATCTAAAACGAATGTCAACGGTTTGTGATCAGTAAAGATAATAAAATCTCGACCTTCCAAGAAGTGTTTAAAATGTTTAATAGATTTATATATTGCTAGAAGTTCTCTGTCAAATGTTGAATATTTTTGTTCTGTTGAACTAAGCTTTTTTGGAGAAGTAAGCAAGTGGTTCTTTATGTCCGTGATTATTTGATTGCTGTAAAACGGCTTCAATTGCTGTATTGGAAGCATCTACAGACAATGATAGTTGACAGTTTTCATCGAAATGAGTCAATATTGTGTTTTTTGCAAAAAGTTTTTTAACGTTTTCAAAAGACTTTGTTGCGTTTTCATTCCAAGTTAGTTGTTTATTTTCACTTTTATTTGTTGTTGTTAAAATATCATATATATGACTAAGTTCAGAGGCTAGCATTGGTACATAACGATGATAGTAATTAATTATACCTAAAAATTTTGTAGTTTCGATATAGTTAAAGGTCTTTCAAAATCTAATATAACTTTATCTCTGTCTTTAGAAGGTTGAATTCCTTCCGATGAAATTTGGTAACTTAAGAAATCTATTGAAGAAACACCAAATATACATTTATTAATCTTATATTCTTAAACGAGCAATAATTGTATGTAGTACCTGGTTGACCGAGCCTTGCTCGGGGCTTTATGATAAACATTTTGGCAAATTTTAAAGTTTTTATAAATTTTATTTTATACGGTTACAGTTTAACTCATTTTGACTAATTTTGTAAATTGGTCATACTAACAGAAACCTCTGTCGATTCATGCGCAACAACTTTGCTGAAGATTATAGTCTGATCAAATGCATAGTTTACGATTTAATTCATTTTGAGTAGTTTTCAGTGGCGCCACCTGAAGTCGTTCATACCAACTAAGAAACCTTAATCTGCTTATGCGTAACAACTTTGCTTATGATCATAACATGATCAAATGCACAATTTACGATTTAATTCACTTTGAGTAATTTTCAGTGGCGGACTTTGGTCATTCCAATTAATAAACTTTCGTCGGCTTATCCGCAACAACTTTGCTAAAGATTATAGTATGATTAAATGTACAGTTTACGATTAAAATGACTTTGACTAAATTTCAGTGGCGCCACCTGTCGAAATTTCTTCATACCAATTAAGAAACCTTTGGCGTCTCATGTGTAACATCATTGCTAATGATTATAGCATGATCAAATGTACAGTTTACGATTTAATTAATTTTTAGTAATTTTCAGTGGCGCCACCTGTCGGAAATTAGGCTTACCAACTTAAATGCCTTCGCCGGCTTATCCGCAACATCTTTGCTAAAGAGCATAACATGATCAAAGTCACAGTTTACTATTCTATAAAGAACATACATACATAAAAACATTAATTTGTTTTATAGTTATAACATTACTAACTTTTTATCCCCTAATTTCAAAAAGTGCCATATGCATAATTGGTACTTCTTTGGTACCAATTGAATTCGGTACATTTTATTAAAACGCTGTTAACATAATGGGCCTATTCATATTACTTTTTGAGATGTTAAGTTATCAGTTTACTGCTTTTTTACCCATTTTGGCCACAAAATCAAAAAAGTACCAAACACGTGTTCAATATTTCTTTCACATCTATTGACTGCAGTACAAAGTTCCTTTCTACGTTCTTTAGTTTCAAAAATAAGAGTGGGTCAAAAAAGTACCAAAAAAACTATTTTCACCCTTTTTTACCCCCTATCGGACATAGTTTCAAAAAAGTACCAAACACCTGTCCGCTTATTCTCATAACGTAATTTTAGTTTTGTTTCTATACCTATTACTTTAGGAGATTTTTCCCCTTTTTACCCGTTTTTACCCTCTTAGAGGCAAAGGTTCCAAAAGTCCCTTCATTTTCGACCTATACATCAAAAAATGGTACCCACGGTTCAAATTTTATCAAAATCGTTAGAGCCGTTTTCGAGATAGCCATTCTATATATATATATATATAGATATATATATACATACAATTATTGCTCGTTTAAGAATATAAGATATATATATATATATATATATATATATATATATATATATATATATATATATATATATATATATGTATATATATATATATATATATATATATATATATATATATATATATATATATCATTTTTGATGTATAGGTCGAAGAAGAAGGAACTTTTGGTACCCTTGCCTCTAAGAGGGTAAAAACGGGTAAAAAGGGGAAACAATTGAAAACGCTATATCTCCTAAAGTAATAGGTATAGAAACGAAATTAAAATTACGTTTTAAGCAGCTACGAAAATAAGCGGACAGGTGTTTGGTACTTTTTTGAAACTATGTCCAATAGGGGGTAAAAAAGGCTGAAAATAGTTTTTTTTGGTACTTTTTTAACCCACTCTTATATTTTAAACTAAAGAATAACGAAAGAAACTTTGTACTGCAATCAATAGATGTGAAAGAAATGTTGAACACGTATTTGGTACTTTTTTGATTTCGGGGCCAAAATGAGTAAAAAAAGGTATAAAATGATAACTTAACATCTCAAAAAGTGATATGAATAGGAACATTATATTAACTCCGTTTTAATAAAATGTACCGAGTTCAATTGGTACCAAAGAAGTACCGAATATGAATATGGAACTTTTTGAAATTAGGGGATAAAAAGGGGAAAAATTAGTAATGTAATAACTTTTAAGCAATTGAATGTTTTTCTGTATGTATGTTCTTTATAGAATAGTAAACTGTGAATTTGATCATAAGCTATACATTTAATTATGCTATAATCCTTAGCAAAGTTGTTGCACATGAGCCGAAGAAATTTCGACGCCACTGAAATTTACTCAAAGTCAATTTAATCGTAAGATGTACATTAAATCATGCTATAATCTTTAGAAAAGTTGTTGCGGATAAGCCGACGAAGGTTTATTAATTGGAATGACCAACAATTACTTAAAGTGAATTAAATCGTAAACTGTGCATTTGATCATGTTGTAATCATAAACAAAGTTGTTACGCATAAGCAGATAAAGGTTTCTTAGTTAGTATGAACAACTACAGGTGGCGCCATTGAAAACTACTCAAAATGAATTAAATCGTAAACTGTGCATTTGATCAGACTATAATCTTTAGCAAAGTTGTTGCGCATGAGTCGACGGAGGTTTCTGTTGGTATGACCAATTTCCAAAATTATTCAAAATGACTTAAACTGTAAACTGTGCAAACTATGTGTTGATCGGACAAAATAAATAAAATAATTCAAATGAATATTTGTACAATGTCTTTCCTCTAAATTTATTTTAGTACTTTATAAAATAAAATATATAAAAACTTTAAAATTTGCCTCAAAATGCTTATCACAAAGCTCCGAGCAAGGCTCGGTCAACCAGGTACTTTTAATGTTTAATGAGTATTCAGATAATCTCGTAAAAACTTTTTCTAAATGTTCAATATGTTCTGTTTAATTTTAACTTGCTATTAAAATGTCATCAATGTAGGTAAAAACGAAATCAAGTCCAAAAAACACTTCGTTTATAAAACGTTGAAAAGTTTGGGCACTATTTCTTAAGCCAAAAGGCATTCTTAGAAATTCAAATATTCCGAATGGAATAGTAATCGCTGTTTTTGGAATATCTTCTGTTGCTACAGGAATTTGGTGGTAAGCTCTTACTAAATCTAACTTGTATATGAGGTAACGGGTATCGATCTGGTACTGTTAAGTCTTCTATAATCTCCGCAAGGTCTCCAATCATATATGTCTTTTTTTGGAACTAAATGTAATGGTGAGGCATATGGTGAGGAGGATTGTCTACAAACACCTATTTTAACTAAATATTCAAACTCATTTTTGGCAATTTTATGTTTGACATGATCTAACCGCCGAGGTCTACAAAATGGTAGGTTACCTTTTGTTTCTATATGGTGGACAGTTTTATGTTCCACTACTTTTGTATAATCAGGTTCAGAAGTGATAAAAGGAAACTTCTTTAATAAGTCAGTATATTTGTTATTTGTATTAATATTTGGTTTAAGAGAATAAATTGAACAAAATCCTAATGAACCGTTTGTTTTTAATGAAGTTGTTGAGTCTATTAATTGTCTGTTTTTGGCATCTGCAATGAAACTAAATTTTTCCAAAAAGTGAAATCCTATTTAAAATGGGAATTCAAAGTCTCTTCTAAGGCCCAAATCTACCTAAAATAATTTTGTACCATAGGTACAAATAACTGACCCGTTTGCAGCTGATAGTTCAAAGTCTGAATTTCGAGATAACATTTAAAAATTTGGAAATGGTACTACTGATATTTTGAGAACTACAAGTAGTCAAATGTACTTGTATAATTTGTGGTAACATACGAATCCACAATTTAAATAATAATTCGTCACTAATAGTAGTATTATTATTAGTAAGAGATTTCATTTCCCGAAATAGATCTGAAGGTTTTCGATCTCCAAGTTTGGAACTAGAAAATAGTTGTTCTAATCGACACTCTTCGCTAAGGGAGAATCTACTGCTTAAAGCTATTTTTAAATTATCATATTTATTCACTGTCGGAGGAAATTGTACTATATCTAAAACCTTGCTTATTATGTCTTGAGGTAGAGAAATAAAAATATGATGGTATTTTGTAGTATCGTCAGTAATATTGTTTAATGAAAATTGTATTTTAGAATGAATGAACCGTGCTTCTGGACACTCAGACCAAAATTGTGGTAATTTTAAAGATATGTGTTGATTATTGGGCATTGTATTATTAGAATTATTTATTGTTTGAGATGAAGATTCAGGATTATTAATTTGACTGTTGTTATTGATGAAGTAGTATTACTTTCATTATATGTGCGGGTAATAACCATTATTTTTAAAATGAGGGATTACAAATTGAAGGTAATTATTTTGTGAAACAAGCATAAAATTATATACAATACATATAAATATTATTAATCAAATCTTAAGAAACTTATCTTTTTAAATAAACTGTCCTTTTATTGTAAATAATATTTTTGACTTCTATCCCAACTTCTGGTTTAATTGAAAATAATATATGGAATTCTTGAAAGTGATGTATGGAATCCTTAAAAATTATGTATTGCATTCTTGAAAATTATGTATTGGATTCTTGAAACTGATATTTTGAATTCTTGATTATTTTATGGATCTTGGTATATCTTCTGTTAAACGACGTAAATTGTATATTTTAACAGATTAAGATAATCTTTATTGCAGATTCAACATTTAATTCTTCGAAATTCTTTTGATAAATATTTTTTAATATAGAAATTGATTTGTATCAATATTTTGTATAAATTATATTATTTTGTTCGATGCAGGATCGCCAATTATAGGAAATTAAAATAATTTTTAATTTTATAAGAAAATTGTCTTCTATCTTGAACAAATTTATTTAATATTATAATCAAAAATTTTCAAATCAAAATTTTAGTAATTATAAAAGAAAACTTAAAAACTAGATTTTAAATTAAAACAACAAAAGTAACTTGTACAGTAAAAGTTCACCCTACATACAACATAGCTGGTTATACATCAATACACTGTTGCAAAACTGACGGTTTTGGTGGCACCTCATTTTTTGTTCAAAATAATTTTAAATACCAAATTAATTTAATTTGTGATAGTCGCAATTATGTGGATACAATTGTATTATCATTTGATGATCTTAAACTAAATGGCAAGTCCTTGAAAATTTATGATAATGCTGTTAGAAATTCTACTACCGCAAACAATATTACAAAGCTATGAAATAAATTTGCAAAAATTGATTCAATACAAAAAGAGCTTATTAAAACTAAGGAAGAAAAAACCAAATAACCCGGATATAAAGCAAGTAAGCAATCTATGAACGATTTTTTCAAAAACAAACTGGAATGCATCAATGAAAAAAACATGGAGTTTTATAAATGATACCTTAGGTCGAACATCAAAACAAAGGATTAATATCAAAGATTTAAATGGAAGTGTGGTTTCTGATGATTTACAAAAAGTCGAGTTATTAAATCAATATTTTGTTCAATCAGTCGACGATTTACGTTCGCAGATTCCATATTCGCAAACTGACTCTTTCAATTATTTTGGAACTTTAACTCAATGTCGCACAAGATTTAATTTTTGTCATGTAACATGCGACGAAGTGAAAAATATAATATTGCAATTATCAGAAAACAAAAGCTGCGGTCATGATAAATAATGTGTCTTGCCAAATTCTTAAAAAGTGTGTTAATGAACTAGCACCTTATTTTGTAAATATTTTCAATAATAAGATTAACAAAAGCATTTACCCAGATGTTCTAAAAATTCACAGGGTAGTTCCGATTCCTAAAGATAAAAATGCTTCAACATTGGTTATGTATAGGCCTATATCATCAATAATTGTTGTCTTTGAAAGACTATTATATAACCAAATTTCATTGCATATATATGACAACAAACTACTTAATGACTATCAATTTGGTTTAAGGAATGGATGTGATACTGAGGAAGCAGTTTTAAATATTGTACATTTTATCTGTAAATGTTTGGATGAAGGGCAGGCCGCTGTTGCAGGTATATTTTATGACTTTAGTAAAACGTTTGACCTAATAGATCATAATATTTTGCTCCAGAAACTAAAGTTCTATGATTTTAAGATTTTATTTTTGAAAAGCTATTTCACAAATAGAAAACAGTTTGTTCAGATTGGAGTTCATAAAAGCTCTATGCGTACTGTACTTAACGGAGTACCTCAAGGAAGTGTACTTGGCTTTTCACAATTTTTATCAATGACTTGCATAATCTTGCACTCACTGGAAAAATATTTATGTATGCAGATGATGTCTTTTTGTTCTATCCGTTCAAACATGAAACTGTGGTAAAACCATATATAGAACGCGATGCTGCCTTACTATGTGAATATGCTTGCATTAATAAATTGGTATTAAATGCTGGTAAAACGAAGCTGCTTAGATTCAGGCCAAGATGTACTAATAATTTATTTTCTGCGGTGATTGATGGAAGAGAAATTTTTGAATTCGATTCTATAAAATACTTGGGTGTTACACTTCAAAGTAGTATTTGATGGAATATGCACATACAAGCCCTTAAAATGAAAATTGCAAAAGTTATTGGAATTTTATGTAAATTTAAAAACAAATTTGATCAAGAAACGAAACTACTGCTTTACAATGTGATATCGCCACTTGTTATACAGCTTTGTTAATTTATTTTATGTAAACAAAAGTGATATTTCCAGGCGCGAAAGTGGTACATTTAAGTCTGCTTTGAAAAGAAAATGGTGTTAAAACCAGGGACTGTAACGGTTACGACTTTTATAAAAAAACTCAGAAAATAACGGTTACTTTTTGATTTTTATTGTTTTGATCAGAAATAAAAGTTATTTTGTGCCTTTTATTATTTCAGGCAAAAATAACAGTTATTTTTGCTTAATATTTTATCGCTCAAATTATACCGGGTATTTTTGATTTATATTTTTTTGCTCAATTTATAATGGGTATTTCTGATTTATATTATATCGCTCAAATTATACCGGGTATTTTTGATTTATATTATATCGCTCAAATTATACCGGGTATTTTTTATTTGTATTTTATCGCTCAATTCATACCGGGTAAGTTTGATTTTTATTATATCGCTCAATATGTGACGGTTATTTTAATATAATATTATATCAAGCAATGACTGCTTTTTATTTCGTGATTTCAATTTTTTAAGCAATTTCTGAGCGATATCTTTTAAAATTGATTTTTTAGAGCAGGAATTTGTTTTTTTTTTAAATCGGAAATTTTGAAAATTTCCCATAAAATGGTAAATTTTGAAAATTTCCCATAAAATGGTAAATTTTGAAAATTTCCCATAAAAATCGTAAGTTTTAAAAATTTACCGAAAAAATGGTAAATTTTAAAAATTTCCCGAAGAAATTGTAAATTTTGAAAATTTCCCACAAAAACGGAAAATTCTGAAAATTCACACATAAATGGGAAATTTTGCAAATTTCCCACAAAAATGGGAAATTTTGAAAATTTCCCACAAAAATGGGAAATTTTGAAAATTTCCCACAAAAATGGGAAATTTTGAAAATTTCCCATAAAAATGGGAAATTTTGAAAATTTCCCATAAAAATGGGAAATTTTGAAAATTTCATTATAAATGGTAAATTTTGAAAATTTCCCATAAAAAGGGAAATTTTTAAAATTTACCGAAAAAATGGTAAATTTTGAAAATTTTCTATAAAAATGGGAAATTTTGAAAATTTCCCATAAAAATGGAAAATTTTGAAAATTTCCCATAAAAATTAAAAATTTTGAAAATTTCCCATAAAATGGTGAATTTTGAAAATTTCCCATAAAAATGGGAAATTTTGAAAATTTCCCATAAAAATGGGAAATTGAAAATTTCCCATAAAAATGGGAAATTTTGAAAATTTCATTAAAAATGGTAAATTTTGAAAATTTCCCACAAAAATGGGAAATTTTGAAAATTTCCCATAAAAATGGGAAATTTTGAAAATTTCCCATAAAAATGGGAAATTTTGAAAATTTCATTATAAATGGTAAATTTTGAAAATTTCCCATAAAAAGGGAAATTTTTAAAATTTACCGAAAAAATGGTAAATTTTGAAAATTTTCTATAAAAATGGGAAATTTTGAAAATTTCCCATAAAAATGGAAAATTTTGAAAATTTCCCATAAAAATTAAAAATTTTGAAAATTTCCCATAAAATGGTGAATTTTGAAAATTTCCCATAAAAATGGGAAATTTTGAAAATTTCCCATAAAAATGGGAAATTGAAAATTTCCCATAAAAATGGGAAATTTTGAAAATTTCCCATAAAAATGGGAAATTTTGAAAATTTCATTAAAAATGGTAAATTTTGAAAATTTCCCATAAAAAGGGAAATTTTTAAAAATTTCCCATAAAAATGGGAAAATTTTAAAATTTTCCATATAAATGGGAAATTTTGAAAATTTCCCATAAAAATGGAAAATTTTGAAAATTTCCCATAAAAATTAAAAATTTTGAAAAACTTTTATGTGATATTTTAAAAATTTCCCACTTTTATCGGAAATTTTCAAAATTTCCCATTTTTAAGGGAAGGAAATTTTCAAAATTTCTTATTTTTATGGACGATTTTTAACTCTTCCCATTTTTATGGGAAATTTTCAAAATTTCCCATTTATATGGAAAATTTTAAAATTTTCCCATTTTTATGGGAAATTTTCAAAATTTCACATTTTTAGGGAAAATTTTCAAAATTTCACATTTTTATGGAAAATTTTCAAAATTTCCCATTTTTATGGGAAATTTTCAAAATTTGCAATTTTTATGGAAAACTTTCAAAATTTACCATTTTTATGGGAAATTTTCAAAATTCACCATTTTTATAGGAAATTTTCAAAATTTCCAATTTTTATGGGAAATTTTCAAAATTTCCCATTTTTAAGGGAAGGAAATTTTCAAAATTTCTTATTTTTATGGACGATTTTTAACTCTTCCCATTTTTATGGGAAATTTTCAAAATTTCCCATTTATATTTAAAATTTTAAAATTTTCCCATTTTTATGGGAAATTTTCAAAATTTCCCATTTTATGGAAAATTTTCAAAATTTACCATTTTTATAGAAAATTTTCAAAATTTACCATTTTTATGAGAAATTTTCAAAATTTCCCATTTTTATGGGAAATTTTTGAAAACTTCCCATTTTTAAGGAAATATTCAAAATTTACCATTTTTTCGGGAAATTTTTAAAATTTACCATTTTTTCGGGATATTTTCAAAATTTACCAGTTTTTCGGGAAATTTTTAAAATTTACCATTTTTATGGGAAATTTTCAAAATTACCATTTTTATGGGAAATTTTCAAAATTTACCATTTTTATGGGAAAATTTCAAAATCTACCATTTTTTCGGTAAATTTTCAAAATTTACCATTTTTATATAAAAAAAAAAATCAAATTCCTGCTCTAAAAAATCAATTTTAAACGATATCGCTCAGAAATTGCTTAAAAAATTTAAATCACAAAATAAAAAGCAGTCATTGCTTGATATAATATTATATCAAAATAACCGTCACATATTGAGCGATATAATAAAAATCAAACTTACCCGGTATGAATTGAGCGATAAAATACAAATAAAAAATACCCAGTATAATTTGAGCGATATAATATAAATCAGAAATACCCGGTATAATTTGAGCGATATAATATAAATCAGAAATACCCGTTATAATTGAGCGATATAATATAAATCAGAAATACATGGTATGAATTGAGCAATAAAATATTAATCAAAAATACCCGGTATACTTTGAGCGATATAATATAAATCAAACATACTCGGTATAAATTGAGCAAAAAAATATAAATCAAAAATACCCGGTATAATTTGAGCGATAAAATATTAAGCAAAAATAACTGTTATTTTTGCCTAAAATAATAAAAGTCGCAAAATAACTGTTATTTCTAACCAAAAAAATAAAAATCAAAAAAAATAAAAGGCTTACGATAAAATTAAAATTTAGGTCAAATGAATCAAAACTGTGTTATTGAATTTCAGAACAGATAAATTTCAATGCTTGCTTTTTTGATTTAAAAATTCAAAAATACCCGTTATTTTCAGTCCCTGGTTAAAACCAAAGAACTCGTGTGCGAATAATCAATAAAGCATTCCATACTAAAAAAGTTTGTATATTTTTACTTGTGCTCTTAAAAAATTATTCATGTAAACACTAATTTTATTGTAGGAATTTCAACATCAACAACTTTGAATAAATATTTGTTCTTTAAAACTTTAAAATTGATGTAAAAGATCTATAGGAACAGGGTGCTGCTTCACCCAATTACACAATGCCTTGATTCAAAGTCATCTAAACTATTTAGCCACTTATGCTTATAAAAACAGTAACGAACTAAAATCACTTCACGTTTGGCGAAATTAGGCTCTGAAAACGGTTTATAATCTTCCATTATTATATCCAACGATTTCTTTATATGTTGATAAATGCAAAATAATTTTGCTAGTACACAGTCTTTATAAACTTCAAATGTTGACTTTTGTTTTCAAATGTTTGAATAATATTGGGCACCACACTATTCAGTTTTCGAGAAATAATCATACCATAATGGAGTAGTGATTTGTCGTCTGTCTTGTACGCACGTGTTGTTTTTAATTTGTCTTTACAATCAATGTTTTTTAATAGTGTCCGGGTTCAATGTTTTTCTCTTAAATCAGTGTCTTTATAAAACATAAAACAAAAACATCCACAAAACCAAATAAATAAACATATTTCAAAATAACATAATTCTACATTTAAAATACAAAATAAAATTAAAAATTACAAACAAAGCATAAAAGAAAATAAAACTAAAACCCCAACAACAAAACCAACTAAAACATAAGAAATAAAATAAACCGTAATTTTACAATAACTACACATATACAACAGAAGCAATAGCAAACATCAGCTGTTTAAGAGATCAGTGTTGACACTTCTACTATTACCGGTGTTGGCACTACGGGGAAATCTCTACTTTTTTCAACTTTTTTCATTGTTATCAGTACAAATAATTAGGCTATCTGTTTTAGATTTTGTTTCAGAATAGATTTTTGCAACATACGTGGGCTTAGAACCAATTTCTTCTCGGTGTACGCTCACGTTTGTCTTCATAAGCCGGATATTTTTGCCTTACATGAAACACAGGTATCTGAAAGGGCTAATCCACAGGACTTTTAATGAAGTTGTGTATCAGTACCAGCAACCATCAGGCACAAGTGATAAAGAATTTATCTGCCTTTCGGTTTAATTCAATATCAGAGCACACTATTTGCACTTCGGGCTTCTGTATAGAAGTCCAAATGCGGACAGGGAAACTACAATATCAAACTTTGACGCTCTTTCTGACTCCATCACGAAGATCCTTGAGAGTTGTCCGAGCAGTGAAATTGTTGTTGCTGGTGATTTCAATGTGCACAACACCTCTTGGCTTCGCCATTCCCGCCATACAACTCCAGAATGCCAGTATGTTGAGTTATTCGCAGCGCACAACCATCTTGCGCAACTAGCGAATGGTCCAACCCATACCTCGTGTGTTGAAGGGCACCAAAATAATACCCTGTTTTTAACTTCGCACCCGGACAAGTATGAAGTTGATATCCTTGCGCCTCTCGGTAACTCAGATCACTGTGCCGTTTCTGCCTCCTTTCCGTTCTCAGAACTTCTTACCACTTCTCGACCAGCTACGAAGCGGCTCCGATTCATTTACGGAAAGGCTCGTTGGGTTAAGCTCAACGACTTTTTTAGGCATTTCAATTGGAAGCTTTGTTTTCTAGACAATAATGTTGATGCCATGGCAAAAATGGTCGAAAATGTAATAATGCTGGGAATGAAAGCCTTCATCCCATGCAAAAATTTTACCATTAAACCCAGACAAAAATCTTGGTTTAATTCGATATGCAAAAATGCAGTCAGATCCAGAGAGAAAGCATTCAGAATCTGGCGTAATAACAAAAATCCAGATACTGATTCGCTACGCAAAAAGGTGAGGTCTTCGTGTGCCAAAGTGCTAAGACGTGAAAAAAATCTTTACGAGCAGCGTCTTCGTGCCAAAGTTCTTACTGCTCCTAGGGGCAGTAAAAGCTTTTGGTCATTCGTTAAAAGGGTGAAGGATAATGCTAGTTCTTCAATTCCTACTCTTTTAAGGAATGACCAATTATTCACTAACCCGGTTGACAAAGCTAACCTCTTGGCTGAACTATTTGCAAGTAATTCACACTTGCCGGAAAGCAGTCAACCACTGACCGAGTCCGAAAGAGTATCAACTATGCCTAGTATATTCTTTCGAGCCCGTGCTGTCAAAAAGGTTTTAGCGGATCTAAACACAAATAAGTCTCCTGGGCCGGATGGCATTCCAGCACTGGTCGTGAAGCAGTGCTTTTCGACTTTAGCTCGTCCATTGGCTCACCATTTCAGCACACTACATCATGCTAGTAAATTTCCTATGTGTTGCAAGGTGGCTAATGTAACGCTAATCCCAAAAAAGGGTGAGGCTAATAACCTTGAAAATTACCGCCCAATAGCAATTTATTTTGCACTTTCCAAAGTAATGGAAAGTATGGTAAACTACCATTTTGTTAAGTGTCTGGAGTCTAATAACTTACTAAGCGACCGGCAATATGGATTTCGTAAGGGCCGTTCCACGGGGGACTTACAGATCGCTCTTAAAGAGCTGTTATACATGGGATATCATCCAACGAGTTCAAGATAAATTCAGGGGAACCGCAAGGCTCCGTTCTCATGTATGGGCCGGTGCTCCAAAGTCTATTTTGGAGTTACTCGACCGTGTACAGGAGAGGGCGAAGGTGCCTATTGGTGACAGTAGGGTAGCCAGCTCTATTGACTCACTAGAGCATCGTCGCAATGTGGGTTGTGTTTCACTGTTCTATCGATACTACAATGGTATGTTATCTAATGAAATCAGGGACCGATTGGCCAGTGGATCGCACAACGCATTATAGAGAAAACTCGTTCTTTAGCCGCACTGTCCGTGGATAAACTTCCCCCAGAAATCTTTCCGCTCATCTATGACATCAAAAAATTTAAATCAAATGTCCACAAACACTACACTAAGAGAAAAATGACGATCTGATTTCAAGAAAAAAAATCTACAATATAAGATTGCGAAATCTTAAATTTTCAATTTTGAAAATTTAGCCAGTAAGATTTATATTCTTAAATTTAAGAATAAATTCTTAGTTATGAGAATACAATCTAAAAATAACATGCAATTTGTTTGCTTTTAAGATTTTAATCTTATTATAAGATTTTAAATCTTAATTTTAGATCGTATTCTTTATTTTAAGATTGTGATCTTGATTTCAAGATTTTATTCTAATTTTGAAGATTGTAAGTTCTTATCTTAAGATCGTATTCTTGATTTTGTAGATTTGTGTGCTTGTTTTAGGGAAATTTCTCAGTATTTTGTCATAAATTGTAATCCGCCGATCAAAGTAGTTGCGAAAAAGTGAAAAACTAATTTTTTGAGAAAAAATATAAATTTAATAAGAAATATAAATGGAAAACCTTAATCCGAATGAAGTGATCCTTTTAAATATTCCAATAGAAGGCAATTTAGTTCCGGTGTGTGATGGGGAGTATGAAATGAACTGCCCTTCACAAGAAATTTCATGAGATTTCTTGGACGATGACGCGTTGCTGAAAAATCTTTTGAAAGAATTCAATCTGGAATGCGTTTTTCCGTACCTGCAGCGTAAGTTTTTCATCATATTTATAAATACATAAGTAAATTTCTTTATAAAAAATTATATTAATTTAATTTGTTTCAGGCTCAAATGTAACTTTTAGAAGTCTGCAGTATATGAAAGCAGTGAAAAATTATTTGTCTGGAAAAATAAACAGGTTTTAATATTTTATTTAGAAAGTAAATTAAACCACTAATAGTTTTATCCTTTAGTTTGAAATTGATGAAGATACACTTTCGATGCCGTCGAAGGTAGGTCAGTGGCTACAAAAATGTCCAGATGTAACTTCCACTTCATCGTCTTCTGTAAATGTGGAAGTTAACAAAAAAGTGTTTGACAACATAAAAGTATTAGATAATTACTTAATACATTTAAATGTGTACAAAACATAAAATATTTTCGTTTATTTATATAGGATTTAGCTTCATTATTGAATGAATCAGTAAGTGGCAAAAACATCCTAGAATTTTATGCTTCACGCAAAGATTTAAACAATAAGTATCGTGATGAGCTGATCCAGATTATAGTACATGAAATTCTAAAAAAGGATCTCACACTTCATCCTCACGATTTCCAAGATATATTGACAGAAATATGCACACTTTTTCCAACGGAAGATGAAGTCAAGGTATTTTTACGATAAAATTTTTTACTAACTACCTATAATCTAAAATAAATAAATCAAAATTTTCAAATATAGGAATACTATTACATTCCTCGAAAGGGGAAAAAAATAATAAAAAATGTGTTTTATTTTATCACCAAATACGAATATTATAATAAGAAAAAACGTGCTTAAAATAAGATTTTCTGCTTGAAATCGAAACTTTTTCTGCTTGAAAGTAGAGTAAATGCGAAAAATCTTATTTTAAGAATAAAATCTTATTTTTCAAGATTGTTTGTAAGATCGCAATCTTGAAAAAGTTCTAAGAACAAGATCGATAATTAAGAATGCGTTCTTATTAGTTAAGATTATGTTCTTATTAATTAAGAGTGCATTCTTAAAAATTAAGAATTTAATCTTAATTAATAAGAACACATTCTTAGTTATCGATCCTGTGCTTAGATTTTTTTTAAGATTGCGATCTTACAAAGAATCTTAAAAAAATAAGATTTTATTCTCAAAATAAGATTTTTCGTATTTACTCTACTTTCAAGCAGAAAAAGTTTCGATTTCAAGCAGAAAATCTTATTATCAGCACGTTTTTTCCCTGAGTGTACTCCCTCTTTCCTCCTTCCCATAACTTTTTTTCCTAGTTCCATCACAATGCAATGCCTGAGTGTTAGTCAAATAAAAAAAAATAGTTTTTTTAAAAAACCAAAAAATGTTGGTGGGAAGCCTTTCCTCGACGCGTTTCGATGGTTGGTTAGACCATCTCATCAGGAGGATTATCCCTAATTCTAGACAGACCGAAAACCACACATTATATCTTATATTGAGGGACATAATAAATACGAATTATTATTGCGTCCAACAAATATCAACATAAAGCTAAGATTATCATCTGAACAGAAACACAAACATTTTTCAGTTTTATCATTTCTTTATTTCCCACACTTTTGTTGTTGCTTTGTTGGCGACTAAGACAAAGAAAGATTTAAATAAACAAATGTTTATTTTAAAACTTGGCACAGGTGCAGCCGTATATTTATTAAAAAGGTTTATAGGTTTTTAAGATCCCAATTTTTTATAATTATTTATTAATGTAATAAATAGTTTTTTGATAAAAACCAAAAAATGTTGGTGGGGAAACCTTTCATCGACGCGTTTCGATGGTTGGTTAGACCATCTCATCAGGAGGATTATCCCTAATTCTAAACAGGGCGAAACCCACACATTATATCTTATATTGAGGGACAGAATAAATACGAATTATTATTTTGTCCAAAAAATATCAACATAAAGCAAAGATTATCATCTGAACAAAAACACACACACATTTTTTAATTTTTTTAATTTAAATTTTAAATCAGGGAAGAATTTTATTCAGTTGTCGCTGAAACGGCGAAGAGTGTAAATTAATTTTGAATACTTATTTGCATCATTTAGTTTTATTTTTAACTAGCTTTATAACCCGCTACTTCGTTAGCGGCACGATTTGAATTGAGTTGGGTTACAAAATTTACCAAAATAACTTTTTCACTTATTTATCAATTCCGATATAAATTAAATTAAATACTTATTGGTTCTTAAGATACATATAGGACAAAATAAGTACCTACCCTCTACATTTTCAAAAAAGTACTACACACGCCTCCCTTATTTTTGATCTTGTTCTTGTCGCTTTTGATTTTGAATATTTTACAAAAGTTTCCTTTTTTTACCCGTTGTTTACCCCTGAACAGGCAAATTAAAAAACAAGTAGGAAAGCGCTATAGTCGGTCAAGCCGACCATACGGTACCCTTCACCACTAAGGTCAAAGGTGTTATTTTTCCTGTATAAAGATAAATATTTGCTAAATTTTGCCATCATACAAACATTTTCTCAAAACGTATATATTCAACCTGTTTCCGTCATTTGGACTTATATGAGAGCTAGGGTCAAATGTGGACCGATTATCTCGAAATTTGGCAAATTGTTTACAGTTGTTACAAAAATTATGTATGCAAAAAATATACTCAAAATTTTCATTATCTTTAGATTTACGAGCGTTTTAGTGATTTTTTGTCTCATTTAGTGCGTTTTTGAGGAAGAGTTTGTATGGGAGCTATAGTCAATTGTGGACCGATTTCAACGAAATTTGGTACAGTGATTTAGGTTTACATAAGCAGTATCTGTTTTAAATTTCATGAAAAAATATTGATATTTGTGGCCAATATAGCAATTCCGGGAAGTGGGACCTATGGGAAGTACCATAAATAATGGACCGATTTTGACCAATTTCAATAGCCATGGTCCCATTATCAAAGAAATTATCTGTGCCAAATTTCATCAAATTATCTTTAGAATTGCGACCTGTAATTTGATTACAAGGTTTACATGGGGGTCCAGCCAGCCAGCCAGCCAGCCGTCCAGCCAGCCAGACGGACGGACGGACGGACATCGCTAAATCGACTAAGAAAGTGATTCTAAGTCTATTGGTATACTAAAAGGTGGGTCTAAGACAAATATTTCTATGCGTTATAAACATCAGCACAAACTTATAATACCCTTTCCACCTATGGTGGTGAAGGGTATAAAAATCCGGATACATGTCCTAATATTTTTATTGCTGATCTTAACTCCATTTTTGTTAATTGAAAAAAATACCAAACACCTGTCACATATTTCTTCAATGTCAATAGAACAGTCCATAAATCATTGATGTATTTATTATTTTATTGATTTAAACAACATGCACAGTTTAAAAGGAAAATTTTTGACCCGTTTTTGTTATTTTCGATTGCGGTATAAATTTTGTTTCTATAATAATTGATTCAAAAACTATATATGGGTCAAAAAAGTACCAAAATTTAGTTTTTATCCTTTTTATTCCCTATTTTTAGCTCATTTACGAAAAGTACCTACTAAAAAAATTACTTTTTATTTTTCTATTCGATCTAAATCCAATTTAAATTTTTTTTCTGTCGATATTAGTATCAGAGATATAACTTTACTAATGTTTTTATTTTCTACCCTATTTTAACCCTAAAACTGTTTAATTTGCAAAAAGTACTGAAAAGTCCCTTAATTTTTAGGGCTGATCTTAGACCATTTTAGTGTTTGATTCCATCCATTAGGTTTAGAAGATATAATGTCATCGATTTTTCCCTTTTTTATCCCTTTGATTGACACATCTCTAATTTATACTTCTGACTTCATTAGCTTAAATGAATATTTTCCCGTTTTCACCTTTTTGAACCCCATTTATCGTAAAAGTACCAAGCACATGTTTAATATTTTGTTAATACTTATTGATTGTGGCATAACGTGAGTCTTTATGTTTATAAGTTCAAAAGATACTTATGGGTTAAAAAAAGTACAAAAATATAGTTTTTACCCTTTTTGCCCTTATTAGTGCCATTTCCAAAAAAAAGTACAGAACACATGTCCCTTTCTTTTTCTAGCCGATTATATGATTTATTCATTTTCTAGCCTGTTTTAACCATAAACGGCCAAATTAAAAAAAAAATACCGAACCCGTGTCCTTTAATTTTTAATGCTGATCATAGACCAATTTAATCTTTGTTTCTATCACTTTTGATTTAGAAGATATTACGTTACAGATTTTTCCCCCCTTTTTACTCCAAAAATTAAAAAAGGAATCAATCGCGTGTCTTATACTTCTGCAATGTGAATAGACCTGTCTGTAAATTATACTTCTGGCTTTATTTGTTTAAATGATATTCATAGTTTTTACTCTTTTGTGCCTCATTTATCGTAAAAGCGCGAAGCACCTTCTTAATTTTTGTTAGTCCTTATCAATTGTGATGTAAATTGAGTATTTATGTTTATTAGTTCAAGAGATACTTATAGGGTTAATAAAGTACCAAAATATAGTTTTTTCCCTTTTTCTCCCTTATTAGTTCCATTTCCAAAAAAGTACCAAACTCGTGTCCCCTTTTTTTTTGCAAGATGATCCAATTTCAACTTTGTTTCTAACGATGTCAATTTCGGAGACATGATGTTACTAATTTATCCATTTTCTGTTTCTGTTTAACCACTAAACAGCACATGTCTTATACTTTTTCAATATGAATCCACCCGTCTGTAAATTATAGTTCTGGCTTCATTAGTTAAAAACCTACCCTTGAATATTTCCCAGTTTTTATCTTTTTTACCTCAATTATCGTAAAAGTACCAAATACGTGTCTAATAATTCTTTGTTACTTATCAATTGTGACGTTTACTGTTTCTCTATGTTTGTTATTTCAAAAGATACATATGGGTTCAAAAAAAGTACAAAAATATAGTTTTTGCCCTTTTTTACCCTTATTAGTACCATATTCAAAAAAGTACCAAATACGTTTCTCGTTTTTTTTTTCAGCCCATCCGAGGCAAATTTCAACTCTATTCCTATCATTTTGAATTTCGGAGATATGACGTTACTAATATTTCCCCATGTTTTCAGTGTTTTAACCCCAAAACGGCCGAATTAAAGAAAAAAGTACCGAATACATGTCCCTTAATTTAAAGTGCCGATTTTAGACCGATTTAGTTTTTGTTTCTATCACTTTTGGCTAAGAAGATATATTTTTACCGATTTTTACCCCCAAAATTAAAAAAGTACCAGACACTTATTTTACTTTTTTCAGTGTCAATTTACCAGCCAAATTAAATTATGCTTCTGGCTTCATTAGCCGAAAAGATATTCTTAGCTAAAAAGCAAAAAACCTACGCTTGAATATTTTCCCTTTTTTTTACCCTTTCGTCCCACATTAATCGCAAAAGTACCAAATACGTGTTTAATAGTTTTTTAATGCCTATCGGTTGCGATATAAATTATGTTTCTATGTTTATTAGTTCAAAAGATATATATGGGTTAAAAAAGTACCAAAATACAGTTTTTACCCTTTTTTATTCTTATTAGTACCATTTTTGAAATAGTACCAAATACGTGACCATTTATTTTTTATCCGATTCAAATCCAATTTAAACTTCGTTTGCATCGGTGTTAGTTTCGGAGATATTATGTTACTAATTTCTCCCTTTTCTACCCTGTTTTACCCTTTAAAAGGTCGAATTTCAAAAAAGTACCGAATACGTGTCCCTTAATTTTTAGTGCTGATCTCAGACTAATTTAGTTTTTGTTTCTATCACTTTTGATTTAGAAGATATATTTTTACCCCCAAAATTAAAAAAGTACCAAAAATGTATTTTATTTTTTCTTTGTCAATCGACCAGTCAATAAATTATACTTATGGCTTCATTAGCCTAAAAGATATCCATAGCTAAAAACAAAAAACCTACCCTTAAATATTTTCCCTTTTTTACCCTTTTGTACCCCATTAATCGCAAAAGTACCAAATACGTATTTAATTGTTTTTTAATATCTATCTGTTGCGATATAAATTATGTTTCTATGCTTATTAGTTCAAAAGATACATATTAGTTGAAAAAAGTACCAAAGTATAGTTTTTACCATTTTTTATCCTTATTAGTGCCATTTCCAAAAAAGTACCAAGCACGTGTCTCCTTATTTTCCTAGCCTATTCAAATCCAATTTCAACTTTGTTTGCATAGATGTTGGTTTCGGAGATATGATGTTACTAATTTCTCCCTTTTCTACCCTGTTTTACCTTCTAAGAATTAAAACTTCAAAAAAGTACCGAACATGTGTTCCTTAATTTTAAGTGCCAATCTCAGACCAATTTAGTTTTTGTTTCCATCACTTTTGGTTTAGAAGATATACTTAACCGATTTTTACCCCCAAAATTAAAAAGAAAGTACCAAACACGTAGCTTATTTCTTTTCAATGTAAATCTACCAGTCAATAAATTATACTTCTAACTTCATTAGCCTAAAAGATATCCATGGCTAAAAAGCAAAAAACCTATCCTTGAATATTTTCCCTTTTTTACCCTTTTGTACCCCATTAATCGCAAAAGTACCAAATACGTATTTAGTTCTTTTTTAATATCTATCGATTGCGATATAAAATATGTTTCTATGTTTATTAGTTCAAAAGATACATATGGGTTAAAAAAAGTACCAAAATATAGTTTTTACCCTTTTTCATTTTTATTGGTGCCATTTTCAAAAAAGTACCAAACACGTGTCCCCTTATTTTTCTAGCCGATTTAAATCCAACTTTGCTCCTATCTGTATTGGTTTCGGAGATATGATGTTACTGATTTCTCCCTTTTCTACCCTGTTTTACCTTCTAGGAGGTTGAATTTCATAAAAGTACCGAACACGTGTCCCTTGGTTTTAAGTGCCGATCTCAGACCAATTTAGTTTTTGTTTCTATCACTTTTGGTTTAGAAGATATACTTTACAGATTTTTTACCCCCAAAATTAAAAAAAAGTACCAAACTCGTAGTTTTTTTTTTCAATGTCCATCGACCAGTCAATAAATTATACTTCTGGCTTCATTAGCCTAAAAGATATCCATAGCTAAAAACAAAAAACCTACCCTTAAATATTTTCCCTTTTTACCCTTTTGTACCCCATTAATCGCAAAAGTACCAAATATGTATTTAATTGTTTTTTAATATCTATCTGTTGCGATATAATTTATGTTTCTATGTTTATTAGTTCAAAAGATACATATTAGTTGAAAAAAGTACCAAAATATAGTTTTTACCCTTTTTTATCCTTATTAGTGCCATTTCCAAAAAAGTACCAAGCACGTCTCCTTATTTTCCTAGCCGACTCAAATCCAATTTCAACTTTGTTTGCATCGATGTTGGTTTCGGAGATATGATGTTACTAATTTCTCCCTTTTCTACCCTGTTTTACCTTCTAAGAGGTTGAACTTCAAAAAAGTACCGAACATGTGTTCCTTAATTTTAAGTGCCAATCTCAGACCAATTTAGTTTTTGTTTCTATCACTTTTGGTTTAGAAGATATACTTTACAGATTTTTTACCCCCAAAATTAAAAAAAAGTACCAAACTCGTAGTTTATTTTTTTCAATGTCCATCGATCAGTCAATAAATTATACTTCTGGCTTCATTAGCCTTAAAGATATCCATGGCTAAAAACCAAAAAACCTATCCTTGAATATTTTCCCTTTTTTTACCCTTTTGTACCCCATTAATCGCAAAAGTACCAAATACGTATTTAGTTCTTTTTTAATATCTATCGGTTGCGATATAAAATATGTTTCTATGTTTATTAGTTCAAAAGATACATATGGGTTAAAAAAAGTACCAAAATATAGTTTTTACCCTTTTTTATTCTTATTAGTGCCATTTTCAAAAAAGTACCAAACACGTGTCCCCTTATTTTTCTAGGCGATTCAAATCCAATTTCAACTTTGTTTCTGTCTATGTTGGTTTCGGAGATATGATGTTACTAATTTCTCCCTTTTCTACCCTTTTTTGCCCGCTAGGCGGTCGATTTTCAAAAAAGTACCGAACACGTGTCCCTTAGTTTTTAGTGCTTATCTCAAGCCAATTTAATCTTCGCTTCTATCGCTGTTGGTTAAGGAGATATAATGTTACCGATTTTTCCCTTTTTTACCGTTTTAATTGAAAAAAGTACCAAACACGTATTTAATATTTTGTACTGGGCAATCGACCTCCCTATAAATTTTATTTCTAGCTTTATTGGTTAAAGTGTAATACAAAGAAAAAGAAAAATGGACCTATCCTAAATTTTTTTCCCCGCTTTTCCCTCTTTTTGAACCCGGAATCAAAAAAGTACCAAACACGTGTCTAATGTTTTTTTCTTGTTTACCGGCTCCGTTTTGAATTTCGTTACTCTGTTGATTGGTTCAAAAGATACACATGGGTTTAAAAAAGTACCAACATTTTATTTTTACCCTTTTTACCCCCTATTTCTCCCATCTGCTAAAAAGTACCAAACACGTGTCTACTTATTTTTGCAGCTGATCCCAACGCAATTTCAATTTTGGGCCTATGACGTTTACTTCCGGAGATACAGCATTACTAATTTTTCCCTTTTTTACACCCTTAGAGGCCGAATTTCCAAAAATCCCGTCTTAGTGGATCTATACTTTGAAAAAGGTACCCGCTGTCAAAATTTCAGCTCTCTAGCTTTAGCCGTTTGGGCTGTGCGATGATGAGTCATTGTATCTATTCAAATCTGTTAAAATTTTACAAAATTTTTCATTTGTTTGAATTTGGTTGTTCATAAAATTTTGTAGAGCATGAGTTGTTGGTTCCACTTTTCTTCTTTTTTGTAATGGTTCTGCATTTTCATTCCCTACCTTATCCAGAAGCATAGTTATATCATGCTCCAAAGTTTTCTCCAATTCTTCAGCCACATTTCTTTCTTTATTGGCTGTTCCAAAGGACTTAGTATTTTGAATACCTTCCACTGCTGTGTAAAGGCCACAAAGTTTTGCAACTGCATCGTCTTTTGCGGATATATGTTGCATATTGTTCGACCCTCCGCCAGTTGCAGTGGTCTCCGCTCTTTTTTCAGCCAATTTTTTTTTCGTATACAGGCTTTCCAATCACACCAAGAGTTTTCCCAACCATTTATGTCTTTTTCCGGAGGACCTAAAGAGTTAAGGTCATTTGCTAAATCCTTCCATAGTTGGTCACACACAGTTCTATCACCCTTATAAAAGCCTTTTGCTAATCCTGGATTTTGTTTTCCATAAATTTAAGAAAAGCGTCCTCTTGTTCTGGATTCTTATGCTTACCCCTTTAAAAACACATACTTTAATAAAAATTTTATTTGAAACACAATTAATTTACTTACATTTTTTATTTTACTGCAATTAATTTTAATTTCTTTTTCCTTCCACGTGCTTCTTTATTGCCGGTTTAAAAATACTTATTTTGTGGTGAATTTGAGTTGCAGAACACTTCAATTCCACATGAAACAAAATGAAAATGAAATTTTACTTTTCAAACCACTTTGATGAAATTAAGAACAAGTTTTATAGAACCTAGGCGTATGTCTGAATTTTATTATGTCTATTTATTATTGAGCAACGCCTGCACTCATGCCTGCAACATCGTACATGTTTTACTATACATTGAAGTCACTTCCATTCAAATACCCGTCTATATTTTTAATATGTCCACAGATATAAATATGAATTTCATTTATTAATATTTTTACGTAATTTTTCTATTGAAAATTTATTTTCTGATAGAAATTTTTCGAAATGAAACCACTTTCTACTGAAATTGAACTTTCTTTATTCAATATTTGAACAATTTCTTTAAGTAATCAGTGTTATTTGTTTAAGCAAAGATAGTTTTACTGATTTTAATTGAAAAAAATCGTATTTTGTGCTGTTTTAGAGCATTTACAATTTTTCGGAATCTATAGAACCTAAAACCATTTCAATCGGAATTCAACTACGGAATGGTTTCAGTTCCGAACGGAATTAGTGACATGCCTGATAATTTATAATAAAAAATGTTTGCTATTAAAGATATTTATTTTTCGTTTCAAATCTTTAACATATAATACTTTTTCATACAATGTGCCGAATATCTCCCAGTGTACATGGTAAAATGAGAAACAATTTGAAAAACAATTACTCTCAGAGAAGTATAAATAAAAGAGAATAAGAATACGTATAAATTCGATTGGAACAAAAGTTCTTCCGACTAAACTTGCCTGAAATAAACAAAAAAAATAAAAACAACATACAGAAACTATGAGCATTTAAGTGATTTTCATCTCATTTAGTGAGTTTTGGCTAAAAAGTTTGGGAGCTGTGGTCAAATATGGACCGGTTTCAACAAAATGATTTCCGTATACATTAGCAGTATTTGCTTAAATTTTATGAAAATATACTGATATTTGCGGTCAAAATACCAATTGCGGGAAGTGAGACATAGGAGAGGTACCGTAAATAATAGACCGATTTGAACGAATTTCAATAGCCATATAGTTCCAGTAATATAGTTCAATAGTTCCAATACCAAAAGAATTGTCTGTGCCTCATTTTATCAAATTATCTTTAGAATTGCGACCTGTATATTGATTACAATGTTCACATGGGGGGTCTAGCCAGCCAGCCGTCCAGACGGACGGAGTGACATCGTTAAATCAGGGAGTGATTCTTAGTCTATTAGTATACTAAAAGGTAGTCTAAGACCAATATTTTTATGAGTTACATACATCAGCACAACCTTATAATACCTTTCCACCTATGGTGGTGAAGGGTATAATGAAGAAGTTATACGCACAATGTCCTGGAACAGGAAGGGAGTAAGTACATATGAACTGTTCGTGGGAAAATAAATAAAAAACAATAAATTTTAAATTTTAATAAAAAATATATACTTTTTATTTAATAAAGTTTTACCTTTGATACATGTGTGTGTCACGTACAAAAATCCTAGATTTTATGATATAAAAAGAAAAATGGCAGCACAACACTAATTAACTAATTAATCCTGTTACTCGTAAGAGTTTAGAAATTTCCCACCCAAAGGTGTAAATTAGGGAGCTAATAAACTTTAACGAAGTAGACAAGGAGCTGTACATATACTTAAAGAAATCTTAACTTAAACATTGCTGCCACCTTGCAACAACAAGGTTTGTTATAACAATTCAATATTTAAATATACAAAATAAAAGGTAAATCTATATTAATTAATTATTATTACTATTATTTTTATATACATTTCATTTTATTTTATTAATTAAAAAAAAAAAAACAAAGTGGTCATACGACCGGACCAACATGACGGTCAAGGTTAAGTTTAGTGGTCATACGACCAGACCAATATGGCGGTCAATTTAAAGTTGAACGATCATACGACCCGACCAATATAGCAGTCAATTTAAAGTTGAGTGGTCATACGACCCGTCCAATATAGCGGTCAATTTAAAGACTGGTCATACGACCGGACCAATATAGCGGTCAATTTAAAGATGACTGGTCATACGACCGGAACAATATAGCGGTCAATTTTTAGCTAAATTGACGATTGGTCATACGACCTGACCAATATTGTGGTTTAAGTCTTTTATAGAAGAAAGCTGTAAGTTAAAATAAATTAAGATGTAAAAAAAATCATAAATAAAAATCAAAAAAAATTTAAATTAATAATAAATAATTTATTTAAACAGGAAATGGGCCAGAAATGACTCAACCAAACGTGGTATATTGAGCAACTGGCAGTCCCGGGTTCGATATGATGTTCCCCTTTAAAATTTGCGGTGCTAGTTCCGGACCGAGAACGAGTGCAACATTCGCGGACACGTTAAAATTTGGATCCGCGAGCTGTAGTCCTAAAAAGGATTGCTTAAGGGACTCAGCGACAGACACTAACGGGGTTTTTATTTTGTACATTTTGGTGGTGGTCGTGTATCGACCGAATTTGGATTCGTGACATCAGGTCCATTCCGAATGGAATTGTAGGCAACTTTATTATTCGGACCAGCTCTTCGCAAACATAACTGCGGGCGCAACAAAGGTCGATTACTGCCCGAATCGGTATGGTTTGCTGAGGGGTCTTGAGAAGAACTCTCACAGTAGGGGAGAAAGTTACCATATGCCTTATAGGCAAATAAAGAGCCGGAGATTGAGTTGTCGGACGAATTGGAGTCTGTTTCGGTTTCGTAGTATGAAAGTTGGTCGGAGCGGATCGTTTGTGTGTGTGTATAAGGCTGTGGTGTTTACCTTTACAGTGCTTACAAACTTTTTCTCTCAGGCAAACATTAACGTGATGATGCGGTGAAAAGCACCGCGAACAATACCGATGCAACACGACTTGCCGTATGCGTTTTTCCAACGACAACTTTCTGGGTTGTACGACCATAGTAGAGGTTTCACCTACTTTTTCTTCTGTGGGAACCGATTTAGTTACAATTTCAGACTTATCCCGTACCATATCATCACCATAATCCTCCAAACCATCGTTATTGAATAATAAGCGTAAAAATTCCATGACGCTAAGAAATATTAATATACTTGGATTAAATTACATAATACATTTACTAATCAAAGGGATCAATTTTGTGATTGGTCGCTTAAATATCCCGTTTTCAGTTTTAATATCCGCGACCCGCACGTGTGTATCGCTACACGGATATGTTTTTACGACCCTACCTAGTTTCCAAAATGTAGGAGAAAGCTGTTCATTTCGAATGACTACTAAGTCAACAACAGCTACATTGCGTTGTGGATATTTCCATTTGTATCGCTTATGGAGTTCGGATAAACATTCCTTTTTCCATCGGTGACAGATATGGTGGATAAAAGCCTGAACTTTCCTATATCTGTTCACAACACTCAGATGTGAGTCATATATTGTTGGTTCCGTTGGAGCCAATATAGGCGATCCAATTAAAAAATGACCCGGAGTCAGCGCTACTGACTCGTTGGGATTTTCGCTCATGGGACAAAGAGGTCTCGAATTAAGACACGCTTCAATTCTCGCTAAAATAGTTGAAAGTTCTTCAAAAGTGTATCTTACAGCTTGAACTTCTTTTCAAAAATGAAGTTTAAAACTTCGAACACCTGCTTCCCAAAGCCCTCCCATATGGGGAGTGCCAGCAGGTATAAAACGCCACGAGAGGCCCTGAAGTCCATAAGTAGAAGGTGTTCTAGCCCGACTTTCGCTAAAAATGTTTGGAAATCTCTTTCGATTTCTCTTGAAGCGCCAACAAAATTAGTACCATTGTCTGAAAACATAGTCTTTGGGCATCCTCGTCCCGCAATGAAACGATTGAAAGCAGCCAATAAGTTACTTCTAAATGAATAGCCTTCGCTGAAAAACATACGAAAATACAGACATAGTACCTGATTTGATCTACCACTACAGTTTCTCATATCAAAAGGGCCGGCGAAGTCGACACCTGTAGTGGTAAATGGGCTACGGACTACATGAGCGTTTTCGATTCAATATACAACGATGTACGACCGATCTTACCAAAGTTTTTACTCGAGGAATCCAGTATTCTATACGTAAAATTCTCAACATTAATTGATTTCCCCCATGCATTGAAATGACATGAACAAAGCTTGCTAGAAGATGTGAAAAGCGACACGAATAAGGCAACAGAATTGGATGCCTTTCGGTGTAAACCAATGAAGGAGATTTAACAAGGCGACCATTAAGACGCATAACACCGTCGTTATCCAACAATGGATTTAAACTTAAAGGAGAACTCTTCGGAGGAAGAGGAGTCTTATCAAGAATACATTTGTATTCGTCTTGAAAATTAACCTTTTGAGCCATAATAGCCAATCGGGTTTTAACAAACTTAACCTCGTCGTCACCAATCAGATCAGACGTATATCTGTGTTGACCTTTGTGGGCTGGATGCGTATTGCTATAAAATCTAAACATATATGATATAACGCCTAATGCTCTATTCAGAGTGGAAAATCGCTGTAACACATCTTTATAATCTGTAAAAAATGAAGCATGTGTTTTCACAGAACGAAGCTTAATTTCTGTGTCAAGCGAAGACAGATTTTGCGAATGCCACTTTTGTTTTGCTAGTAAGCAAATTGGTAAAAATTTCGTTATATATACGAATATATACGGCCCCCGCATATGCCTTTTCCGAGGCATCTGAAAAGACATGAATTTCAACCGTAGACTCAGGTACATAACGAACCCATCTAGGAATTTGAATAGAATTCACTTCATGATATGAAGAAACAAATTTATCCCATTCAGCCATCGTAGAAAGCTTGAGAGAATCTTCCCATTCGATTTGGTCTTTCCAAATTTTTTGCATAATCATCTTGGCTATGACTATTACTGGACTAAGCCAGCTAACAGGATCAAATAACTTTGCAATAATTGAAAGTACTTCCCGTTTAGTATATTTAGCGCGATGTGCAATTGGATCAACTTTAAAATAGAACACGTCCAATTGAGCGTTCCACTGAAGACCTAATGTTTTCGAACTGCTAAACTCGACAAAAGTTAAAAGCTTCTCATCAACTAAATGATTGAGAGGTAAGCCCTCTAGAATGGACTTATCATCAGAAGTCCATTTTCGAAGTTCAAAGCCAGCTGAAGACAAAGCTATTATAATTTGATCACGAGCGACCAGAGCAGTTGATATATCAGGAGTTCCGCTCAAAACGTCGTCAACGTACATACATCTCCGAAGGATTTGTGATGCGAGGGGATACTCATGTTCACAGTCATCAGCCAGTTGCAACAAGGTACGAATGGCTTTAATTTTCTGATATTAGGGTGGTAGGAACAGGGGTCTGATAGATAAATACTAGAACCAAATACCCAAGAATAATGACTATTAAAGAAAAATGTTGGCCTCCTTGAGACAAAAACATCGATATATCATACTTCAAGATCCGACTTTAAAATCCGAAGATATAACGAAAAATGTATTTTGGCGACCCCAATGTGCGACGAAAAAAAATTAAAAAAATTTCTTCGAAACTGTCTCATAGCAGTGCTTTATATTCGATGGTGTACGGAGAACTTTATTTTTTAGCCATATAAGTCGAGGCGCTCTAATATACACGTAAAGCGAATGTAAAATTAAAACAAACACTTTATTCACTTGTTCAACATTTATTTATTTCACACTTGAAGCTTCACTTGTAAATAAAATTCAAATTACGCACCTTTTATAAAAATGTATATATTTCCAAAATAAATTAATGTGGTGGTGGACTGTAGTTTGTCGGCTGGTAAAAAGATGGCAATCTGTCGAAATAAAAAAGATTATTAATAACCTTTTCCAAGAAGCTACAAATTCTTTTGATCTCGAAAATCCGGGACGAATCGACCAAAATGTTCGTGGGAAAATAAATAAAAAACAATAAATTTTAAATTTTAATAAAAATATATAATTTTTATTTAATAAAGTTTTACCTTTGATACTTGTGTGTGTCACGTACAAAAATCCAAGATTTTATGATATAAAAATAAAAATGGCAGCACAACACTAATTAAATAATTGATCCTGTTACTCGTTAGAGGTTAGAAATTTCCCACCCAAGGGTGTAAATTAGGGAGCTAATAAACTTTAACGAAATAGACAAGAAGTTGTACATACAGAAATCTTAACTTAAACATGAACACTAAAAATGTTAACAAAAAATACGTTTAACTAGTTTTGTCGTGAATTTTCGACATTCCAAGGAAATTTTCCTAATGCTCCGCAAAACACGAGGTCAACCATCGCATGTCTGAAAATATATCATGAAATAATGGAAATAAATATACATATAACTGACAATAACTACACAAACCTTTTTCCATTCAGCTATACTGCGTGTAAGAGACCCAAAGGAGTTTAGCTGAAATCAGCATTCTCCTCCATGTATTGGACAGGACTGTTTAATGATTATTTTTTTAAACTGTAGATACCAAAAACAATTGTTAATACAGAATATGTAATTCCTTATTTACATTTTATTTTGCATTTTTTAATGTAAATTATCAGCCTGTTTTTTTAAAACTACTATTTTTTCAAATTGTACGTCAACTGGCGAAAAAATGTTACTTTTGGTTTTTGAAATTTTTTTTTGAGTGAAACGAGAAATAGCTTTTAAAATTTTGGTTCATATATGAAATGTGTAGACGAAAGTAAATGTCAAGTAAGGCAATTGAATAATTCTAATCGTCTGGGAAACAAAAATACGTTTGTTTATTTTTAATTTAGGACCAGCGCTCAGTTGATGACCCTACTTATGCAATGCATTGTGTTGGTGCTAGGAAAAGGTTATGGGAGGGGGAATAGGTGGAAAAGTTTTTTGTTAACATTTGATTTGAACTTCCCTATATTGCAACTGACTGGCAAAACTTCTGCGGGAAGCAATTTCCGCATACGAACTGTACGCCTAAATAACGAATTTTCTTTGTAGTGTTGTTGTTCTGTCTACTGGCCAATCTACTACGAAGGGATGCGCTCTAACATATGTTTTGGGTAAAAATTTCAAGTATCGGGAACGAGTTCCCTGATTTCGTTCAAAATAGTAACTATAGAGGAATAGAGTTGAAGCACCGGACCATACATGAGAGTTGAATTCCATTTTCGGTCTGATATATGTAGGTGGTGTAAATAGAACGGAGGTCAGATAAAGTAAGTATCTCTTACACCGTATCTCTTACTTGAAAATGTGATTTGTCCAACAGACATCATATTGAATTCCCATGTCCAGAAAATCGTTTTATCATTTCCGCGACAGCCGGTTCTATGTACCGAAATGACCCAAAGGGTCATTCCGGTACAAGGGCTGTCAACTCAGCAACAACATATTTCTCAGCAACTCAGCAACAACATATTTACAACATATTAACATATTTATAAAATTATTATTTAAAAACAAATTTGCATTTAATTTTGAAAAAAATTTTAAATGTTATAATTTTTTGTTTTTATTTATTTTTGATTTTATTCAGTTCATCATCATAACATCATTTTACAAAAGTCTTAAGTTTTACATGAAAAGCTTTCAGAAAAGTAATAAAATATATCATGGCAATACTATTATTTGATATTTCATTACGAAGCTTTTATTTCTAAACGAAAAAAGAAAATGAACTCAATTTAGAGCTTAATCGTTTGGGTAGTATTTGATTGCCTTCTAACGTATGAAAGTTTTGTGAACAGGCTACATATTTATTTGGTATTTTTATACCCTTCACCACCATAGGTGGAAAGGGTATATTGGGTTTGCGCTGATGTTTGTAACGCATAAAAATATTGGTCTGAGACCTATGTACCTTTTAGTATACCAATCGACTTAGAATCACTCCCTGAGTTGTTTTAACGATGTCCGTCCGGCTGGCTGGCTGGCCGGTTTTCCATGTAAGCTTGTTATCACTCTACAGGTCGTAACTTTAAAGATAATTTTATGAAATTTGGCACAGGTTCATATTTTGGTCCAAGGACGATTCTTATACTTTTTGTGCGAAATCGGATTACTATTTTGGGTACCTCCCATATGGATGCCTTCCCGAAATAGAGTTTTTGGTCCTTTACAGCCACAAATTTAGCTGTATTTTAATAATATGCTCCACAAATATTGTTTATCATATCCTTAATCAGTGTTTCTAATTTTGTAGAAATCGGCCCATATTTGACCATACCTCCCATACAAGACACATTCTCAAAAGACGTTTATATACACATAAAAGCACAAAAACGTTAACAACTCTAAAGATAAATGCATTTGATTACTTAAACTTTGCACAGATAAATATTTTAAAATAAATAAATATAAACCAATAATTAAAATTTGGTAACAATCGGTTCACAATCGACCCTAGCTCCCATATCAGGCCCTTAGCCGGAAATGATATAAATCTCGAAATTTTGAAAAAATAGCACATAGTATATGTATGTATGTATGTCTCTAAGACTTAAGGAAAACTTGTTTAATTGTTGGTCCATATTTGACCTTAGTAATGAAGGGTATGATATAGTCGGGCTTGACTGACTATAGCTTTTCTTACTTGTTTTATTTATTTCTGAACATTTTTTTCTAAACAAAGTGGAAGAGAAATGTGTATGAAAATACTTAAGTTTTTTGTTGACTTGTTGTTCGACTCATCGTTCGCATAAAATAAAGTTAGTGAAACCCAAAACAGATTTATTTCGTAAAGGATAAGAAAGAAAACACCGTAACGGATATCGGTTTTTTAATTTGTATGAAAATACTTAAGTTTTTTGTTGACTTGTTGTTCGACTCATCGTTCGCATAAAATAAAGTTAGTGAAACCCAAAACAGATTTATTTCGTAAAGGATAAGAAAGAAAACACCGTAACGGATATCGGTTTTTTAATTTGTACTCGAACTAAACGTCTAAGCTAAAGGCTTTCGCACGTACTGGCATTGGCTAGATCTCGTCAGATGGGGGAGTGGGTTTTTCCTTTACACTTAGAGTCAAAGCGTTACCAAAAAAATCCTTTATATAAGTTCTATAGGCTTTAGAAGCACTGGTAGTTAACTGATCTCTTAATTGCAAATAAGACAAGCAAAAATGCAATCGGCCTTTTACCATTACAACACTCTTTCGAAATCGTGGGAAAGGCTATAAAAGTAGTGATTAACTGCTTCGACAATTTAATTAATTACAGAGGATTTGAATATAATTACTTGGTCCACATTTGACCAAAACACTCATACAATCCGAATAATTCGATTAGGTACAAAGAAAAAATTGGAATGCTTATAAATGAAAATTAAAAAGGAAGGTCAGTCTTGTGATTTTGATAATTTACGCCCTATTTCAATAGTTCCATTGCTTTCTAAAATTGTGGAACATATTCTTAAGGATCATTTAGTTGAGTTTTTGGATCGTGGTTCTTTGATACATGCTGCGCAGTCAGCATTTCGTAGGGGTTATAGTACCACATCTTTACTTATATCTCTGACTGATTCTTGATAGTCGTAAATGTGTAGTGATAGTCTCAATAGATTTTTCGAAAGCTTTTGATAGAGTGATGCATTCTAAATTGCTCCTTAAATTGCTTCATAATATAGTCGATAAATTTCATTTTTCACGATCTACTAGAAATCCACAAATAATTTTTGCCATTAGACGTTTGGATGTGTTTGGAAAGTAATTTCAAATTCGCGTGTCTAAAATCTGGAATGTCTTGCCGGTGGATTTAAGAAAATTTTCTTATTCAGCGGGAACGTTTAAGACAAAAGTTTTGATTCATTTTGAATCGCGGACATTTTTGCCTCGCTAATGTATTAAATAATATAGTAATTAAATAATATTTAAATAATTTTATCTAGAATATAGTATCTCTATTCTCGTCTTGAATTCGTATATTTGCTCAACAGTTTATACTTAAACTTTATAGTACTTATTATCCTTTTTTTTTATATATGTACATACATATTGTTTCTGTTTTTGTATATAAGAAAATTTTTAATCTTAAACGTATATATTTCTTAAATTAAGGTTTCATTTTTATTGCTTTTAATAACTATATAAGGCTTTATGTGCTAAGTTATATAATGGAAGAATAAAAAAAAAAAACTATAACCGTTATGAGATCAAATTTAGTGCAAAGTAATTTTTTATAAATTTTTATATAGAACAATACCAGGTTTATCAAAAATTGTTTAAATACCAGTTGAATGGTTATAAATGTTTAACAATACCAACTAGTGTAACATTTTTTTCGCATTTGGTCCACATTATACCCTCGGAGATATTTTTCTAAATTTAACACAATTTAATGGTGTTAGTATACCCACCATTAAATTGCCAAAACTAGCACTGGAACATTATCAATGTATTAGTAAATTTATATAAAAACGCATAATAGTAATTACTTTTACCAATGCTTAAGCTTGTTTTTATTAAAAAAATATATTTTAACAAATAAAATAAAAAATGGGTCATTTTATTTCCCATTTGTCTGTTTAAGGTTAATATATTTTAAAAAAAATATAATTTTGTTTTTATTTGCTAATAAATTGTTAGTATTATATAAATTTTCTATAAAAAAAAGGTTTAGGCTTTAAGTTTTTAGATACCCAATAGACTAATTTTTGATTTTTCTTCCTTTATGGTTCCCCAGTTTGGTTTTAACATACAGATGAGTGATTTCTTCACATGTAATATTTGTTGAAAACAAATTTGAAAAGTAGCATTTTCCAGTATTAACAGAAGTATGTACATTAATTCGTATACATACTTATGAACTTGTGAGACGCCGTGGTAAGTAACCCGCCTAGCATACCAGAGGTGCCAAGTTCGATCCCCGGTCAGACCCACTTGAAAAAAAGAATAAATTTTCAAAAAAGCGACGGTTCACCTCATAACCCAGCCACTGTCATTGAGTAGCCACTGTTATTGACTATTTGACTATGTAAAACTCCTCTTACTAATGCATTTACCGTTCGGAGCAGGAGTAAAAAAGAAAATCGGAATGTTGTCCGGGAATTATATCTATATATATATTTATATATATATGGGCAAAAATTGGCATGCTAATTTAAAGGTATAACATACGACAGGTGTAAATGAGGAGTTTTTAGCGTACATTTTTCAAAATACCGGTTTTTCGTGGAGCACACTCGCAAAAATGAATAAAAATTTCCAGACTACCGCGTGCAATTTAGCACCTAAAAGCAAAAGCGCACCAAAAATCATTGTTTGCTAAAATTTTATGAAG
Organism: Stomorhina lunata; assembly: GCA_933228675.1. Taxonomy (NCBI): domain Eukaryota; kingdom Metazoa; phylum Arthropoda; class Insecta; order Diptera; family Rhiniidae; genus Stomorhina; species Stomorhina lunata. Next base: position 11,624,775 of record OW121745.1, read on the forward strand.
ATTTTGAAAATCGTGCAAAAAAGTGCATATTGATTTAAATGGTTTTAGATTGCAAGCTGAGACAAAATCACATAAGGCATGAAAACGACGTCATTTATAACCAATTTGCATCAAAAGTTTATCAAAAACCTTTTTATTAACTGAGAACGCGAAGGTTTTATCTAAAAACATTTCAATGAAGCATATCGCGAATTTAGCTCAAAATTGATCACGAATGGTCTTAAAAAATATTCTTAAAAAAAGCTTTACCTTAGATCTGAAGCGCACCAAAATATTAAAAGGATTAACGATTTGACGGGCCAAATAAGAATTTTATGTTTTAAAAAGATATGCACCTATTAAAAATAATATTTAAATAAAAAATTATTTAAAATTAAATTTGTCCATGAGTCAAGGCAGCAGAATTTCACTAAGACTCACATTTTGTCAAATTTCGCGAAAATCGCGGTTATTATTGCATTATTTCTTCGTGTTAAGGCATTGCCATAATACCACGAAACGAAAGAACACCTGAAGATATATAAGTTGTGTTAAAATCAACATAAAACTAATAAAAATAAAATAGTTTTTAATTTTTTTTTTTAGAAATTTTTCTTTTAACCGTCATAACATTTGCGCGCATCGCGTAAACTCATTAACGCGAACGAATTTTACATTAACTTAGCTCCTTTAATAGAACCCCAAAAAAAATTAAGTGCGCGATCAAAAAATTTTTTGAATTTTTTTAATTCCGAAATTTAAAACTATTTGATTTTTCCCATATATATATATATAATTTTCTAATTTTTTATATTATATTTTTTTATATTATATCTCAGACAATGAGCTGCATCCGATTCTATTTTTAGACTCATTGAAAGGGACCTACGTTTTAACGCCGGCTCCGAACGGCAAATGTATTAGTTAGAGAAGTTTTACATAGCCTAATACTCAATAACCAGTGGCTAGCTGAGTTATGAGGTGAACCGCCGCTTTTTTGGAAATTTATTTTTTCAAGTCAGTCTGGCCAGGGATCGAACTTGGGCCTCTGGTATGATAGGCGGATGACTAACCTGCTATACCACGGCGGCTCTACATTATACTTATATTAAGTAGTTGTATATTTTTCGACAATTTTCAAAACTCCTTGTTCAACTTTTCGAAAGTTTTGTTTAACAATATATTAATTTTTGAACAATTTTGCCGTACCAGCGATTTTACTTCTGCTAAGTTTTGATAAAGTGATTAATGAATATTATTGCTTAGTATATGGAAAATGTATACTTAGCAAGATATTTATTATTCCACTTGTGTATTTCAACACGCTGATCAAAATTTTTTATGACTTTCTTAGATTCTTTTTTTTTTTTTTGGTAAAAATAAATTTGTATTGGTTGAGTTTTCACTAAAACCAAAAATATTCGCATTATATTCCGTACAAATGGGTCCACAGGTCTTTATGATGATGTCGGAACGGGTTCTCGTGGTCCTAGCTGCAATAGTCATGACATCATGCGGATAAATTAGGGATATTCATTAAAATAAAATAATTTTAATTTTTTTTCGGGACACTCTAGTTTATATGTTCTGGCAGTATCCATTTCCGGGTATCTAAGAAAGAACTATCTTAATTTACATTTAGGTCTTTAATTCAGATAATATGCAAGAAAAATATACTAAAATTTGTTCTACAGCCAGAAATTTATTAATATATTAACTTTTTGATTTTAGCTACTTATACTTACAACATGTTTATGTACGCTGAGCGCATAGGAAACTATCCTTTACAATATGTTAATGAATTAAAAGATAATAGAACAGATCATTACAAGCAATTATTACAACTATTAAATAATGCTTTGGATCGTATGATCATGCAATCAGACTTCAGAGATGCGTATCATAGCGTTGAAGTTACTGAATTGGTTTTTGGCTTTAAAAACCATCATGGTATTGGGATTGATATCCTGCTACAGGTACATTTTTTTATATGTTATATATGTATATATATAGTCCTAATAATGATCTTAACATTTTTAGTTATCTGACAATAGCAACGAAAAACGTTTGGAGGATGTTTTTAAAAAGCATTTGCGATTAAGCAATTATAGTATTGGAGGAACTGATATATTTACCAACAAAGATGGTGTGGATGCGTTAGCCGTCAGAGGTAGAGTATTATAAATTAATCGAACAGCTCAATGTTTAATTTATTTTTAGATTTTAATGAATGTGTAAGTAAAACTTTTCACGACTGTTCTGAAGGCGCTCAGTGTTTTAATTTACCTGGAACGTATACCTGTAGTTGTGCTGAAGGATTTGTTGACTTATCTGATAACCCCATTTATCCAGGACGTTTATGTTCGTCGGAGCAAATCGGTTGCGTAACGTGTCAGTATCATGGGAAATGTGTTTTGTATAGCACGACAAATTTGATTGATCGCAACTATTGTGAATGCTTCCCCTGGTATGCAGGGTCCAAGTGTCAAGTAAATTTAAAAATTTTGTTAATTGTCCTGTTAGGAATCGGCACAATTCTATTTATTTTGTTGTTGTTCTGCATTTTGATAACATGTACAAAACGGCGAAACAATCTACAACACACGACATTGACACCCTCTGTTGTTACTTCAAGCAGTGATAGTTTTCAAAAAAAAACTCGTCTGGCAGCAAATACGATAATAAATAGTGTTGGGTTGCCAAATTATGCCAAAACATGTGATGGTATAAAAACTAATAAGCGGCAAAAATCCATCAAAAATGACAAACGCTCAATGATTAGAGATTCAAGTAGTGAAAGCAGTCAAAACTCATTACCGTATGTTTCCAAAAATGTAAGTACATATTAAATTATTTTTTGTTTTACTTTATTATAAATTAAATTACCTATACCTGAGAATAAAATACTCCAGTATGTGTAAATTTTATATAAATTTGCACCCTGCGTTTCTCCTAGATTCTGCTAATAAAAAATGACTTTATGTTTTGATCTTTTATTAAATCGCTAATAGATTAAAGGTTATTTGAATATACATATTATTTTCCGGTATGGGTACGATGGCCATACGTACTCTATTATAAAGTACAGTACTGTATTTGAGAGGCCTGTTCTATATAAATTATTATTTAGGAAAAGTGTAAAAATGTTCTGAATTTTTTACTGTTCTGTATTTGAACTATATTTGCATGTCTCAAAATTTAAAAAAAAAAAAAATTTCGGAGTTTTTTATAACTCTATTTCCTACAACCATGGAAAAATACCAAAAATATTATCCAAAATAGTCGTATTCAAGTCTTATTGACTACAAGTTATGTGATTATATATAGATTGTTCTGAATACTTAAACCAATGGGATACCGCTTATTAAGAGGTTTTAGTAAGAAAATAGGTGGACAAGAGAAACGAGCTAAATATAAATTTAGCCCGTTTTGTTAAAAGTTACACCTTTCAGTAGTGCGATTCACTAACTTTTAAGACTTCCAAACGGTTTTACCATTAACAACACAGTTTGGTGTTTGCACTAACCACTATGTAATTCACTAACTAATTTTAAGTCACGGTAATGTTATGTGGCAACTTTGCCAAAATAAGAGAAAAACACAAAGAATAGAAAAAAAAACAAACCAAAACTATTTTTTTTTTCTAAATTTTTAAAAGCAATGTAGTAAAATTTTACAAATAATTATTGTTTTATTTGTTTTAATTATTATTATACCCTTCACCAATAGGTGAAAGGGGATATAAGTTTGTCATTCAGTTTGTAATTTTTTCATTATTCGCCTTAATATTCTGTCCGTCTGTCTGTTGAAATCAAGTTTGTAGAGCTCCTGATGGGTGTACCCAGACGAATTATATACCAGATTTTAGGAAATTTCCCTATGCTGCACGCTATTGGATTCATTAAAATCGGTCCACAAACACCCAAGATATCGCAAAACTATACTAAACTTCGATTACGAATTTTAAAATTTAAAATGAATTTTAACGATATCTCTGGTGTTTGCAAACAGATTTTGATAAAATTTAATAGCATGCTGCGTTGTAGTATTTTCTAAAATCTGATACATAACTTTTTTTAAATACAGTTTTTAAATTTTTTTTTGTTGAAATTTTTCAATTTGCGTACATCGATATGTTTTGCTTTGGCGATATCTCGGTTATTGATCCAATGATTTCCTAAAATTTGATATACTGTTCAAAAAAGTTTTTTTTTTTTAATAAATTCGGTAATTTTTGGGACAACGACAATTTAGAGTTTTGGCAATATCTCAGATTGTAATGTACCTATTTTAAATATCGTTTTGCTTTAGAGGATTTTCTAAGATCTAATATATAATTCATATCGGTATAATATCCGCAAATTGTGGAACTTTAAACCAAAAACGGTTTTTATACAAATTAAAAAAATACAATTTAAAAGAAAATAAAAAAATTGAATTCAGCATCGAATTTCGACTTTTGGCTATATCTTAGTTGTAAGTGGAACTATATGTTGCAATTTAATAGTGTACTTGGTAGAACACTACACTGAGAAAATTAAATCGTAAAATCAAAGAAAATACACTTTGTTGCAAAGACTTTTATTGGTCGGATTGTGCCCAAAGACAAAACATCTTTACCGGAAAGACGGAAAGATCTTTAGATTCCCATGAAATAAATACTTAATATCAAAGACTTAAAATCTTGTGGCAAGGATGTATGTCTTTGGAAACACATGAAAAAAGTCCTTAAAGTAAAGAAAAAGTATTTTGGCACAAAGACTTTAATTCGTTAGTCTTAAGACTTGAATTTTTGATTTTAAGTACAATTTTCATTGTAACAAAGACGTAATTTTAACATTATTACAAAGAAACGCAATTAAATTCAACGAAATAATTCTTTGAAATACTAAAGACTGATATGTAGAAACAAAGGTAATTTTCTTTGAAATCTGCTATAGAAATGTTTTAAAAAATTAAAATTTTTCTGCAAAATTAAATATTTAATCAAACCAAACACAGAATTTTTATAAAATTTTTTTATTTTAGTTTAATGTAATAAAAAAAAATAGTTACTTAAAATAATAATAATAATTTTAATAATAATAAAAATAATTTTTTTATTTCAGTTTAATGTAATACAAAAAAAAAATAGTTCATATATAGAATAACTTTACTTATAATACATTTTTTTATTTAAGTTTAATACAATAAAAATAAAAAATACATAGTTCATATACAGCGTAACTTTAATTAATAAATTAAAATCTAACAACTTTTTCACACGATGAGTTTAATATTAACTCCTGACGTGGGTATCTGAATACTTCAATATTTTTAATAATTCGTGAAATTGCTGACTGATCTTGTTCGTTTAGGTTAATTTTTGATTGATATTTTTGTAGCACATCTTGTCCAGCAACTGATGCTGAAAGCACTTCTTTTAAATCAAATGTTGACTCGCAATCATTTTGCAACCAATCAGAAATTGTTGAACTGCTATTTGTCACTGTTTTGTCGCTACCGCAGCAAGATATTGCATCAAACTAAAGAAAAACAGAAAAAATTATTATTACACCACGAAAGTTAACAAATAAATAATTAATAAACTATCACCCTATACTTACATTATTTTGTAAAAGCCACATTTGTAAGTGGTAGCGAAATATAATTTTGCGGTTTATGTCACATCGGCTTATGAAAATTTCATTAATGTCACAGGATCGCATCATTTTTAATACATTGATCGAAGAAATACCGCTTTCCGAAAAAGTTTTGATTCCTTCATCGTCGATGCCCCACTCACGGAGTAAACTTTCAAGTTCAGCTTCCATTTCTTGGCAAAGGTCCAGCGCTGCCACGACGACTAAGTTTTTTTTTATTTTACTTTTTTATATTATTATATATTATATATTGTTATTATAATATGTATATTAAAAAAAAACACAACACTTCAATTTATATTAAAATTACATATTAAATCACTTGACAGGAAAAAAAGACAATGAGCACAAGTACAATTGAGCGTTTCTATCGACTGACTTACAACAAATGACAACCACGAAAACAATTCTTTTTATTCTTTTCATATATTGCAATCAATCGGATAGACTTGTTTCGTTATGCATTCGTATACAAACTTAACTTTGAAGACTAAATTCTTTAAAGATAAAGACTTTATCTTTATTATTTTTTTAATCGCTCTTGTTTACCGTTACAAGCAAACATGTGTGAACAAGCAAACATGTATTGAAGACAAAATTCTTTAAAGTTACAGACTTTGTCTTTGTAGCAAGGATGCTTAGCTATAAAAAAACAAAGAATAGTCTTTAATTTTAAATACGTTTTCAATTTGCTTATTAGCAAAGAAATTAATCGTTGTGGCAAGTATTTTATCTTTACGGAAAAGATATTTTCTTTGATTAAGCTTCAAAGAATTTTAGTCGTTTGTGTTGAAGACGCACCATTTGCTTGTTTAAAGAATAAATCATTGATGCAAGGATTTTCTCTTTCTAACAAAGATATTTTCGTTACAATTTTACAAAGACTTTTTTTCTTTGATTTTAAAGCTTTTAATTTTCTCAGTGTATTAACAACTAATACCTATACATATAAGTTATGTCGGTATGCCATCTAGAAACTCATCAAACTTGATTTCAGCATACCGAAATATGTCTTAAATAAGTGACTTTTCAACATTATGATGGCCTTTATTAATATCCTTCGTAAGTGTTGTTGCCAAAAGTCTAATCTAAATAGGTCCCATTATAGGCAACCATTTAATCGGTCCTCTAACTTTAAAGATATATGCATTTATAAATACAACCTCTCTCAAGGCGCGAAATGTTACAATGTTTTGTAATTTCTGAAATTGTTTGTATTTCAATTTACCTACATAATGTTTTAGACCCAATATAAAACAAGGTTATTCACTAATTATTGTATTACTCATATATCGCCCAAAAATTAAATGTATTAGAACATACATAAAATCGAATCTGGGGGGTAACTGCGTATCTCGATTCGAAAATAAAACTGTTCGCTTTGGTATACTTAAAGCATTGTGTTTCGAAAATAATTTGTTTTGAATCGAGTTACGCGGCAGCCTCCCAGAAAATCAATATACATATACAGTATTTTTCGTTTACCTGCATTTCGCTTAACTGCATTTTTTGCCTATCTGCACAAAATACAAAGTATTATGTATGTTAATATTTGTATGAAAAAAAATCGTGTACGTGCATTTTGCTTAAGTGCATATTTTGAATAACAGCATTCAATTTATGTTCAATAATGTTTATTTTTAGTATAAAATATTACTTTTAAGTGCCTCATAAAAACAAAACAAAATTTTTGTTGAAAATCGCTTTTTTGAGGAAAAATAAACCCCCGTCTTCACGACGGCAATAACATTGCCGCAATGTAGGCCTTTTACATGAGCGTGAGCGAGACACACGTACTATATTTGTCTTGTACTATATGTACTATATATGTCTTGCGGCAATAGATATTGCTCGTCTAGACGTGGGTTAAGGCAAAAAAGTTAACTCTAATGATATTTTTCAAAAACAAATCAGATATAGTTTATGTACTTCTTTATGTATAGTATATGTAGTTCATAAATTGCTTATGTACATATGTGTATATAACTTACTACGTGAATTTACTTATGTATGATCTCTTTTGTTTTTAAATGAATTGTTTTGTTTTTGTTGAAATTAATAATTAAATTATTCTATTATTACAATAAAAATGAACTTTTACTTAAGAGCACATTTATGCAGGTAAGTGAATTCATTTTATAGCATAAATAATGCAGCTAAGCGAATTGTGCGTAACAGCACATTTTGCGTAAGTGCACAAATTTTCGTGCAAACTTGAATGTGCAGCTAAACGAAAAATACTGTATTAGTATTTTTGTAGGACTCACCTAAATCAGTCTTTAGAAACAAACATGCTTGTAATTTACCAAAAACTCATTCCACTCTATACTTTACTTTTGAAACACCATTGGTGAAGTGTATTTAAGGTTCGGCATAGCCGAATATAGCACTCTTACTTGTTGTTTATACCCTTCACCAATAGGTGAAATGGTATTATAAGTTTGTCATTCAGTTTGTATTAGACCCCATAAAAATTATACCGATCGACTCAGAATCGCCAGGAGAGTCGATTTAGCCATGTCCGTCTGCCTGTCCGTCTGTCTGTTGAAATCCAGTTTGTGGAGCTCCTGGTGGGTGTACCCAGACGAATTATACACCGGATTTTAGGAAATTCCATTACGCAGTACGCTATTGAATTTCATTAAAATCGGTCCATAAACGCCTCGCTAAAATACTAAACTTCGATGACGAATTTAAAAAAAAAAATGAAAAAAATGCAATTAAAAAACAAATTTTTAAATTCTCATTGAATTTTGAATTTTGGCGATATCTCTAGTGTTTATATACCGATTTTGATAAAATTTAATAGCATGTTGCCTTGGAGTATTTTCTAAAATCTGATATATAATTCAAAAATTAAAAAAAATTAAATTTGTCAATTTGTGTACATCGATATTGTTTGCTTTGTCGATATCTCGGTTATTGATCTACCGATTTTAACGAAATTCGATAGTGTCCTGCGTTGAATGTTTTCCTAAAATTTGATATGCAGTTCAAAAAACTTATACCCTTCACCAATAGGTGAAAGGGTATTATAAGTTTGTCATTCAGTTTGTAATTTTTTCATTATTCGTCTTAGACCCCATAAAAATTATACCATCGACTCAGAATCGCCAGGAGAGTTGATTTAGCCATGTCCGTCTGTCCGTCTGTTGTACCCAGACGAATTATACACCAGATTTTAGGAAATTTACCTACGCAGCACGCTATTTAATTTCATTAAAATCGGTCCATAAACACCCAAAATATCACTAAAATACTAAACTTCGATGACGAATTTTAAACATTTTTTTTAAATACAGTTTCTTAAAAAAATTTTTTTTTTAATTCTCATCGAATTTTGAATTTTGGCGATATCTCTGGTGTTTGTAGAACGATTTTGATAAAATTTAACAGCATGTTGCATTGGAGTATTTTCTATATATAATTCAATAATACTTATATTATTAATTTCATACGCTTTAATACAACTGTATTTGTCAATTTTGAATTTTAGTTCTAAACATTTACTTGAGAAAGCCAGACAAAGGAAATGTCTGCAACATTTAAAGATTTTATTATTTTTGTTTAATGGAATACGAATGTAATTATTTTATATTATTTAATTATTCAATTAATAACATTGTAATTGTTATTTTAGTGAAATAAACAACCCTTAAACTTGTGTTTCAAATCGCCTGGTTTATTTCTTCTGTTTCCCGAATCTCGTTCCGTCTCGCGACGCAACAAACTTAATTTCAATGCTTAGAATCGTCGGGACTTAGCGTTCCAGTCTCCTTATGCAAAGACGTAGCCAACGTTATACACAAGGAAAATTACCACAACATTTGGAAAATTTTTATGTGAACATGTCAGGTTCATCAACGCCAATAAAATCCACGGTCGGAAGTGCCAATTCCACGGAGGATGAATACGACGACACTGTTGTAAAACAACAGTCAACTACTACTGGTGGAAATGCCAATTTCTTGGTGGTTGAGGATAGCGATACAGAGCAGCAGCCGGCTGCCACTAATCAAATTGTCAGCTGCCTAATGAAAAGACTGAGAACATTAGAGGTGAATAATCAACGTGCCATGCAGAAACTCTTGGAAAGTGAAGTGAAAAGAGCACATCTACAGGAGGAATTGTCTGGCAAAGGTGCTACGACAACAACGCCGCCTCCTGCTGTAGAGGTGACTCTTAGCCATCAACAGTCAGCCGTAGTAAATACTACACAAAATAATACGATCGCCGTCAATAGTCAGTCAAATTTATTGCGACCGTCAATCAATGCCGGTTGTAGCCTAGGGTGCCAAAGTCAAGCACAACCGTCAATGACAGTTAGGGAACCACCGTGATGACAGTTAGGGAACCGCCAACAGTAAGTAGTTATTTATATTCGCCACCGTCCAACAATTTGATAGGTACGCTGCCGCCAAGCACCGTACATGGAATAATGTCCACTGCAACATTGCCGCCAAACTCTGGATATGGAACAGTGCCTATCACAACTTTAATGTCTGCTCCATATTATACGTCACAAGGTCAGTACACAAATGTTGGATTGCCATATGCAACAATTGTTACCCTTCCACAGCCTATATACACAAATGCATGTACGGCAATGAGTGGTAGCTTATATAGGGCAACCAGAAAACTTTATGACCTGCCGGAGTTCCATGGCTTGCCCGAACAATGGCCCGTCTTTATAACAGCATTAAGAGAATCCTCTAATGCATATGGGTACACGCCATTAGAAAATACCTTCAGGTTGCAAAAGTGTCTTAAGGGAGAAGCTCGTGAGGAAGTGGAGTGCTTACTTATAGATCCACAAAATGTCTTGCAAGTAGTCGAGCAGCTTGAATTTAAATATGGTCGCCCTGAGCTTTTGATTAGAAGTCAATTACAGAAAGTTCGTGAAATAGCGCCTATTCAAGAGAACCATTTAGAGAAATTTCCGCCATTTGCCACAAAGGTTCAGAACTTAACTACATTTTTAAAAAAGTGCCAATGCCACCCAACATTTAAGTAATCCAACACTAATGGAGGAACTTGTATCGAAAATGCCAAAGCGTATCGAATGGGTAAATTACTCGTCAGTAATTAGTCCATATCCTACATTGGAACATTTTAATGCATGGGTTACACAAATAGCTAGAGCCATAGCTAAGGTCACAGCATTTATGCCAACATCATCTATGGGCGTAAAATACCAGTCCAGCCAATCTCGTGTTAATACGAAACCGGTGCTGTCGATGAATGAAGCCCGTGATGAGGATGCCGAAGAAGAAGGATGTATTAAATGCAATAGTCCACACATTTTGCCAATATGTGATCAATTTCTGGAGATGTCAGTGAACGATCGATGGAGTTTTGTCAAAAGCAATCGCCTTTGCTTTTCGTGTCTTTGCAAGGGTCATAATTTGTCACAATATGAAAAGAAGAGAAGTTGCAATATTAATAATTGCAAAAAGCTGCACAATAAAGTATTGCACCAAGAGTTGGATAATAGAGACAATCACATCAATATGATACGGTTTTCGCTCAAAACAACCAATTAAAGGATATCATAATAGAGAGTCACCGAATTAAGCCATCAAGAATAATTCTATGGAGTGATTCGAAAACTGTAATTAGCTGGACAAAGTCAAACCATCGTCAATATAAGGCCTTTGTTATGCATAGAGTTGGAGAAATTCTCGAGTCAACAAATGAAAATGCTTGGCGATGGGTGCCTACAAGTCTAAATGCAGCAGATGTTGCAACAAGAACCACACATCCTGCGTATTATGGTCATAAATACGTATGGATTCAAGGTCCCAGATTTCTAGCAGAAGCCGAAGAATTTTGGCCACAGCCGTGTATAGAAGCAGAAATCAGCACTGAAGAGGAAAAGAAAGGGTTCTGTATGAATATCACTACAACAACATTCATTGAATTTAATAGGTTTTTAAGCTATTTACGTCTTCAAAGAACTATTGCTTGGGTATTACGATTTGGAGATGAGTCCCGCAAAAAATGTAGAAACAGTGGTACTTATGAGTTGACAGCACCTGAACTCCAAAGAGCCGAATTAGTGTTATGTAAGCTGGTTCAACAAGAAGTGTACAGTAACGAGATTAATGAGTAAAAGGTAAATGGCAGTATATCTAAAAATAGTCCAATCTTATCACTCACTCCAAGTCTTAACCCTGATGGTTTACTGTGTGTATATGGCCGTATTGATTACGCCTTAGCCCTTCCTGAGTCAACCAAACATCCTATTATCCTGCCGTATCGTCACGCCGTGACAGAATTAATTGTAATGTGGTATCATCAAAAATTATATCATCAAAACGACGAGCTGGAAGTCAATGAAATTAGAAGAAAATTTTGGATTCCAAACTTACGAGCCGCAGTCAAACGTGCGAAATCGAATTGTCAATTTTGTAAAAATATACGTGCGAGACCAGTACCGACATTAATGGGTCAATTGCCGGTTGATCGCCTTCAACCATTTGTGAGACCATTCACGTATACTGGTCTGGACTACTTTGGCCCCATATTCGTAACAATCGGACGCAGACGAGAGAAAAGTTGGGCAGCCCTCTTCACTTGCCTAACGATAAGGGCAATCCATATTGAGTTAGTAGCCGACTTGTCCACAGACGCCTGTATCGTCTGTATTAGAAACTTTGTCAACCGATGAGGTATCCCTGTGAAAATACGTTCCGACATGGGAACTAATTTCGTCGGCGCTGATGGTGAATTGAAGCGAGTGAGTGATTTATTTGATCATAATTATATTCAAAGTAATTTAGCAACAAAGGGCATCGTATGGGAATTTAACTATCCTGCCAATCCCAGTTGTGGAGGTTGCTGGGAACGACTTGTACAATCGACGAAGAAGATACTTGCGGTGACACTGAAGAGTGTTGCTCCTCAAGTTGAAACGTTGCGTAGCATCCTTATCGAAGCCGAAAATGTGGTAAACAGCCGTCCTCTCACTCACCTATCTGTTACACCAGAAAATCCAGATCCATTAACCCCTAATCATTTTCTGTTAGGAACAGCCAATTCGACCCAAACGCCTGGTGACATAGAACCCATATGCTCAAGAAAACAGTACCGAATCAGTCAACAGCTTAAGAATAAATTTTGGCACCGATGGGTACGAGAGTATCTACCCACGTTAACGAAACGGACAAAATGGTTCACAGCTCAAAAGCATATTGAGGTGAACGATATGGTCATTATATGTGATGAAAACCTTCCAAGAAGCCAATGGAGAAGAGGCATTGTAATGTCAAAATTCCCAGCCAAAGACGGACAAACACGTATCGTAGAGGTGCAAACATCAAATGGAATACTGCGTCGACCAGTTTCGAAGTTGGCGGTGCTAGACATTATTAGTGAAGTCCCTCAGGATCTTCACGGGGCCGGAATGTCGCTGAGCCATAGTAGCACCGCTATATTAGCAGCACTTATGTTATTAATATCATACGCTTTAATACAACTGTATTTGTCAATTTTGAATTTTAGTTCTTAACGTTTACTTGAGAAAGCCAGACAAAGGAAATGTCTGCAACATTTAAAGATTTTATTATTTTTGTTTAATGGAATACAGAATGTAATTATTTTATATTATTTAATTATTCAATTAATAACATTGTAATTGTTAATTTAGTGAAATAAACAACCCTTAAACTTGTGTTTCAAATCGCCTGGTTTATTTCTTCTGTTTCCCGAATCTTGTTCCGTCTCGCGACGCAACAGTTGATATGCGAGATACATATGTAGGTTTTGAACGGATATCATTTACTTAGCTGCATTTTCATACTTCCTAAGAAGATTACCTATAATTTGATATATAATACATACTCAAATGATGTTCAAAAGTCAGACACAAAATTAAGATAAATGCAGTGTGTCTGTCTGCTAAAATCAGATTTGTGGAGTTACTGAAAGGTATGCCCATATGCATTTTACACAAAATTGTAGGATATCGTCCCACCCTGAATTTCATCGATGTCGATCAAAATACCTGAAATATCGCTTAAACACTAAATTATATCTACCACAAATTACCGAGTGCATCATAATTTAGGTAATCCGCTGCGGAGAACGCTATTAAATTTGATCAAAATAAACATCTAAAATATCGAAAAAACAGGAGCTCCAAAAACTTGACTACAACAGAAACAAGTAAGAGTGGTATATTCGGCTTTGCCGAATCTTGGATATCCTTCACCAATGGTGTTGCAAAAGTACTTAATGTAAATAATTCCTAGCAAAATTTGGTTATACTAGTATTATATGCAAAGAGTCTTTAAAATTAAGAGTCGAAAAAAGAAAAGCTTTTCGGTGGCGTCATCATCTAGAATAGTTATGCACCCAAAGGTTAGGTTGGACAGGTGGCTGATGTCTAGGGAAGCTTCACTTGGGTTCTAAAGTGGTCACTTTGTGAAAGATAATGATTACTAGACACAAGTAGAAAATGCATATTTAAGCCAGCCAGTAGCTTCGAAATAAAATAGACACATATTTTACGAACATTTAATAAAGTTCGATAGACCAGATAAACCATGCAGAAAAGATGCTTCAAAATGTAGATGCCCTTACATTTGCAATAGCACATCGATTTGATGAAGTTTAAGTATTCTGGCATGCAACCCAAAAACACAGTGCCCAGTGAGAGTTGTGCACTTTAATTCGTACGAATTATCCAACTAGTAAAAGTTCTTGATTAGTTATGTAAAACTCTGAAGTTAGCGGACTGATTTAGGTCAAAGCTTTAAATGATAAGCCTTAAAATTATAGGGTATACACTCTTAGTTTTAGATACATACGTGAAATATATAGCTTTTGAATGGATGGATATCAGCTTTGTCGGAAAAGTTATTAAAGATTTACTTATTAATCTGAAGTTAGTTAATTAATTAAAATGAACACTTCATCAATAATATTTGGGATGTATTGTTCTTTCGATCTGTCCGATAGATGTTTGGAAAGTTTTGCTCTAGTTCCTTGTGCAATTTTAATGTGATTTAATTTATCAGCATTAAATCGATTCCCAGTCGGGGTTGTATGGGAGATTTCATTAAATGTGAATAGAGCTCGCCCATTTTCAATATCGAACTTTTCAAGAGATCAGAAATACTTTTGTGAAATGTTGTCCCTCTAGAAAGTTTATTTTAGGCGCTATCGCCCTGAATATCAATATTGTACAACGTCTTTATACTAAATGTCATCATGGTATCTTAGGCGAAGTTATACGGGATCAATTGTCAAACGTGAACGGATTTCTCCCAATTGCAATTAAAAAATTTAAATTTTCGTTGATATGTGAGATACTCACATACATATGTAGGTTTTGAACGGATGTCATGTAGTTAGCTGCATTTTTGTACTTCCTAGGAAGATTACCTATAATTTGATATATTATACATTCTCAAATGTTATCATAATGTTCAAAAGTCAGATTGTCTGTCTGCTAAAGTCAGATTTGTGGAGCTCCTGGATTTTACACAAAATTTTAGGATATTGTCCCACCCTGAATTTTATCATTGTCGATCAAAACACCATCGCTTAAACGCTAAATTATATCTACCACAAATTACCGAATGCATCAGGATTTAGGTAATCCCCTGCGAAGGACGCTATTAAATTTCATCAAAATAAACACCTGAGATATCGACAAAACAGGAGCTCCAAAAACTTGACTACAACAGAAAAAAATTACAGACAGGTAGACGGACGGACAAAAGAACAGACGGACGGACAAACAGACAGACGGACGGACAGACAAACATACGGATGGACGCAGGTAGCGAAATCGATTCTCCTGCCGATTCTGAGTTGATCGGTACAATTTGAATGGTATTCGTAATCAGATTTGTGGAGTATAGATTTTAGATCCTCACACAAAGAACGATGTCAAATTTCATCACAATCGGGCAATTTGCTGTACATCAAATGCAGTGTTATGACGATATCTCAATTGTTTATGGACCGCTTTTGATAAAATTTAATAACGTGCTTGAGGGGGGAATTTCCTAAAATCTGATATAAAATTTATGTAGGTCCGTGCTAAAGGAGGATGGTTTTTCCTATTTCTGCATTTCATTTCTTCAACAAACATTCTCTAATGCGAACTTTGGGCAATTTGCGATACATCAAATTCAGTGTTTTGGCGATATCTCAGTTGTTTATGGATTTTGATAACATTTTACAGAGTGCTTTGGGAAACTATTTCCTACAATCTGATATATAACATATTATCACATGTACAACAGGAGTATCTTTTTTCTCTTGTTATTTAAAAGTGTGTTTCAATCAAAAATTTTAAAATTTTCGTCAAATTTTTTGTATTTTTTTCGATATTTTCGGTGTTTATAAACCGATTTTAATGAAATTTAATAGCGTTCATTGCGGGAGAATTTCCTAGAATCGGACAGACAGACAGACGGACATCGCTTAATCGATTCTCCTCCCGATTCTGAGTCGATCGGTATGATCACTAATAAAAAAATTACAAACGGAATCACAAACTTATAATACCCTTTCACTTAATGGTGAAGGGTATAAAAAGGACAGAAAGGTAGACGGACGGACAAAGAGACGGGACAAACAGAAGGACAGACGTCGCGAAATCGATTCTTCTGCTATTCTGAGTCAATCGGTACAATTTGAATGGTATTAACAATACGATTTGTGAAGCTTATACATCAGATTTTAGGAAATCCTCCCGCAAACAACGCTGTCAAGTTTCATCATATTCGGTCCATAAACACCTGAGATATCGCTGAAACAATACTTACAAAATGTAAACAAAATTTCTTAGACACGTACTTTGGGCAATTTGCTGTACATCACAAGTTTGTTGATATCTCAGTTGTTTATGGACCGCTTTTGATTTATGTATGTCCGTGCTAAAGGAGGATGGGTTTTCCTATTTCTGCATTTAATTTTTTCAACAAGCATTCTCAGATTACAGAGTGCTGTGGGGTACTATTTCCTACAATCTGTTGTATAATATATTATCACATATACACCAGGAGTATCTTTTTTCTCTTGTTAGTTAAAAGTGTGTTTCAATCAAAAATTTTAAAATTTTCGTCAAATTTTTGGTATTTTTCGATATTTTCGGTGTTTATAAACGGATTTTAATGAAATTTAATAACGTTCATTGCGGGAGAATTTCCTAAAATCTGGTATATAATTTAATCTACGATCACTAATAAAAAAATTACAAACGGAATCACAAACTTATAATAGCCTTTCACCTATTGGTGAAGGGTATAAAAAATATATATAAAATAACAATGTATACACATATAAGTCAAGCTGCTCAGCAAACGCCCTGCTTCTTGTGGTAGTAGTATTTATTCAATAGTACTCATATATTATCGAAATAAATAAAAATCTAATTCAAATAAAAAATAATAATAATTGAAACAAATAAAACAATAATTACACAGCACAGCAAAATAAAAAAAATTTCATGTGCTCTTAAAACCACTATACAATTTTGATGTATCATGACTACCTTTGTACAAAAATGGTAAAATTTTTAAATTCTATGGCAAGATTAAAAAATTTTTTTTTTTTATATTGCATTTTTTTTAGACGTTTCTTCAAATAATTAATGATAACTCAAAAAAAAACTACTAGTTTACATAGCCTTTAATTCGTCTATATATTGCGTTTCAATCGGATCAAATCATGAAAAATCGAAAGCAGCAAAAAACTTCCAGATTTATTATTTTATCGCATAGCGACATATAATAGCAACAAAATGAGATATTGACCATAAACATCGATTGATTTTTTTCGAATTTATTCACAAGTCCTCAAGGACCATGTAATGGCCAGTGCAGATTGTAGTAACTCGAAAACTGTTTAACCGATTTTAAAGATATGTAGCTTATTGGAAATCTCATTGTGTTTGCCCTAAGGGCCAGGATCCACTTTTTTGCAAAAGGGGGAATAAATAGCGTTAATTTTGCAAAAACTTAAAAATTATAAAATTTTTCCGATATAAACTTTGTCAGCTTTAGGACCTGGGCGACACGTGTTAGCGTTGTCCAATTTGGCTAAAATTTTGTGGGTGAAAATTCCTCACCAAATCTCACAATAATCCGACCGGCACTCCTTGAAATTCTGAAATCTATTTTTTTCACACATTTGAAAAACCCTGTATACGTATATCAAGCAAAAAATGAAACTTTGTGAAAATGAGTGAATTCACTTAATTGGGAATAAATTCGAAAGTAATCATATCTCGTTTTGTTTCTTTGTTTTGTGGCTTTGCGACAGAATAATGAATCTGAACCGTTTTCTATTTTTATGATTTTTTTAAAACAAAAATTTTTGCCATATTTACATAAAAAATATATTTTTTTCTTAATTTTTTTATTATAACTCTGATACTATTGATCCGATTGAAACGCGATATATAGATGAATCAAAGGCTATGTAAATCTTAATTTTTCTGACGTTATTTAAATAATATCCGATTATTCGAGTTATCATTAAATATGTGAAAAAGTGCCTAAAAATTGCAATTTTACAAAAAAAAAATTAAAAAAACCTATCCTTAGAATTTAAATATTTTACCATTTATGTACTAAGGTAGCCATGACACATCAAATGGTTACTCGAGCATATTGCTGTTGTTTTTTTATTAGTGATTATACCGATCGACTCAGAATCGGGAGGAGAATCGATTAAGCGATGTCCGTCTGTCCGTCTGTCTATCTGTTGAAATCAAGTTTCTGAAGCCCCCTAGAGATTTTAGGAAATTCTCTCGCAATGAACGCTATTAAATTTCATTAAAATCGGTTTATAAACACCGAAAATATCGAAAAAATGCCAAAAATTAGACAAAATTTTAAAATTGTTGATTGAAACACACTTTTAAATAACAAGAGAAAAAAGATACTCCTGGTGGACATGTAATAATATATTATATATCAGATTGTAGGAAATCGTTCCCCAAACCACTCTGTAAAATTTTATCAAAATCGGTCCATAAACAACTGAGATATCGCCAAAACTCTAAATTTGATGTTTTGCAAATTGCCCAAAGTACGCATTAGAGAATGTTTGTTGAAAAAATGAAATGCAGAAATAGGAAAAAACATCCTCCTTTAGCACGGACATACATACATTTTATACCAGATTTTATGAAATTTCCCCGCCAAGCACGTTATTAAATTTTATCAAAAGCGGTCCATAAACAACTGAGATATCGCGAAATATGATTATGAATACCGATTATACCGATCGACTCAGAATCGGCAGGAGAATCGATTTCGCGACGTCCGTCCGTTTGTCTGTCCGTCCGTCCATCTACCTGTCTATCCGTCCGTCCGTCTACCTGCTTGTCCTTTTTTCAGTTGTAGTCAAGTTTTTGGAGCTCCTGTTTTGTCGATATCTCAGTGTTTTTTTTTATGAAATTTAATAGCTTACTTCGTAAATTCTGATGCATTCGGTAATTTGTGGTAGATATAATTTAGTGTTCAAGCGATATTTCAGGTGTTTTCATCGACAATGATGAAATTCAGGGTGGGACGATATCCTAAAATTTTGTGTAAAATGCATATGGGTATACCTTCCAGGAGCTCCACAAATCTGATTTTAGCAGACAGACACACTGAATTTATCTTAATTTTGTGTCTGACATTTGAACATTATGATAACATTTGAGAATGTATTATATATCAAATTATAGGTAATCTTCCTAGGAAGTACAAAAATGCAGCTAAGTACATGATATCCGTTCAAACCCTGCATATGTATGTATATATGTATGTATGTATGTATGTATGTATGTATGTATGTATGTATGTATGTATGTATGTGTGTATGTATGTATGTATGTATGTATGTATGTATGTATGTATGTATGTATGTATGTATGTATGTATGTATGTATGTATGTATGTATGTATGTATGTATGTATGTATGTATGTATGTATGTATGTATGTATGTATGTATGTATGTATGTATGTATGTATGTATGTATGTATGTATGTATGTATGTATGTATGTATGTATGTATGTATGTATGTATGTATGTATGTATGTATGTATGTATGTATGTATGTAAGTAACATAAATAACATACCATAGGGTACTTGCGCATGCATTTAGTGCAGACGTAAGCGTCTGCTAACTGCATGTGCGGATAATATTCATGGAATGTTTATGTGACACTCAATTTTCATGCAACCTCAGCTTTTTATATTTTTGTACTTTTAGATTTTAAGTTAAAATATTTGTCTTAACAAAAATAAAGATTCATTATTGAAACCAAACTCAAACCGAGGAGTTTGTATTTTACTGGCGCAGTCGGCTTTAAAAACCTACAATAGAATAGAAACAATAATTTATAAGTGTCTTAGAAATTAAAATTAAAGATAAAAAACAAAAAAAGAACATTACTTCAACAAATTAACATAATTAAATAATAAAACAACAATTTGTTTCACAAAAATAAGTAAATTAAATAAACTAAATAATTAACAAATAATTAAAATAAAAAGTGGATGTCTGAAATTGAAGAAATCAACAGTCTATTTAATAAGTGCACAATTACAAATATGACAAATAATAAGGAAAAGCAGGAACTGGCATTTCAAAGCCTAAATTTCATCAAGCCATTTCAGGGAGAGACGAATGCGCTTGCAATGTTTGTTACACATGTGGATTCTATAGCAGCTACCATTACCGGTCTCGAGATTGAAGTTAAACAGCTTTTTTTTACTGCAATCCAGAGAAAACTGATCGGTCCAGCAGCAGATCTACTCAGGAGGGAGAACCCAACAGATTGGAAAGCACTGCGGAGTGCCCTGCTGGACGAATTCGGTGAAAGGAAGCAAATATTAACACTTATTTTGGAGTTAAGTAATATCAAATTCAAAAATAGCGTTAAGAATTTTTGTGATACTTTAAATAGCGAAATATGTAACATTAAGGATTGTATTAAATTGAGTGAAGAAACAGAAACCAGAAAAACAATTTATAAATTAGAAGTTGATAGATTTGGTCTAGAAGTGTTAAGAAGGAATTTGCCTTATCATATATGTACCTTACTTAATTCCCAACCTGTCTCAGATTATAAATCAGCTTTAAAAATTTTAAAAGAAAACGGTTCATATTTTTTCGAGTTTAGAGAAAAAAAATTTCAGAGGAACACAAACGTTAACAATAGCTTTAATCCAATGAAAAATTATCAACCTTTACCTAATTTTTGGCAAATGCCACATTTTCCCCACCCATCTCAATATAACACGAATATTCCGCAACCTTTTAGTTACGTACAGCAAAATCAAAATTATCAAGGTTATCCTAATCAAGGTTATACTTATCAACAACATTTTAATAACAATATTCCTATTAATTTCGATAATTGTCCACGACACCCAAGCTCAAGTGGACAAGTAAATGGCAAATCCAGATCGAATAATTCTAATCAATCCAGAATAAGCACCTGTTCCAATGGAACAGGATGAATCAAATTTTCATTTACGACCTCGCGAAAATTACCCCATGTAACACTTTATATAGATAATAAGCCCTATTATTTTCTCGTTGATACAGGATCTTCCGTTAGTATTATAAGAAGGAATATTTTACCGTCGGTAGTGGAAATAACAAAACCAATTACCTTAAGTACAGCTACAGGTTTCGTAACATTAGATTCGGTTCAACACATTTGTTTACATAATAAGTGGATGGGACTTTATATCTATGATTTTTCAGATAATTACGAGGGTTTGCTAGGATATGATGCGCTACGAATTTTAAACGCGCAAATCGATGTTAGTAGAAACATCTTAGTTTTAGATAACTTTCAATACCAAATGGGAAATTACACAAGTAGTGAGCAGGACTACGAACTTGCGAAACAAAAATATAATATACATGTAATCCAAATACATGAAGGAAAATCTAAATTTCGAATGGATCACCTCAATCGGGAAGAGCGTGAATCTTTAGTTAAGTTATTACGTAAATATAATAATATATTCTATAAGGAAGATGAAAATTTGACCTCCACTCTCGCAACTAAACATTGCATAAAAACTGTACATGAGGACCCTATATATAGCAAATCTTATAGATACCCTGAAATCCATAGGAAGGAAGTTGATCGCCAAATAAAAGAAATGTTGGAACAGAACATTATTTGCCACAGTACTTCTCCATACTCATCACCAATATGGGTGGTGCCTAAAAAACCTGATGCCTCAGGGAGGGATAAGTGGCGAATTGTCGTGGATTATCGAAAATTTAATGATATTACAATAGCCGATAGATACCCTATTCCCAATATGGAAGATATTTTAGACAAATTGGGAAAATGTCAATACTTCTCAACAATAGATCTAGCTAAGGGCTTCCATCAAATAGAGATGGACCCTGCAAATAGAAAAAAGACCGCATTTTCCACGACCAATGGCCATTTCGAATTTTTGAGAATGCCCTTCGGTCTCAAAAATGCTCCATCAACATTTCAAAGGTTGATGAACGAGGTTTTAGGAGACCTTATTGGCAAACACTGCTTGGTCTATCTCGACGATATTACCGTGTTTAGTTCATCTCTACAGGAGCACATCGAATCACTCGACAGAGTGCTCAAAAGATTGTCAGAGGCAAATTTAAGGATTCAATTAGATAAGAGTGAATTTTTGAAAAGGGAAGCTGAATTTCTGGGTCATTTGGTGACACCCGAAGGAGTCAGACCAAATCCTAGAAATATCAGTGCTATTCTGGAATATCCAATACCGAAAACAGAGAAAGAAATAAGACAGTTTTTAGGGTTAGCTGGGTTTTATAGAAAATTTATAAAGGATTTTGCTCGAATAACAAAACCTTTGACTTCTTGTTTAAAAAAGGGAAATAAGATATGCTATAATGATAGAAGTTACATAAATGCTGTAGAAACTATAAAAATTATGATAACTAGTGAACCAATTCTTTCATATCCTGATTATGAAAGAGTTTTTAAGTTAACTACGGATGCCTCAAACGTTGCTCTGGGTGCTGTCTTGAGCCAGCAGGATAGGCCAATATGTTTTGCAAGTAGGACACTCAATGAACATGAGCTTAACTACTCGACTATTGAACGTGAAATTTTGGCTTTGGTTTGGGCAACCAAATATTTTCGCCCGTACCTCTTTGGTAGGAAGTTTTTGGTAAATAGTGATCACAAACCCCTTCAGTGGCTTCACAATCTGAAGGAGCCCAATGCCAAACTTCAGAGATGGAAAATCAAGCTTAATGAATTTGATTTTGATTTAAAACATATTCCCGGTAAGGAAAATCATGTCGCTGATGCGCTATGCAGAATAAAGATGGCCAATTGTAATATGAATGAGGCTACAGACTCTATTATGGCCACTGTTCACTCGGGTGAAGATGATAATTTGAATTATATCCCTATTTCTGAAAGGTCATTAAATACATTTAAAAATCAAATAAAACTTATAAGAGGTAATAGTGAGAGTGTGGAAAAACAAAAAATATTTTCAAATAATCTTACAACTTTGTCGTATGTAGAATTAAATAATAATAGAATTAAAAATATTATAAAAGAACATATCGTTGGTAAAAAGTCGGCAATTCTAATGCCAAATAATGAAGATTTTGTCCGATTCCAGGACGTTTATAAGGATTTAATACAGTCAGGAGCCACCGAATTAACAAGAGCAATGAGGGAACTAGAAAACGTCATTTGGAGGGTTTACATAAAGGAATAGAAAAGATTGTAAGTCTATTTTCAAAAAAGTATTATTATCCAAATTATGTGAAAGAAATTTCCAAAATAATAAATTCCTGCGAACTATGCAATTTATGTAAGTCCGATCATATAGCACATAGGTTACCATTCAAATTGACACCCCCAGTATATGAAACACGACAAAAGTTTGTTGTAGATTTCTGGCAATGGAACAAGGAGAATTACTTGACATGTATTGACCTTTGTTCAAAATTTGCAGTGGCTGAAAAAGTCTCTAATTTTAGCTGGTTGGAGACAAAGCGAGCATTGTTGAGGGTGTTTAATACTATGGGTCCCCCGAAAGTTTTAAAAATTGATCAGGATCAGGGCATGAATAATATAAATATTAGACAATGGTGTAAGCAGTTAGGTGTGGTTTTGGAGGTTACCACCGGTAAAACTGGTATAGGTGACATCGAAAGGCTTCATAAGACATTGAACGAAAAACTCCGAGTTATAAATTCATCGGGTGATAGAGAATTGATTTATATGAGCGTTAAACAGTCTATTTTTGCATACAATCACAATATAAACCACTCCAGTACAGGAGAAAAACCTTACAACATATTTTTTAATAAATTTCAACCTAAAATAGACCCGCAATCCAAAAAAGCTAGTAGAATTAGCAATGCCAATAAAAACAGAAATGAAAATCCAATCAATATGAAATATATAAATGCAGAAAACCAAAGAAAAAGATTAAACAAAATAGATAATCCTTTCAAAAGAACAGAGGTACTAAGAACGGAAGACGATGATGAACACTATGTGGTGAGATTTAAGGATAGAAACGTTAGGAAATATAAAAGTCATTTTAAGAGAGCTAGAATTACAAATATTAACAATTTCAGGGACCAAAGCGGAACGGAAGAACAACCTGGAACATCTCATTAACATCTTTTATACGTTCACAATCACTATGGTCTTGTCCTACCTTATGCCGGGAATTTTTGCTCAAACTATTTCAGTAGATAAAATTATGAATAACTTTGGCTATATTTCAATCAATCAAGGAGAGGTTGCGTTGCCTACCGGACATAGTAATTATGTCGTGGAAATTAATTCAACCGAACTGGAAATCTCATACAGAGAACTTTGTAGTGAGTACGATAAACATGAATTTTTGCAATCTGACATCATAGCTAGATATCTAACTATGGCGGATAAAGAAAAACAGTTGTTTGTTAAAAGACACAAAAGAGGACTCTTCAATGCAATAGGTAGCGGTTTGAAATTTCTTTTTGGCACTCTTGATAGCGAAGATAGGGATATGATAGAGAGGTCGTTAATTGATATCAGCAATAGGATTGAAAATGGTGACGTCAATATAAATACCATTATTCAGCATGTGAATGCTGGAAATGCATTGTTGAATGAATTGAAGAACTCAACAAATGCCATCCAAAATGCACTTGTAACAAAGATTATTTCAGATACCTTTCTTGATAATGTGAAAGCTTATTTAGAGCATATTCGAGATATTCAGATGGGAATACAATTGGCCAAATTGGGTATTGTTAATCCTAAACTCATTGACATTGAAACTATATCACACTTGACTGCAGAACAATTTGAATTTATTAAGACTTCTATTTGGATTAAGGAATGTATGATATATTTTGTACTAACTATTCCGAAAAATTTTACTAGATATCCTAAATTTAAGATAATACCAATCCCGGATAATAAGACCCAAGAATTAGTAGTAAGTTTAAACAAAGATTTTATTAAGAAAAATAAAAAATTGTATGAAATAGATAATGAAAGAATTAAACCTTTGTATGATTTATGTTTAGAAAATTTACTTAATGACCAACTATCGAATTGTACTTTTAAAACAAATAAAGCCATAAGCATAAACTTTGTACCACCTAATATGATATTAACTAAGAATTTAAATGAAACAACAATAAATCAAAATTGTAACGATCTTAATATAACAATTATTGGAAATAATTTATTAACAATCAATAACTGCAAAGTTAAAATTGGATCTTTTGAATTTGAAAGCAAAATAAACAATCCACTAACACACATTGTACCATTTGTTAAGAAATCCGAAAACAACAACAATGATTACATAACTAAAATAGAATTAACAAGTAAGAGTGGTATATTCGGCTTTGCCGAATCTTGGATACCCTTCACCAATGGTGTTCCAAAAGTAAAGTACAAAATCGTAAGAATATATTGATAATTACATAGTTTCTGATTACTGACTTAGTTGAGCCCCACACAAATGCTTCATATGTATATTAATTTTCTTTTGTTCATACTAAATGTAATTCCTAGCAATATATGGTTATACTACTATTATATGCAAAGAATCTTTAAAATTAAGAGTCGGAAAACGAAAAGCTTTTTAGTGGCGTCATCATCTAAAATAGTTATGGACCCAAACGTTAGGTTGGGCAGGTGGCTGATGTCGAAGGCAGCGTTACTTCGATTCTAAAGTGATATGTGTCTATTTTACGAACATTTGATAAAGTTCGATAGACCAGATAAACCATGCAGAAAAGATGCTTCAAAATGTAGATGCCCTTAGATTTGCAAGAGCACATCGATCTGATGAAGATTAAGTATTCTGGCATGCAACCCAAAAACACAGTGCCCAGTGAGGGTTGTGTACTTTAATTCATACGAATTGTCCAACTATTAAAAGTTCATGATTAGTTATGTGATTGAGGTCAAAGCTTTAACAATGATTGTCAATGTATACAAGCCTTAGAATTATAAGGTATACACTCATAGTTTTAGATACATACGTGAAATATATAGCTTTTAAATGAATGGATATCAGCTTTGGCGGAAAATTTATTGAAGATTTACTTATTAATCTGAAGTTAGTTAACTTATTAAGATGAATACTTCAACAATAATATTTGGGATCTATTGTTCTTTCGATCTGTCCGATGGATGTGTGGAAAGTTTTGCTCTAGTCCTTTGTGCAATTATAATATGATTTAATGTATCAGCATTAAAGTAATTCCCGGTCGGGGTTATATGGGAGATAACAGTAAATGTGAACCGAGCTCGCCCATTTTCAATGCCGAACTTTTCAAGAGAAATACTTTTGTCAAATGTTGTCCCTCTAGAAAGTTTATTATAGGCGCTATCGCTCTGAATAACGATATTGTACAACGTCTTTATACTAAATGCCATCATCGTATCTATTATAATAGATATATAATTATAATTAATTAGCTAATTAGATAATTATAATTTGTCATTTATTAGCTACTAAGAGATTGCCTTAGGCGAAGTTATACGGAAGCAATAGTCAAACGTGAACGGATTTCTCCCAAATGCAATTAAATAATTTAAATTTTCGTTGATATGTGAGATACATACATACATATGTAGGTTTTGAACGGATATCATGTATTTAGCTGCATTTTTGTACTTCCTAGGAAGATTACCTATAATTTGATATATAATACATTCTCAAATGTTATCATAATGTTCAAAAGTCAGACATAAAATTAAGATAAATGCAGTGTGCCTGTCTGCTAAAATCAGATTTGTGGAGCTATTGGAAGGTATACCCATATGCATTTTACACACAATTTTAGGATATCGTCCCACCCTGAGCTCCAAAAACTTGACTACAGCAGAAAAAAGGACAGACAGGTAGACGGACGGACAGACAGGTAGACGGACGGACGGACAAACAGACGGACGGACGTAGCGAAATCGATTCTCCTGCCGATTCTGAGACGATCGGTACAACTTGAATGGTATTCATAATCAGATTTGTGGAGTTTATATCAGATTTTAGGAAATCCTCCCACAAAGAACGCTGTCAAATTTCATCACAATCGGTCCATAAACACCTGAGATATCGCTGAAACAATACTTACAAAATGTCAACAAAATTTCTTAGACACGTACTTTGGGCAATTTGCTGTACATCACAAGTAGTGTTTTGGCGATATCTCAGTTGTTTATAGACCGCTTTCGATAAAATTTTATAATGTGCTTGGCGGGAGAATTTCCTAAAATCGGATATAAAATTTATGTATGTTCGTGCTCCAGGAGAATGTTTTTTCTTATTTCTGCATTTCATTTTTTCAACAAACATTCTCTAACGCGTACTTTGGGCAATTTGCGATACATCAAATTTAGTGTTTTGGTTGTATCTCAGTTGTTTATAGACCGATTTTGCTAAAATTTTACAGAGTGTTTTGGGGAACCATTTCCTACAATCTGATATATAATATATTATCACATGTACACCAGGAGTATCTTGTTTCTCTTATTATTTAAAAGTGTGTTTCAATCAAAATTTTTTAAATTTTCGTCTAATTTTTGGTATTTTTTCGATATTTTTGGTGTTTATAAACCGATTTTGATGAAATTTAATAGCGTTCATTGCGGTAGAATTTCCTAAAATCTGGTATATAATTTATGTAGATCCATCCTCTAGGGGCTTCAGAAACTTGATTTCAACAGACAGACGGACGGACAGACAGACAGACGGACATCGCTTAAACGATTCTCCTCCCGATTCTAATTTTTATGGGGTCTATGTTCACTAATAAAAAAATTACAAACGGAATCACAAACTTATAATACCCTTTCACCTATTGGTGAAGGGTATAAAAAATAATTATCGCCATCATTATGCCACGAAAGAATCTAATTACATTATGCTTACATTAATTTGTGTTATTATGGTAATTTTAATATTAATAATATTGCAGAAACTTAATTTCTTAAATTGAATTAAGGATATACGTAGTGTAAGAAAAGTCAATGAGGACATTGAAATCTCCGGAGAAGGGAGGAGTAACATATATAACATACCATAGGGTACTTGCGCATGCATTTAGTGCAGACGTAAGCGTCTGCTAACTGGAATGTTTATGTGACACTCAATTTTCATGCAACCTCAGCTTTTTATATTTTTGTACTTTTAGATTTTAAGTTAAAATATTTGTCTTAACAAAAATAAAGATTCATTATTGAAACCAAACTCAAACCGAGGAGTTTGTATTTTACTTGTATGTATGTATGTATGTATGTATGTATATATGTATGTATGTATGTATGTATGTATGTATGTATGTATGTATGTATGTATGTATGTATGTATGTATGTATGTATGTATGTATGTATGTATGTATGTATGTATGTATGTATGTATGTATGTATGTATGTATGTATGTATGTATGTATGTATGTATGTATGTATGTATGTATGTATGTATGTATGTATGTATGTATGTATGTATGTATGTATGTATGTATGTATGTATGTATGTATGTATGTATGTATGTATGTATGTATGTATGTATGTATGTATGTATGTATGTATGTATGTATGTATGTATTTATGTATGTATGTATGTATCTCACAAACTAACGAAAGTTTTTTAATTGCAATTGGGAGAAATCCGTTCACGTTTGACAATTGCTCCCGTATAACTTCGTCTAAGGCAATCTCTTAGTAGCTAATAAATGACAAATTATAATAGATACTATGGTGACATTTAGTATAAAGACGTTGTATAATATCGTTATTCAGGGCGATAGCTCCTAAAATAAACTTTCTAGAGGGACAACATTTGACAAAAGTATTTCTGATCTCTTGAAAAGTTCGGTATTGAAAATGGGCCCATATAACCCCGACCGGTAATCACTTTAATGCTGATAAATTAAATCACATAATTGCATAAAGAACTAGAGCAAATCTTTCCAAACATCCATCGGACAGATCGAAAAACAATACATCCCAAATATTATTGATGAAGTATTCATCTTAATTAGTTAACTAACTTCAGATTAATAACTAAATCTTCAATAACTTTTCCGACAAAGCTAATATCCACCCATTCAAAAGCTATATATTTCACGTATGTTTCTAAACCTAAGAGTGTTTACCCTATAATTCTTAGGCTTGTATACATTGACAAGCTTTGACCTAAATCAGTCGGCTTACTTCAGAGTTTTACATAACTAATCAAGAACTTTTACTAGTTGGATAATCCGTACAAATTAAAGTACACAACCCTCACTGGGCACTGTGTTTTTGGGTTGCATGCCAGAATACTTAATCTTCATCAAATCGATGTTCTTTTGCAAATCTAAGGGCATCTACATTTTGAAGCATCTTTTCTGCATGGTTTATCTGGCTGGCTTAAATAAACATTCTCTACTTG
The DNA here is from genome assembly GCA_933228675.1 of Stomorhina lunata. Lineage (NCBI taxonomy): Eukaryota > Metazoa > Arthropoda > Insecta > Diptera > Rhiniidae > Stomorhina > Stomorhina lunata. Next base: position 11,654,310 of record OW121745.1, read on the forward strand.
TAGTCTAGTAATTATCTTTCACAAAGGGACCACTTTAGAACCCAAGTGACGCTGCCTTAGACATCAGCCACCTGCCCAACCTAACCTTTGGGTCCATAACTATTCTAGATGATGACGCCACCGAAAAGCTTTTCGTTTTCTGACTCTTTATTTAACCAAATATTGCTAGGAACTAAATTAAGTATGAACAAAAGAAAATTAATATAGATATCAAGCATTTGTGTGGAGCTCAACTAAGTCAGTAATCATAACTATATAATTATCAATATATTCTTACGATTTTGTACTTTACTTTTGGAATACCATTGGTGAAGGGTATCCAAGATTCGCAAAGCCGAATATACCCTTCTTACTTGTTTTTTTCTATTCTTCTATGACAAAGTTGCCACATAACTTTACCGTGGCTAATAGTAAGCTCGGTTCCAAAAACTACTTTGATAGGGGTCTTGGACATGGAGTCGTGAGCGGCTGTTCGATATGCCAGCAGAAATTTTTGTATGTGTTGATCCCAGTCTCTCTAATGCGTGCTGACCACCTTCCTTAAGTACTTTTCCAGCGTACGGTTAAACCTTGCTACCATACCGTCAGACTGTGGGTGTAGTGGGGTAGTTCTCGTTTTCCTTATACCATACAACTCACTTATTTCCGTGAACACCGTGGATTCAAAATTTCTGCCTTGATCTGAGTGTAGCTCGCGTGGAACTCCATAGCGGCATATCCAGTTGTTTACAAAAACCAGCGTAGAAAACCATTTCGCTCCACCTAAGGTGTCCAGGGTGTCATCGATTATTTTTCGTAACATTTCTCAGCTTTCGGTAGTCAACACAACATCTGGTGCTGCCAACTTTCTGCTTAACCAGAACGACCGGAGAGCTCCATGGACTTGCGGATGGTTCAATTACTCCACTACGCTCCATTTCGTTGACCAATTCCTTAACTTCGTCACGCTTGGCAAGGGAATACTTCTAGGCGCTTGTTTAATTGGTCTCGCCTCGCCTGTATGAATTTCATGTTTCACTATTGCCGTTCTTCCCTGGCTTTGAGTTGGATGCATGCTTCTTCAAAAATTGCTTGGCTTTGTTTTTGTAAGACATGTCAAGCCTTGTACCCATTTCTCTTCGTATTCCACCAGTTACTGTTGTTCTTTGCTGTACATCTTAATAGGCTAGTAGTTAATAATCGCTTCAGTGGCTGCCCATTGACCAATTTCCGAGTCAGGTTTAATAACTTTGTCATAGCAGGATAAGTTTAGAACTCTTACAGGGACTCTTCCGTTACTGCAGGGCTTCACTATAGCTTTTCCCGTTATGATGTCATTTTTGAGTTTTTATTCTACCACCCACAAACTGTTGTCCTCACAATCTCCCTCCATTCGGGCCCATATCAACGATTCTGACTGTGGTAGCAGTTTACTATGCTCGACAGTTATCAGTTTCCTAACATTGGGCGTGCTCTCGTAACCAATACCGAGGGGTATTTCTACATTTCTCTAAATCATTATTTTTGGTCCCAGGTGTAAACTAATGCCATTCATTACCATAAAATCACCGATTATTACTTCATCCACAATGTCGGCAACAATGAATACATGGTACTTTAGCATAGACTGTCGCATGCTCTCCAGTTGTCATGCGAAGGTTTATACCGCTCAAGGGTTCAAGGTTTTCACGTACCAAATCGGGCCTAATAATTGACTTTGGCCGTTGATATATTCCCGAGCTGTAAAGTTGCTGTTTTTCTGTTACATAACTAATATGGAGATTGTGGGGCCACTAATTGTGGGAGCTAACTCATGCCCTGCGGAGCTAGGGCCTAATAATTGACTGAGACGCCCCTGTGTCTATGGTAGAAACATGCCTTTGGCCGTTGATGTATGCCCGAGCTGTAAGGTTGCTGTTTTTTTGTTGCATAACTGATATGGAGATTGTTGGGCCACCAATTGTGGGAGCTAACTCATGCCCCGCGGAGCTAGCTCAATTTAGTTTAACGATTGCTCTTGGGATGATTGTGGCTCCACCTGTTGGCTGCCCTCGGGTGAAGAGACAGATATTGATTGTCTTCTCGGTGCCCTGCAATTTCGCTGGAAATGGCCTTCTTTACCGCAGTTAAAAAACTTAGATTTCGGCTTGCCGAATTTTTTTTTCTATAACTCGACTCGTTTGCTCTATCAGTTGCTCCATCCTGCTTTGGCTGTTAGCAACTACGTCGACATCTCGTAACCTGCACATTTGTGGCTTGGCTATAATTTTTGCTATTTCTTGGGCTAATGCGAATGGCACAGTTTCAACAAATGTTGATTTTCGAGTGGCACGCACCGCAAATTTAATATCAGAATCCCGTATACCATTCACAAATGCTTCTATCTTGAACTGGTCCAAGAAAGTCTGATTTTTTTCAGGATAAATTTGCTCCACCAAACGTTCAATGTCTAACGCAAAGTCGTGTAAAGATTCGTTTGGTTTCTGGACTATGCCGCGAAGTTCCAGACGATAAATTTACTTTTTGTGTTCTCTTCTGCTACTTAAGGGCACACTTTCCAAAACTTCTGCTGCATTGCCTTTTAGAGCAAAAATTAGTTCTAGAGCTTTCTGGTCGTTGTTCCATAAATTTCTCTCGGCGACAGTTTCAAACTGGAACTTGAAGACATTAAACTGCAGACTGCCATCAAAACTGGGTGTTTTTGTTTTTCCAGATGTTTCCTGAACAACTCGCACTAGACCCCCTTGCTGTAATTAAACTTCGCTTTCAGATCGCTAATTTCCTTTCTGACTTTTGCTTCTAGATCGCTCATCTTCCTTCCGACGTCAGCCAGTTCTTTGTCAAATTTGATCTAAACGCCATCGATGCGATTATTAATCGTTGTCGAAATTTCGTGAAGTTGTTTTTTGAGTTTTATATAGTCACAAGTCTTAAATATAATATATGTGTGATTATAACTTTTATTTTACAAAAAATCATATTATTATCAGAAAGACTGCATTCAACCGAATCAATGCGAAACAATCCTGAGAGATTGCTAAATACATAATCAATTGATGTTTTAGACTTGTTATAAGTTATGGCAGTTTTTAAAATCATAATTTATTAGTCAATTTAAAAAAATCCATGGATACATTTGTATCGAGAAAATCTATCACAAAAAAAAGATCTATCCACTAACATATTGGGCGGTATTTTAGCCATAACTTGACGAATGTTTTTTAAGTGCTCAAGAGTTAAAGGTTAATCTGCATAAACACGATCTTTCGCGTAGCCCCACAAAAAGTCTAATGGTGTCAAATCGCACAATCTTAGTGGCCAGTAAAGTCATATTCGCTGGAGTTGTGCATGTGGCACCGTCTTGTTGAAACCATATGTTCTTCAAATCGTATTCTTAATAATGTGCTATAAGACAGTCCTAATGCCTGAGAACGATGAGGAATCGACACATTCGGGTCTTCGGCAACACTTACAGCAGCGATAATTCTCCACAATTTTGCCATGAACTTAACTCCTCTTAAAGCACGATATGTAGCTGTTGCGGAATCACCATTTTTGTGGTATGTTTTGATCATTTTTATGCGTTGTGTGATACTTAAGCGATTCATTTTCGTCAATGTCAGACTTTCAACTGTAAAAAAAAGTTGGTTTAACAACTTAGTTTGACAGATGTTGAATTCCAGTCCTATACTTTTGAAACCACGAAATGTTTACTCTCACATTCTACTACGACAAATGTTAAATCTTCTCGTACATATATATAGGTACCTCCAAAGCCATCATTCCTACAGAAATGTATATAGTTATATCCCGGAATATTATAAATTTTAATTATCTATGAACTAAACCAAGTTTGAAAACTAGCAAGCTGTGTTTTGAATCTGTTAAACTTGTTTATCGCTGAAATGCTTCTTATGTTAATGGATAAAATATTAAAATTTGAAAAAGAAATTTAACTATTAAAATTATCAAAATTAGAAAAATATTTATTATTTACTATAAATAGGACAAAGAAATAATAATTAAGACATTATTTAATTCTGATCTATATCTCTATTTAAAGACTTTCGTTTATTTCCAAAAGTTACAGCTTCCGATATTAGGTCTATTCGTTAACTTTCCAGTAAAATTCCAGTAAGCTGAGTATTTACTGAGTAAATGAACGAATATACTCTCACCAAATCATTTGTACTAGAAAAGTAAACGAACAGAAAATTTGTAAAAATCCAGTAAGAAAATCGAGACAATAAGAAAAAAACAATACAATAGGCAATAAATAAATAAAAAATGACCTAACCTTTTAATTTTAAATTAGTTACTTTTCAACTTTAATTTAGTTAATTTTATTTCTTTTACTTAAAATTGTTAACTAAATAAAAATTGTGGCAAATGGTCAGCTGCCTGTTTTTCTTTTGTTTACGCTTTTTATTCATGTTGTTGTTACTGAACTTTTACAGGCAAAACATTTTCCCCGTAACATTTTACAAAAACTCAGCAAATAAACTGTCACTTTTTCTCAAAAACTCTCTCTGTTTACATTTTCCCTCTTACTGAGTTTTTGGTAAACGAACGTAATATTTTGTAATAATTTGTACAAATTTTAACGTAAACGAATGAATATATTATATTATCGACATTAGATTCATTACGTATTTAAAAAAAAAATAAAGTTTTTTAACATTTTTTTTATAGACCGATTTTGATAAAATTTAATAGTATGTTACATTGGAGTATTTTCTAAAATCTCATATATAATTCAAAAAAAAAAAATTTTTAAATACAATTTTTTTTAATTTTTTTTTATTTGTCAATTTGCGTACATCGATAACTTTTGCTTTGGCGATATTTTTTAAAATCTGATATCTAATTCAAAAACTTTTTTTTTTAAAAAATACGGTTTTTTAAAAAATCTTTTTTTTAATTTGTCAATTTGCGTACATTGTTAACTTTTGCTATGGCGATATCTCAGTTATTAAACTAGCGATTTTGATGAAATTAAATAGTGTGCTGCGTTGAATGATTTCCTAAAATTTGATATACAGTTCAAAAAATCTTTTTAAAAAAACACAATTTTTTGACGAAATTAAATTTTCTTTTGAAAAATACAGTTTTTTAAAAAAGAATTTTAAATTCTCATCGAACTTTGAATTTTGATGATGTCTCTGGTGTTTATAGACCGATTTTGATAAAATTTATTAACATGTTGCGTTGGAGTATTTTCTAAAATCTGATATATAATTAAATTTTTTTTTTAATACTGTTAAAAAAATTTTGATGAAATTTAATAGTGTGCTGCATTAAATGATTTTCTAAAATTTGATGTACAGTTCAAAAATTAAAAAAAACACAGTTTTTTGACGAAATTAAAATTTTTTTATAAAAAATACAGTTTTTTAAACAAAATTTTTTTAAATTCTCATCGAATTTTGAACTTTGGCGATATCTCTGGTGTTTATAGACCGATTTTGATGAACTAGAGCATGCAATGGAGTATTTTCTAAAAGCTGATATATAATTCGAATTTTTTTTAATATTGTTTTTTAAAAAAATTTTTCTAAAATATGCCAATTTGCGTACATCGACATATTTTGCTTTGACGATATCTCAGTTACTGATCTACCGATTTCGATGAAATTTTATATACAGTTCAAGAAACTTCTTTAAAAAAAAACAGTTTTTTGAAAAAACACAGTTATTTTGAAAAATACAGTTATTAAAAAATCAAATTTTTGTTCTCATCGAATTTTGAATTTTGGCGATATCCCTGGTGTCTATAGAAAATAAAAAAATTCTAATTTAGCATAGAATTTCGAGTTTTGGCTATATCTCAGTTGTAAGTAGAACTATATGTTACAATTTAATAGTGTAGTTCGTAGAACACTATCAACATCTTATACCTATACATATAAGTTATGTCGGTATGCCATCTAGAAGCTCATCAAACTTGATTTCATCATACCGAAATATATCTTAAATAAGTGACTTTTGCACATTATGATGGCCTAATCTAAATAGGTCCGCTAAAAATTCTCATAAAATCAACCATTTAATCGGTCCTCTAATTTTAAAGATAAATACGACCTCTCTTAAGGTGCGAAATGTTACAATGTTTTGTAATTTCTGAAATTGTTTATATTTCAATCTACCTCCAAAATGTAGACTCAATATAAAACAACGTTATTCACTAATTAAAGTATTATTCATATATCGCCTAAAAATTAAATGTATGAGATTTGAAACTTTTTCAGATTAGAAAATCAATATATGTACATATATTAGTATTTTTGTAGGATTCACCTAAATCAGTCTTCAGAAACATACATACCTACTTGTAATTGACCAAAAACTCTTTCCACTCTGCACTTTACTTTTGTAACACCATTGGTGAAGGGTATTTAAGGTTCGGCATAGCCAAACATAGAACTCTTACTTGTTATTTTTATTTTGACTAAAGAAAAATGCATCCTTTTTAATTTCAATTTTGTTTGAAATATCTATCACCTTATCAATAGCACTTGCAACTTCATTAGGTACAATCCCTCGAACTATGCAATCATTTATAACTCTTTCTTCGTTTAAATTTTAAAAAGACGCTTTTAATACAACAATTTCAGTCTTTGTTGTTTTCAGCAATACCCTTTAAAAGTTCATCATTCTGGCGAGACATCTACACATTCTACAGCTTCCGTAACTGTCCGTTGATCCAATATGTTAAGTTTTCTTTTTATTGCTTAAGCTCTTCCTTCACTGAATCATTGTCTCCATTACAAAGATGACAAATAAACTCTTCACTTTAATTTTGACGAAGATGTTCGTACTGACGTTTATCTATTTTTGTACACAAACAATGAAACAATTTTTCGCACTTATCGCATTGTAGGTTCTCCTCTTTTTCTTCATTTATTTCCATCGTGCATTGGCCACAAAATATTTTTGCAACTGCAAAGCTTCTACGACCTTTTTGAATTTCTGTATATTAATTAATGTTTATATATTTGTTTATTAAAACCAGAGTGTGAAAACAAACGAAATCTTTTGTAAACATTCGCAAAGACATATTCAGCTTTACTTCAATCGTTTTGTTTCATGAACTAAACGAAACAAATTCGTTTGAAAATCAAAAAGCAAAAAACAAACAATATTCCTTGTACTCATCTTCTTTGCTTCAGTTTACCATACCAATAGCACATTTAAGTACAAAACAGCCTCAGAAATGTTTGTGAATGATTCGTTTATCTCAGGGACCGTAACGGTTATAAGTTTTATCAAATAAGTTCTTAAATAAGAGTTATTTTGTGAGTTAAATGAAAAAACTCCATCTTAAACAGTTATTTTTGAACCTAAAAATAAAAGTTCGGATAAAACTGGTAAAAAAGAAGTTTTATTTTTCCGTCGAAAAATTAAACTCATATGAAGAGTTTTATTTTTCCGTCGAAAAATAAAACTCATTTAATGGGTTTTATTTTTCCGTCAAAAAATAAAACTCATTAAAGGAGTTTTATTTTTTCCGTCAGAAAATAAAACTCATTTTATGTAAATAAACATTAAACAAGTAAAATTGGGACATTAAATTTGCTTTTATATCTTTTACTATAATTTTATGAATAAATAAACAAAATATTATTAAAAAAAATAAAAATATGAGTGACGGAAAAAATAAAACTTTTTCAATGAGTTTTATTTTGTTATGGAAAAAATAAAACTCATTAAATGAGTTTTATTTTCTGACGGAAAAAATTAAACTCCTAAAATGAGTATTATTTTTTGACGGGAAAATAAAAATCCTAAAATGATTTTTATTTTCTGGCGGAAAAATAAAACTCCTGAAATGAGTTTTATTTTTGGCCGGAAAAATAAAACTCCCTTTTTAACAGTTTTAAAACAACTTTTATTTTTCCGTTGAAAAGTAACCGTTAACTATTGAATTGGGATCGTTTTTCGATTATCACTTATCCAAATATCTCGAAACCCAAAGGAGATAACCTACACATTTAAACGTATTTTTTGTAGACCTTCTCAAGGACAACTTAAGTTTAAAATTTCTTTTCAATCCATCCATAAATGGATTTTTAGCGAATTTTTAAAAAAGCCGAACACCCGAGGTGACCAACTTTGAAGGTCCATCATTCACTCTCCCGACCCCTCATGGACCAGTGCTTTTAACTCGAAAACCCCTTCACTATCACCATGCCAAATTTCAATCAAATATCTCCAGTCGTTCAAGTTCAAGTTACAGAATTATTTCCGAAAAAAAAGCGTCCGTAAACCACTGTGCATCATTTGTGTAAACATTGTAATGTATCGGAATTACGAATATTATTCCTTCTTTTTAGCTTTAAATAAAAAAAGATCAAAACATTCAGCAAATGTTTGCGAAACGGCTTTGTTCTGAGTTTTTCGATTTTGCTCCCTTTGTCTTTCTTTTTAGCAGAGTAAGTTTAAATAACATTCGTGTTTCGATCGTGTACAAAAAAAAAAAAACAAATCATTTTGTCAACTATATTATAACTATTTGTATTTTGTTTCTGTTTTGCACACTGCAAGGAAAAACAAATTCAAATGTTTGGTTTCGTTTGTTTGCGCACTCTGATTAAAATTAAATAATTTAAATTATTTTTAAATATTTTAAAAATTCATTTTAATGAACTTTATTATAAGATATATTAAAAAATATCCCGACATGCATATCCTTAATCTTACGGAATGCTTGTGGAATTTCCAAAATTTTATTATATTTTAGAAAATTTTAAATCATACATATATATAGATGAGATATATGTGGCAAAAATTGAAAATTCAAATTTTTCAAGTCGAATATCTTTAAAACCGTAAGTGATTGGATATGCATGTTGCGATGTTTTTTGATTTTGACCTATTTATTTATTTGTTATATGGTATGATTTTTAAAATCGGTTGGAAAATGCCAACTAAATATAGTTTCAAGTGATGTATGAGGAACCTTACATTAGGGCCGGTTGCGCCGCCTCAGTAAAAGCTAGACTTTCGATATTCAAAATTTAACACACTCAACACTTCTTCTACTTATTCATTTTATTTTCCCACAGTCCCACTGTACAACGGCACATAAAGAGGTAAATATAAGTAAAATATAAGAAAAAAATCCCTAAATTAAATATACCCAATATTTTAAATCAATCGAATGGTCTTAACCTGAACAATACATTGAATTAAATTTCGAATGTCCTTATTGCGAAATCCTTTTCAAAATCCGCTAAGGCACCAAAATTTATATTCGTATTATAAAACTTTCGATTGAAAAACACATATAAAAAGGAAAAGAAAGTTCATACGAGCCTACATAAGTTATACATTACATTTTAGGAAATCCTCCCGAAAAGCGCACTATTAAATTTCATCAAAATCGGAAATATCTCCCAAACACTATTATATTTTATATACATATTTATTTTGTTTATTTAAACAAAACATTTTGTAAAATGCTTCATATAAATACTCTAACTCTTCAATTTCAGAGAGATTCAATGTCAAGCAGCTTTAAAAAGAAAAATAAGTTTTTTGTTAGTCACAATGCAAAGTTTGGGAACTGTGAGAATTTAATTCAACAATACACTTCTGTTTCCTTAAACTGTTATGCAGAGAACGATCAAAGCGATATAAATGCTGCTCGGAATTCATCGACATTTAAGGAAAATAATCAGCAACAAGAAAAACAACAAGAACAAATACTAGGAAATGCTACCGTATACGAGGGTCATTATTGTGAGCAATCTGATCGTAGCTTGACTGTGATGATACCCAGAGCTAAATATCACTCATCTGTATTATCTCAAACACAGCTAATGCATCATCAGTTGACAATGGAGAAAATATATAAATCAGAAAAGACTAAAAATAAATTATTAAGCATTGACACTGATCCAGAATCTAAGAGATATCATGTAAGTAACAAGGGCCGTATGTATAACAAATACTTATATATGGTTAATACGAAATTATAATCTAATTTCTACTCACATTAATATTTTTACATTTAACAAAATATTGGAACATTTTTAAAACATTTTGTCATTCCCCTGTGTTATTTTGCATGAGGAATGATGACAGGGGAATGACGAATATTTACAAAACGATCTTAAATTAAAATATTAATATGCACTAAAATAACTTTTTGTAAAATATATGTAATTTATTTTTTATAAATTGATTTTGAAAACTATACATTTTAATTAAAGTAAAATAATTAAAATAAAACGACCTTCGCTTTTGATATTTTTAATATTGTTGTTATTTGATTTATATTTTTTGCATTATTGATATTAATTAGACCCACGCTATGGTCTAAGTTTTTATAATTAAATTCTCCTAGAAGCAATCGATGTCATCAAGTAACCCACAACCCCAAACTTTTGCAGAGTGCGATTAAATGGATATACAAACCGATTGAAATATTTTCCAGTTTGATCTTATATTTATTGTATATCTAGGTTATTTAAAAATATTTTTCCAATATAAAAAAATATTCCCTAAAGTATTCTTTATAGAAAATCTGTTATAAAGAAGCTTTCTTAATGTATAATAGTTTTCCAATATAGAATACTTTAAATTTGTTCATCACTTTATCAAGCGCAGTTTTGATATCGACACAGCGAGTTGACTCCATAAGACCTATATACAATAGAAACATTTCATCCTTCACATTTGTATCTGAAGATACAATCCCTTAAAAAATGGCTCATTGTGGCCAATTCTACACTCAATTGTACAACGCACAGTGGTTTACGGACGCTTTTTTTGGAAATAATTCTGTAACTTTTGAACGATTGGAGATATTTGAAATTTGGCATGGTGGTAGTCAAAGAGTTGGTTTTCAAAAGCACTGGTCCATGAGGGGTCGGGAGAGTGATGATGGACCTTCAAAGTTGGTCACCTCGGGTGTTTGACTTTTTTAAAAATTCGCCAAAAGTCCGTTTATGAATGGATTGAAAAGAAATTTTAAACTTTAGTTGTCCTTGAGAAGATCTACAAAAAATACGCTTACATGTGTAGGTTATCTCGTTTGGGTTTCGAGATATTTGGGTAAAAAAGAATTTTTGGGTTGATTTTTTACCTATTTTTTAAAGCTTTTTTGATCTGGTAGACGCATCTGAGGACTAAAGAACATCCGTTAAATTTGTAATAAAATTCTGAATAATTCTTGTGCAAGTCGGTTATAGATATCTTCTTTCGTTTAAAAGTTTAAAATATTCAAAGTTGAAACTTAAAAAAAAAAAAAAATTTCACTAATAGAAAAATATTTTCTTAAGAAACATAAAAAGATTTTTAAAGTTTTTAAAAGATACATAATGAGAATGCGTAATTGGACTTTTGGTCCTCGCACATGCCCTCCCCAAAATGCCAATTTGTAAAAAAAATTTTAGTTTATATTTTGCGTTTGTATTTATATTTTCTGAAACGAGCTTCAAATAGAGTCAGTGTTGCCATATGTGTAAAAAAACTAATTTTTTGAAACCATTTTTTTTTCGAGTTGGGAATTGGGTAATTCTTCAGTTAAAATTGGGATATTTTTTGCTTATTGCTTTTAGATCATATTGGTCTACATAACTACAAAATTTCATTTTGATATCTTTATTCATACCATTCTACAAAATATCAAATATTGAATTTATTTTCCTTAAAAAAGTAGAAAAATAATATTATTTTGTTTTACGACACAAAGTGCAAAAAGATTAACTCACTAAAAAAACTTTTTTACTTGGTGTTCATCTCCTGGTCTTTCTGGATCCAATGATACTGAACACGTATACCAAACTTTAATACACAGCCTTTAACAGCTCTGAAAACTTTGCCCCCCACAGCAATGTGTGCAAATAAAGTTAATGGCGCACAGTTTTGACAAAATTTTGAACGTCAAGAGAAGAGGTGAGATCGGACCCAGTTGGCGAAAGTTATACGGACCCAAAGGTTCTATATACCAGAGGTAGGCAACTTTGGCCGACTGTAGAGCACACTGTGCTACTGACAAATACGTTCTTAAACATTGATCTAAAAGCCTCACACCTCTTCTCTTGACGTTCAAAATCCGTCTAGTAGTTTAGAAATTGCAAAGTAAATACTGAAAAATTCCCCAATTCCCAACTCGGGAAAAAATGGTTTTAAAAAATGAGTTTTTTTTCACACATATGGCAACACTGACTCTATTTGCAACGCGTTTCAGAAAAAACTTTTCTAATCAATTACAGATGTGTCAGAAAATATAAACACTATAATTTTTATCAAATCGGTGCTTTGCCATTTGAGAAATTTTTGTTTAAACTACAATTTTTTTTACAAATCGGCATTATTTGGAGAGGGCATGTGCGAGGACCAAAAGTCCAATTAGCAAGAAATTTGTTTTATACGCATTCCCATTATGTTTTCTTTTTAAAAATTTAAAAATCTTTTTATGTTTCTTAAGAAAATATTTTTTTATTGGTGAAAAAATATAGATATCTTTTAGGGAAAAACTCAAAAAAAAAGCGAAATTTTTTTAAGTTTTAACTTTGAATATTTTTTCCTTTTAAACGAAAGAAGATATCTATAACCGACTAGCACAAAAATTATTCAGAATTTTATTACAAACTTAACGAATGTTCTTAAGTCCTCAGATGCGTCCACCAGATTAAAAAATGCTTAAAAAATGGGTAAAAAATCAACCCCAAAATTCTTTTTTACCCAAATATCTCGAAACCCAAAGGAGATAACCTACACATGTAAGCGTATTTTTTGTAGATTTTCTCAAGGACAACTTAAGTTTAAAATTTCTTTTCAATCCATCCATAAATGGATTTTTGGCGAATTTTTAAAAAAGTCGAACACCCGAGGTGACCAACTTTGAAGGTCCATCAATCACTCTCCCGACCCCTCATGGACCAGTGCTTTTGAAAACCGACTCGAATACTCCTTCACTACCACCATGACAAATATCTCCAGTCGTTCAAAAGTTACAGAATTATTTCCAAAAAAAGCGTCCGTAAACCACTGTGTGACGTGATATAGGAATCGTGATATATTGTAATATTTTTATATCCTTCACCAATAGGTGAAAGGGTATTATAAGTTTGTCATTCAGTTTGTAATTTTTTCATTAAAATTTATACTGATCTATTAAGCGATGTCCGTCTGTCTCTACGTCTGTCTGTTGAAATCAAGTTTGTGAAGCTATATCGACATAAATTGTATATCAGATTTTATGAAATTGTCCTACGCTATTAAATTTAAAATCGATTGAAAAAGACTTGAGATATCGCCAAAATACCAAAATTCATTTCATTTGATTAAAAAATACAATTGAAAAATAAGAAAAACCATTTTCCTGGACGATGGGCCTACATATATTATATATTAGATTTTAGGAAATTCTCCCGCAAAGCACGCTATTTAAATTCATGAATATTGGTGAATAAACACCTAAGATATGGTAAAAAGAGTATTGCAAATTGCCAAATTCAAAATTTTTAGGTATTTATAGACCGATTTTAATAAAATTTAATAGAGTGTATTGAGGGAGTATGTCCTGAATTTATATATATATATATATATATCGTTATATTTCCGAGGAGCTTCACAAGATATCTTATGGACCGATTTTGATTTAATTTAATAGCGTGCTGAGTAGAACAATTTCCTTAACTGTGATATAAAATTCAAAATATTGTGACGAATTTTAAACTTATCCGTCCCATTGTGCAAAGTTCACTGCTTATAATTCTTCCCCTCGCTTTCTAGATGTTTCTGTTGGTGTTGTTGTTATTCTGTTTATGTCAAATAAGCAGAGCAACATGTTTCTCTTATGTACAGTAAAGAGCATAGCAACATATTTCTCTTTTATCTACATTCTCTCTCTCTCTCTCTCTGTTACTGTTAACTTTAGATAATCTGTTTGTACAACGTATGTGTGAGTGTGTTCTTGATCATGTGAGAATGTAGTGGAACACACATGAACTTTCGTAAGCCACATTGTTAGTGTAATCAACTACAGCTGCTCTTTGTTTACGTCTGCAGAAATTGCTAGAATCTCTCTTCTCTACTATATAAGGCCGATGGGCGAGTATTGTAGGAACAGTTTTATTTCAAATGCGTATAAGAGAAACAGTGTGACTAAGAATATTTGTAAAGCAGTTTTGTGAAGTTTGTTTACAGTTTTTGTGAAAGTGTGTCTAAGTGATTCTAAAGTTAATAAAACGTTTACTTTGAAAAACTACCTAAAGTGTTTTAATTAATTTTTAAAGGAAAAACGTAACAATATATTTTTTCCAAACATATAGTTTTCGGCAATTTGCGGAAGAGTGAGTATGATGTTTCAGTGATATCTCCGGTGTTTGTTTTAATTCTTAAACATGATATACAATTTTTTGTCAGTACTCCACATTCAGAAGCTCTACAAACGCGATATCAGATGAGCAAACTGCATATGACATGAATATGTGGTCTGACATTGGAACATTGTTAAACTAAAGCTTAAGTCGAAAATTGAAGTTTTGAGATATCATCAATTGTGTGTAATTTTTCTTCTGCTTGATTTTTGTGAATAATTTATAAATTAATATATTGGTAATATCTTTATTATAAAGAAGAATGAATATTTAAAATAAATATTGTTAAATTCAGACGATTTTACTCTTAAAAGTATATATTGTGCAGTTTTATGTAAACATAAGTTGTTTAAATATAATTACATTATTTTTTTCAAGGTCAACATTAATACAGCTTAAGTAAAGTAAAGCGATATCGTTATATGATGAACAAAATCTGAATATGTAAACAAAAATATTTGTACATAAGTTATTTTGATCAACGCATTATTGATTCAAAAAACTTAAGCGAAAAAGTAAGAATTTTTAAAGCAAACTAAACATATGCTCTCTTTATCGACTTAAGCTACCCTTCCATATTGCCACAGATATGTATTATATTAAAATATTTTATATCAAATTGTAAGTAATCTTTTCAAAACTTACATTCAATATATCTCAGTACAGTTCTGATATAACACATTTCAATAGAGATATCACCAAAAGACTAGAATCAAGATAACATTTTTTAATAAAATACAATAGAACTTCTGTGACTTTTTTTTTGAGTATATCATAATGAGGGTTATCTTTCTAGGATTTACACAGAAAAAATTTGACTAAATAATTGACAGCCTAATATCTTTTTATGAATATATTAATCACATGCATCTAAATCTAATAGTTGGACTAAAACCTTCGCCGGCTCATTTGAAACAACTTCGCTAAGGATCATATACAACTTCGCTAAAGATACAAATGCACAGTTTACGATTGAATTCGTTTTGAGTGGCGCCACCTGTCGGATAGTGATACTAACATAAAAACCTTCGTCGTCTCATGCGCAACAACTTTAGCTAAAGATCATTGCATCAGCATAATATGGTTAAATGCCTAGTTTACTATTCTATAAAGGACATACAGACAGAAAAACATTAATTTGTTAAAAAGTTATACCAATTTTTTCCCCTTTTATCCCCTTATTTCTAAAAAGTTTTATATGCATATTTGGTACTTGGTACCAATTGAATATAGTACTTTTTATAAAAACGCAGTTAACATGTTGTTCCTATTCATATTACTTCATGAGGTGTTGAGTTATCATTTTATCCCTTTTTTACCCATTTTGGTCCTCGAAATCAAAAAAGTACCAAACACGTGTTCAATATTTTTCTCACATTTATTGATTGCATTACAAAATTCTTTTCTTTATTGTTTGGTTCAAAAGATAAGAGTGGCCTAAAAATAGTACCAAAAAAACTATTTTCACGTTTTTTTACCCCTTATCGAGTATAGATTGAAAAAAGTACAATAAACCTGTCCGCTTATTTTAACAGCTATTGAAAACACAATTTAAATTCTGTTTCTATGCTTATTACTTTAGTAGATATAGCATTTTCGATTTTTTCCTCTTTTTACCCGTTTTTACCCTCTTAGAGGCAAAGGTTCCAAAAGTCCCTTCTTACTCGATCTATACTTCAAAAAAGGTACTCACTGTCCAAATTTTTATCAAAATCGTTAGAGCCGTTTTCGAGATAGCCATTATATATATATATATATATATATATATATATATATATATATATATATATAAATATATATATATACATACAATTATTGCTCGTTTAAGAATATAAGATTTTCAAATATTGTTCATAAAGAACCCATCGAAATCGGTCCACTTACTTGAGAGATTAACTTGGTTTACCACTGACTTTCTAATATACACATTAAACGTCTGCAAGAGTATACAATATTGTTCATCAAAAACGAATACACCATAGTAGTACTCAATACTTGTAGTATAAATGAGAGAATGAGTGTAACCGATATTGTCTGCTTTTGTTTTTGCTCATCCACTCTACCCACAAAGTCAGTAACTGATGCTTTTGCTTATAAGTTGAGAAAGATAAATTTATCTGTTTACAACTGTTTCTTGTTCCAAAATACTTAGATAACTTTAAGTATTTATGAGTATTTCGAATAACTTGTGGTAAATGCAAAGACAATTTCGTAGCAATAATGTTTCTATGTTGAAATACTAACATTTTTCAGTTTTTGTGTGTATATATTTTAATTGACTATAAAAATGAATAATATAGAAATAAAAGGGAAAAAATTGTCAAAAAAATATAAAATAACTGAAATAAGAGTAAAAGTAAAATTTTTTAAAAATCTTATAATAATAAGAAATTTTTTTTAAAATTTCCTATAAAAAAAAAATTAAAAATTTCCTATTAAATTGAAAAAAATTTAAAAATTTCCTATACAAATAAAAGAAAATTAAAAATTTCCTACAAAAACCAGAAATTTTTTTAAAAATTTCCTATAAAAATTAAGTAAAAATTTTCTTTGAAATTAAAAAAAAAAATTCTATCAAATAAAAAATTTTTGAATTTTTTTTATAAAAATAAGACATTTTTTAAAAATTCCTTATAAAAATTAGAAATTTTTCAAATTTTTTTTATAAAAATAAAAATTTTTTAACATTTTTCAGTGTTTGTGTGTATATATTTTAATTGACTATAAAAATGAATAATATAGAAATAAAAGAAAAAAATGTCAAAAGAATATAAAAATAAAGGGACGGAGTAGAATTGAAAGTTTTTAAAATCCTATAATAATAAGAATTTTTTTAAAAACAAGAAATTTTTTAAAAATTTCCTAAAAAATTGAAAAAAAAATTAAAAATTTCCTAAAAAAATAAAAAAAAATTAAAAATTTCCTAAAAAAACAAGAAATTTTTTTAAAAATTTTTTATGAAAATTAAGGAAAAATTTTCTTTAAAATTAAAAAAAAATTCTATCAGATAAGAAATTTTTGATTTTTTTTTTTTTATAAAAATAAGAAATTTTTTAAAAATTCCCTGTAAAAATAAGAATTTTTTCAATTTTTTTTATAAAAATAAGAAATTTTTTAAAAATTTCCTATAAAATAAGAAATTTTTAAAAAGTTCCTATGAAAATTAGAAATTTTTTAAAAACTTCCTATAAAAATAAAAAAAAAATTAAAACTTCCTGCAAAATTAAGAAATTTTTAAATAATTTCCTATAAAAATAAGAAATATTGAATTTCCTATAAAAAATTTTAAAAAATTTCATATAAAAATAAAAAAACAAAATCAAAAATTTTCTATGAGGATAAGAAATTTTTGAAAAACTTCCTGTAAAAATAAGATATATATTTTTTTAATTTTATATGAAAATAAGAAATTTTTTAAAAATTTCCTATAAAAATAAAAAAAAAATAAAATTTCCTATAAAATTAAGAAATTTTTGAAAAATCTCGTATTAAAATAAGAAATTTTTGAAAAATTTCCTATAAAAAGAAGAAATTTTGGAAATATTTCTCACAAAAATAACAAATTTTTTAAAAACTCCTACAAAAACAACAAAGTTTGGAAAAAAAGTATTAAACTAATCGAATGACGTTTTTATTTTATCCTATAAGTAAACTTCATACGACATACTATAAGTTATCTATTGTATAACCACTAATACTCATTCCATCCATTTTGCAAAACTATAGGAAAATAAATATGTTATTCTCATTGTCTTTTTACGCACTCAGACTTACTTAGTGGGAGAATACAACAATACTCACTTATAACAAAAAACTTAACTACTCATCAATACACACTCAAAATGATAAAACACAGAAATGGATATACACGGATGGAACTATGCAGATGTTTAATACACATTAAAAATGCATATATGAAATAGGAAGTTTTAAGATATAGTTTGGATTCCAATGATAGAATAATACTTCTCAAATATTATTGCATAAGTATTTATCTTAATAAGTCCACTAACTTTAAAATTATAACTATTCAAGTGCTTTTCCAAAGGTTAGATCCAAATCGGTCCGCTTAGAGTTTTAGACAACTAACCAAGAACTTAGTTTATATCCATCATACGTAGTTAATGAATTTAATCACACATAAAGAAAGAACAATATTTACCAAATATTATTGAAAAGGGACTTAACGGTGCTCATGGATCGATTTTGATTAAATTTAATAGCGTTCTGGGTAGGAAAATTTCCTACAACGCGATATAAAATTCGAAATAAATTTTTTCAATAAATATAGTTTTTGGCAATTTGCGAAAGAGTGAGTCTGGTGTTTTAGTGAGATCTACGGTGTGTATTTTAATTCTAAAACATGATATATAATTTCATATCATACTTTTTTCAGGAGCTCCACAAACGCGATATTAAGCAAACTGAAAATGACATGAATTTATGGTCTGACTTTCGAAAATTGTGAAACCATTATATTGTCACAAATTTTTAAGTTATCCGCCCCATTGTGCAAAGTTTACTACTTATAATTCTTAACCTAGATTTCTAGAATGTTTCTGTTGATGTTGTTGTTATTCTGTTTATGTCTATAAGCAGAGCAACACGTTTCTCTTATTTAATGTAAAGAGTATAGCAACATGTTTCTCTTTTATCTACATTCTCTCTCTCTCTCTGTTACTGTTAGCTTCGGATAATCAATTTGTTCAACGTATGTGTGAGAGTGTTCTGGCTCATGTGAGAATATAGTGCAGGGAAGTCCAGTAGGAAGAACAATTGTTCCAATCGAATTTACACGTATTCTTATTCTCTTTTATTTATACATGCCTAAGAGTAATTTTTTCTCTTTTTATACCCTTCACCATTTCATTATTCGTCTTACACCCCATAAAAATTATACCGATCGACTCAGAATCGCCAGGAGAGTCGATTTAGCCATGTCCGTCTGTCTGTCTGTCCGTCTGTCTGTTGAAATCAAGTTTGTGCAGCTCCTGGAGGGTGAAGCGAGATAAATTGTATATCAGATTCTAGGAAATTGACCTACGCAGTACGCTATTAAATTTCATCAAAATCGGTCCATAAACACCGGAGATATCGGCAAAATACTAAAATTCGATGGGTACAAATTGACGAATTTTAAAAAATTTTTTTAAAATTTACATATTTTTTAAAAAAATTTTTTAAAATTCTCATCGAATTTTGAATTTTGTCGATATCTCTGGTGTTTATGGACCGATTTTGATGAAATTTGATAGTGTGCTGCGTTGAAGTATTTTCTAAAATCTGACATATAATTCGAAATTTTTTTTTTTTTTTAAATGCTGTTTTTTAAAAAAAAAATTTTTAAATTGCCAATTTGCGTACATCGATATATTTTGCTTTAGCGATATCTGAGTTGTTGATATACCGATTACGATGAAATTCAACAGTGCTCTGCGTTGAATGATTTCCTAAAATTTGATATACAATTCAGAAAACTTTCTTCAAAAAAAATGATTTTTTTTACAAAAAAAAATGTATTTTTTTACAAAAAAGTATATTTTTTTAAAAAAAAAATATTTTAAATTCGGCAATTAGCGGGACATCGAATTTGGAGTTTTGGCTATATCTCAGATTGTTATATACCGATTTTGATGATATTTAATATCGTTTTGTTTTAGTGGATTTCCTAAGATCTGACATCTTATTCATGTCAGTATACTATCCGCAAATTGAGGAATTTTAAACAAATTGAAGAATTTTATACAAATTAAACAAATATGATTTAAAAGGAAATATAAAATTTTAATTCGGCATCGAATTTCGAGTTTTGGCTATATCTCAGGTGTTAATAGAAATGTATATTGAAATTTGATAATAAACTTCATAGAACACTATTAACATCCAATATTTAACTTATGTCGGTATGCCATCCAGGAGCTACACAAACCTGATTTCAGTAGACGGAAATACGATGTACATATGTCTAAAAATAGTGGTATGACTTTTGAACATAGTGATTGCTCATTATTTGCGACATATAATAAGTATATTTATATTAAATTGTAGGTAATCTTTTTATGAATTATGCAAAATACAACTCATTACAATGGTATACGTTCAAAACCATACATATACATATGTATAAAAATCTAACTGAACCTATAGGTTAATATATTAATTATATATAATTGTATATATTGGTACTAATTCTGCCTACTAAATTCACAGACATTCAAGATTAACCATGTGCTTTTCCTATAAGAAAAAGATATACACGCATTTTAAAATGTTGTGATATAAAGTCAAGACACCGAAAACAGGATACAAAATTTTGAACAATATAGAACTTTTGCGTTTAACTTTTAAATATATTTTAGGTCCAATTTATGTAAGTTTAACATATCAAAATATAGGTAATATTTCCGAGATTAACAAGAACAAAAGGCTTGCCAAATTGAAAAAAACAATACTTTCCAAATATTATTTCTGAAGTATTTATCTAACTTTATAACAATCTAAAGCATATAACATAAACTACTTCTTGTTTTTTTGTTTTATTATTTAATATGTTTTACATTTGCACCGAAAGAGCAATACCCCAGAAACATCTCGTTAAAGCAACCATTTTAATCGGTCCCCTTACTTCTAAGACATATGAATTTAAATTTCTGAAATTGTTTGTATTTCAATCTACCTTCAGAATTCTTTAGACCCAATATAAATCAAGGTAAAACACAAATTAATAAAGTATTATTATTTCATCGGCCCAAAACTTACAGTATGTGTTAATAACCGAGATTTGAAATCAATATATATTATTATTTCTGTAGGACTTTCCTTAATCAGTCTTCAGAAACATACATACTTGTAATTGATAGGTTACAAATGAAAAAAAAAAAAAACATTGCCTATTTATTTGCACACTGTTTTAAATTCTTGCTGAAAAATCGACGAACAAAACATTACTTTTGCATAGATGCTCCCTTTTTTGACAACTAATAAATTAGGGCGAATTATTTGCACTTTATAAGTAGTGCAGTATCTACAAACACATATTTATATTTAATTATTATTATTATTATTATTATTATACCCTTCACCAAGAGGTGAAGGGTATTATAAGTTTGTGATTCCGTTTGTAATTTTTTTATTAGTGATCGTAGACCCCATAAAAATTATACCGATCGACTCAGAATCGGGAGGAGAATCGATTAAGCGATGTCCGTCTGTCTGTCTGTCTGTCCGTCCGTCTGTCTGTCTGTTGAAATCAAGTTTCTGAAGCTTCTGGAGGATGGACTTACATAAATTATATATCATTTTAGGAAATTCTCCTGCAATGAACGCTATTAAATTTCATTAAAATCGGTTTATAAACACCGAAAATATCGAAAAAATACCAAAAATTAGACGAAAATTTTTGATTGAAACACACTTTTAAATAACAAGAGAAAAAAGATACTCCTGGTGTACATGTGATAATATGTTATATATCAGATTGTAGGAAATATTTTCCCAAAGCACTCTGTAAAATTTTGTCAAAATCGGTCCATAAACAACTGAGATATATAGTACGGACCTACATAAATTTTATATCAGATTTTAGGAAATTCCCCCACCAAGCACGTTATTAAATTTTATCAAAAGCGGTCTATAAACAATTGAGATATCGCCATAACACTACATTTGATGTACAGCAAATTGCCCAAAGTACGTGTCTAAGAAATTTTGTTTACATTTTGTAAGTATTGTTTCAGCGATATCTCAGGTGTTTATGGACCGATTGTGATGAAATTTGACATCGTTCTTTATGGGAGGATTTTCTAAAATCTGATATATATACTCCACAAATTTGATTATGAATACCATTCAAATTGTACCGATCAACTCAGAATCGGCACAAGAATCGATTTCGCGACCTCCGTCTGTCTGTTTGTTTGCCCGTCCGACCGTCTGTTTGTTTGTCCGTCCGTCTACATGTCCGTCCGTCTACCTGTCTGTCCTTTTTTCTGTTGTAGTCAAGTTTTTGGAGCTCCTGTTTTGTCGATATCTCAGATGTTTATTTTGATGAAGTTTAATAGCGTCCTTCGCAGGGGATCTAAATCTAAATATTGATGCATTCTGTAATTTGTGGTAGATATAATTTAGAGTTTAAGCGATGGTGTTTTGATCGACAATGTTGAAATTCAGGGTGGGACAATTCAGGTGCTCCACAAATCTGGTTTTAGCAGACAGACACACTGCATTTATCTTAATTTTGTGTCTGACTTTTGAACATAATGATAACATTTGAGAATGTATTATATATCAAATTATAGGTAATCTTCCTAGGAAGTACAAAAATGCAGCTAATTACATGATATCCGTTCAAAACCTACATATGTATGTAAGTATCTCACATATCAACAAAAATTTAAATTTTTTAATTGCAATTGGGAGAAATCCGTTCACATTTGACAATTGATCCCGTATAACTTCGCCTAAGGCAATCTCTCAGTAGCTAATAAATGACAAATTATAATAGATACGATGATGACATTTAGTATAAAGATGTTGTACAATATTGATATTCAGGACAATAGCGCCTAAAATAAACTTTCTAGAGGGACAACATTTGACAAAAGTATTTCTGATCTCTTGAAAAGTTCGATATTGAAAATGGGCGAGCTCTATTCACATTTAGTGAAATCTCCCATATAAACCCGACCGGGAATCGATTTAATGCTGATAAATTAAATCACATTAAAATTGCACAAATAACTAGAGCAAAACTTTCCAAACATCCATCGGACAGATCGAAAGAACTATACATACCAAATATTATTGATGAAGTGTTCATTTTAATCAATTAACTAACTTCAAATTAATAAGTAAACTTTTCCGACAAAGATGATAACCATCCATTCAAAAGCTATATATTTCACGTATGTATCTAAAACTAAGAGTGTTTACCCTATAATTTTAAGGCTTGTATACATTGACAATCATTGCTAAAGCTTTGACCTAAATCAGTCCGCTAACTTCAGAGTTTTACATAACTAATCAAGAAATTTTACTAGTTGGATAATTCGTACGAACTAAAGTGCACAACCCTCACTGGGCACAGCGTTTTTGGGTTGCATGTCAGAATACTTAAACTTCATCAAATCGATGTGCTATTGCAAATCTAAGGGCATCTACATTTTGAAGCATCTTTTCTGCATGGTTTATCTGGTCTATCGAACTTTATTAAATGTTCGTAAAATATGTGTCTATTTTATTTCGAAGCTACTGGCTGGCTTAAATATGCATTCTCTACTTGTAGTCTAGTAATCATTATCTTTCACAAAGGGACCACTTTAGAACCCAAGTGAAGCTTCCCTAGACATCAGCCACCTGCCCAACCTAACCTTTGGGTGCATAACTATTCTAGATGATGACGCCACCGAAAAGGTTTTCGTTTTCCGACTCTTAATTTTAAAGACTCTTTGCATATAATACTAGTATAACCAAATATTGCTACGAATTACATTAAGTACTTTTGGAACACCATTGGTGAAGGGTATCCAAGATTCGGCAAAGCTGAATATACCACTCTTACTTGTTCTTTCTCATTTTACCATGGACAATGGGAGATATTCAGTACATTGTATGAAAAAGTATTATATGTTAAAGAATTGAAACGAAAAATAAAAATCTTAAATAGCAAAGATTTTTTATTTTAAATTATATATTTATTTTATATAATTATGTAGCTATTTTGTTTTTTTTTTTAATTAAAAAGAGTTTAACAGACTTTCCCATAGGAGATTTTATATAGACAACTACCAGATCTTTATAAAACAAGAGTTATATTTTAGCGTATGTCCTTTAGTTTTATGTTTTTTTAATTAAAAAATGTAATCATGTTTTGGAAAACAACGAAGATTAATAATGTCCTTGACTCAAGGATATCTCAAAAAGCATATCTTTAATTAGCTCTATCCTTCTCTCAAATTTTGAAATTTTAAAATTTTTCATTAATTGGAATTTTTTTTATATTTTTCTGCTTTTAAATTTAAAACGACTTATGAGATATCCTTGATCATGTTTCCAATACATGATTTAATTTTATAATTAAAACCCATAAAATTAAAGGACATACGCTAAAATATGAGCCTAGTTTCATACAATCTGATAACCGTATCAAAAGTTGTAAACATATAAAATTGGTATGTTTTGAAAAAATTAACTTGGACCACCATAATATCTTAACAAAAGTGAAATTAAAAACTTTAAAGAACTCTGAAAATTGCATGAGCTACACATTTTAATAGCTCATGCAATTTTCTAAACTTGAACAAAATCGTTCGAAAAATATAACTACTTTTTTTCCAATATAAAATACTAAGATATTTTTGCTTGACATATTTAAAAATAGTATTAAAACAAACGAAACTCCGCTCTACATGTACATTCTTCGCCGTTTCAGCGACAACTGAATAAAGTAAAGAAAAACAACCAAATTATTAGGCACAACCCATTGTGATTTCTGTTTCGCTCAATTTTGTTAATGTATAAGTAAGCAAAATTGTTCTGGTCATCCCTGATATAGTGGAACATACATGAACTTTCGTAAGCCACATTGTTAGTGTAATCAACAGTGTTGCCACTTCAGGTGTAATTACACATATCATGTGTAATTTTTATTTCCATGTGTAGCCGATGCGTAATTGGCTGCATGTCATTTTTGAGTACTAACAGTTTACAAAACTTGCATTTTAAAAAATAATTTTATGTGCGTTCCATTAGAAATCGAAATAGTGCATATAATGCAAACTTTGTATTCTAACTATATAAAAATGTATGTTTCAAAATCCCAGTGCTTATGGGAAATCAACCATTCAGATTAAAATATTTATGTTTATTAAAGAATATGATATATTGGTATTGCTGCTCATTAGAGTGGTTCGAAAAAAAAGTTGAGTCACCCCATAGGATTAAAGATAATGTAAAAAAATTTCCAAAAAAAAATTTTTTTATTTTTTTACCACGCCTACAAATACCGCCCTTTTTGTATTTTGTTGTCTGGAGAGAGATAGTTTTTCTCCTACTTTGCAAAAATTTATTAATGGTGGACCAATTTTTGAACCTACACAAAAAATGTTAAACAAGAAGTGGAAGATTTTCAATACAGTCGTTATGTATTTCGTTTTTTGAAATCGATTTGAAATAGTATACATTAATTGTTTTTTTTTTCAAGAGTTATGAAATAAAAAACAAGATGAACATTAATTTAAAAAAACTACAAATCATTTTTTTTTTAATTTGTAACAAAAAAAATTAATTAAATTCATGAAAACATTAATGAGCAGCAATACCAATATATCATATTGTTTAATAAACATATATATTTTAATCTGAATTGGTTGATTTCCCATAAGCACTGAGATTTTAAAACATACATTTTTATGTATTTAGAATAAAAAGTTTGCATTATATGCATTATTTCGATTTCGAATGGGACGCGCATAAATTTATTTTTTAAAATGCAAGTTTTGAAAACTGTTAGTACTCAAAAATGACAAAAATTTAAATTACACATGAATTACACATATAGCCAATTACACATCGGCTACACATGAAAATAAAAATTACACATGATATGTGTAATTACACCTGAAGTGGCGACACTGATTGATTCGTGCTTCTGAAAAGTGATGCCGGGTATATAACATTCTGCACAGCCGAATATAACACTCTTACTTGTTATTTATAAGCTGACAGTAATTAATCACTGAAAATGAAAATTCTTAAACAAGATTAGCGATTTTTTTTTTTCGTTTATTAATTTCAAAAGAATATTATTTACAAAACTTATATGTCGCACAGTGGTTTACGGACGCTTTTTTTTGGAAATAATTCTGTAACTTTTGAACTACTAAAGATATTTGAATGAAATTTGGCATGGTGATAGTCAAGGAGTATTCGAGTTGGTTTTCAAAAGCACTGGCCCATGAGGGGTCGGGAGAGTGATTGATGGACCTTCAAAGTTGGTCACCTCGGGTGTTCGACTTTTTTAAAAATTCGCCAAAAATCCATTTATGAATGGATTGAAAAGAAATTTTAAACTTAAGTTCTCCTTCAGAAGGTCTACAAAAAATACGCTTACATGTGTAGGTTATCTCCTTTGGGTTTCGAGATATTTGGATAAAAAGGAATTTTTGGGTTGATTTTTTACCTATTTTTTTAAGCTTTTTTTGATCTGGTGGGCGCATCTGAAGATCAAAAATTTTTTAAGAATATTCGTTAAAATTGTAACAAAATTCTAAATAATTTTTGTGCAAGTTGGTTATAGATATCTTCTTTCGTTTAAAAGTTAAAAATATTCAAAGTTGAAACTTAAAAAAAATTTCCCTTTTTTTTGAGTTTTTCCCTAAAAGATAGCTATATTTTTTCACTAATAAAAAAATATTTTCTTAAGAAACATAAAAATATTTTTAAAGTTTTTCAAAGAAAACATAATAAGAATGCGTATAAAACAAATTTCTTGCTAATCGGACTTTTGGTCCTCGCACATGCCCTCTCCAAAAAATGCCAATTTGTAAAAAAAAATTTTGGTTTAAATAAAAATTTTTCAAAAGGCAAAGCACCGATTTGAAAAAAATAATAATGTCCGTATTTTCTAATATATCTGTTATTGATTGGAAAAGTTTTCTCTGAAACGAGCTGCAAATAGAGTCAGTGTTGCCATTTTTGTAAAAAAACTCATTTTTTGAAACCCTTTTTTTCCGAGTTGGGAATTGGGGAATTTTTTAGTTAAAATTGGGATTTTTTTTAGTCTATTGCTTTTAGATCTTATTGGTCTACATGACTACAAATTTTCATTGAGATATCTTCATCCATGTCATTTCTACAAAACATCAAAAATTGAAATTATTTTCCTTCTAAAAGTAGAAAAATAATATTTTTTTGATTTACGATACAAAGTGTAAAAATATTAACTTACTAAAAAAAGATTTTTAATTGGTGTTCATCTCCTGGACTTTCCCGATCCAATGATACTAAACACATGTATCAAGCTTCAATACATAGCCTTTAAAAGCTCTGAGAACTTTGCCTCCCATATCATTTTTAAGCTAAATATTTTAGTATTGGAGAGTAATGTGTGCAAATAACGTTAATGGTGCACAGTGGTATTAACTCTGCAATTTCTAAACTACTAGACGGATTTTGACAAAATTTGGAACGTCAATAGAAGAGGTGTGAGGCTTTTAGATCAATGTTTAAGAACGTATTTGTCGGTAGCACAGTGGGCTCTACAGTGGGCTAAAGTTGCCTACCTCGGGTATATAAAACATTTGAGGGCGTATAACTTTCCTCAATTGGGTCCGATCTAAAAGATTTTTACGTTTTCGAAAACTTCTTAAAAAAATTAATTAAAAAAACATGCTTACTTTACTACCTTATCTCTTATAGTTTAAGAGATATTTGAATCCAATTTTTTTTTTTTTGCTTTTTATGGTATATCTTCTGGCCTTTTTTTGGCCTATTTATTTTTTCTTGTACTACGTTAAATTTAAAAAAAAAATACTGGAAGATTGCTGATAAATTTCTAAATGAACTGGAAGAAACAAGTTCTTTATTATGTAAACTTAATAACACAGAAAAATTCTTCAAAGTTTGTGTGCCGAAAAAAGCCTGAAAAATTATTTTTTTTTTCAAAAAAAGTAATATTATTTTTTCAATATTTTTGAAAAATTTTTTCAAAAGACTCAATTCGTTTTTTACATTTTTTAAAAGGCTGGACTTGAGGGATCAGTATAAACTATATTTCTAAAAATTTTGGACATGCACCCTACAACCAGCGGTAGTCGAAAATCAGCCATTTTTTAACAAAACTTGTGTTTTTTTGTGACTGTAAAAAAATTGTTTATTTTATCTCAAAACTTTTTTTTAACAAAATTGTATTAAGTATAATGTTTTTAATATCTGTGCAAAAATCTGATAGAGCCCGGCTATTAATCGGGTCACACGGGCCGCTTTTCTAAAAAAAAACTCAAATTTGCGAAAAGCATACTCTTCTGTATTCAAAAATTTTCTTTACATTTCAGAACTTGTTCCGAAATTTATATTTCTGATTTTCGCACATACAGGTCCATACTATGTACAAAAATTGTCGCAATACCTTGTTTAGTTTTAGAGATTTTTTTTACTAAAATTTTATGGAGTCGAATATCTCTTAAACTATAAGAGATGAGGTAGTAAAGTAAGCATGTTTTTTTCTTAATTTTTTTAAGAAGTTTTCGAAAACTTAAAAATCTTTTAGATCGGACCCAATTGAGGAAAGTTATACGCCACCAAATGTTTTATATACCCGAGGTAGGCAACTTTGGCCCACTGTAGAGCCCACTGTGCTACCGACAAATACGTTCTTAAACATTGATCTAAAAGCCTCACACCTCTTCTATTGACGTTCCAAATTTTGTCCAAATCCGTCTACTAGTTTAGAAATTGCAGAGTTAATACCACTGTGCACCATTAACTTTATTTGCACACATTACTCTCCAATACTCCAATATTTAGCTTAAAAATGCTATGGGAGGCAAAGTTTTCAGAGCTTTTAAAGGCTATGTATTGAAGCTTGATACATGTGTTTAGTATCATTGGATCGGGAAAGTCCAGGAGATGAACACCAATTAAAAATCTTTTTTTAGTGAGTTAATATTTTTACACTTTGTATCGTAAAACAAAAAAATATTATTTTTCTACTTTTAGAAGGAAAATAATTTCAATTTTTGATGTTTTGTAGAAATGACATGGATGAAGATATCTCAATGAAAATTTGTAGTCATGTAGACCAATAAGATCTAAAAGCAATAGACTAAAAAAATTCCCAATTTTAACTAAAAAATTCCCCAATTCCCAACTCGGGAAAAAAGGGTTTCAAAAAATGAGTTTTTTTACAAAAATGGCAACACTGACTCTATTTGCAGCTCGTTTCAGAAAAAACTTTTCCAATCAATAACAGATATATTAGAAAATACGGACATTATTATTTTTTTTAAATCGGTGCTTTGCCTTTTGAAAAATTTTTATTTAAACCAAAATTTTTTTTTAAAAATTGGCATTTTTTGGAGAGGGCACGTGCGAGGACCAAAAGTCCAATTAGCAAGAAATTTGTTTTATACGCATTCTCATTATGTTTTCTTTGAAAAACTTTAAAAATATTTTTATGTTTCTTAAGAAAATATTTTTTTATTAGTGAAAAAATATAGCTATCTTTTAGGGAAAAACTCAAAAAAAAAACGAAATTTTTTTTAAGTTTCAACTTTGAATATTTTTAACTTTTAAACGAAAGAAGATATCTATAACCAACTTGCACAAAAATTATTTAGAATTTTGTTACAATTTTAACGAATATTCTTAAAAAATTTTTGATCTTCAGATGCGTCCACCAGATCAAAAAAAGCTTAAAAAAATAGGTAAAAAATCAACCCAAAAATTCCTTTTTATCCAAATATCTCGAAACCCAAAGGAGATAACCTACACATGTAAGCGTATTTTTAGTAGACCTTCTGAAGGAGAACTTAAGTTTAAAATTTCTTTTCAATCCATTCATAAATGGATTTTTGGCGAATTTTTAAAAAAGTCGAACACCCGAGGTGACCAACTTTGAAGGTACATCAGTCACTCTCCCGACCCCTCATGGGCCAGTGCTTTTGAAAACAAACTCGAATACTCCTTGACTATCGCCATGCCAAATTTCATTCAAATATCTTTAGTAGTTCAAAAGTTACAGAATTATTTCCAAAAAAAAGCGTCCGTAAACCACTGTGTGTCGCCTCAGCGCTAAGAAGCTTTATAGAGGCTAATTGGCAATTAATATATTACATTAAAATTAATAAATGAAATAAAATATATGTACATTGATAAAAGAAAATACAAAATTTATAACTGCAATCATAGAAGTATTTCAATATTTTCGCATAAATGCTTTATTAAATTTGTTTTAAATATTGATAACGCTGAATTATATTTTAAAATATCAGGTAACTTATTGTACTCATTTGGACCAGCATAAGCAATTCGCTGTTTGGTAAGTTCCAGTCTACTTCTAACAACATTTAAAAGTCTTGATTGTCTTGTGGTTCTTTGTGTAAATGACATATTCTGGTGAAACTGCAAGCTATGAGAACCAATTTCATTTAAACATTTGAAAACATATAACAACAATTGCATCTTATATAAGCCACGAACTGGAAGTATTGATTTTGCAAAATTTTTATTAAGATTCAATGTGGAATATCGAACTGGTAGATTGTTCACAATTTTTAACGCTTTGTTTTGGGCCGATTGTTGTGCACGGTCTCGCTCCATAAATGACTGGAAGATATGTCAAATGTGAATGAACAAGAGCTTGATATATCAATAGTTTGGTTTCTGTATTTAGCTTATTTTTAAATTTGTACAGAATTCCAATTCCTGAAGATAGCTTCGATTTTAAATAGTTAATATGATTATCCCATAGTAGATTGTGGCAAAGATTTATTCCAAGGTATTTTACATTTTCTGATTCGATTATCAAATTTCCTTCAACATGTATTTCCATTTGTTCATCATTTCTTATAAATTTGGTTTTTTTTACTATTTAAAACCAACATATTCAATCTAAGGAATTCTGATAAAATTGCGGCATCATATTCCACCTGAGTTTTTAAAACTTCTTCATGCTTGTAATTATATAAAAGACAAATATCGTCATACATGAACAGCTTTTCAAAGAATTTTACATTTTTAAGATCATCTACATAGATTTTAAATAGTAATAGTCCTAGTACACTTCCCTGAGGTACTCCACAAATTACATCCAGCTCATCACTCTTCGATTCATTTATTTGGACGAATTGTTTTCTTCTTTCCAAATAGTCCTTAATTAGATTAATTGAATTTTGACCCATTCCAGTGACGCTTAGTTTTTTACATAGTATATTGTGATCTACTAACTCAAAAGCTTTCGACAAATCAAAAATTAATCCTGCTACTCCTCTGCTACCATCATCTAGTTTCTTACAAACATATTCAACAATACTTATAACCGCTTCTTCAGTTCCTTTGCCACTTATAAAACCAAATTGCCGTTCAAATAATAAGTTATAATCATCCAAATAATTTGTTAATTGTGTTGAAATAATTTTTTCAATAACTTTATCAACAGCTGACAGCACAGATATAGGTCGAAAATTTTCAATTTTATTTGTTCCTGGGCATTTTGGTATAGGAATTATTTTGTGTATTTTCAATACATCCGGATATTTCCCTTCTCCTATCATATTGTTGTATATGCTAACTAAGTGTTGAGATATCACATCTTTACGAAAAATTAGCATCTTTGGAGTAATATTGTCATATCCATGGCTTTTATTATTATCTAAAATATTATCAACAATATCTTTATCAATAGGTTCAAAATTGAACGCGCTCGTTGCCTGAATTAAAGTCCCAAACATATTGATGTCATCATTAACGTTCTGTGTAATTGAGTTTCTTATATCTCGTATTGAATCATGGAAGAATTTATTGAGTACAGCAGCTCTTTCATTATCCTGTTGTATAACATTATTATTCGAAGTAACCAAGTCTTTGGGAGGGTTTACATTTTTACCAAGTTGTTTATTTATAAAACTCCATGTTCTTCTTGAATCACCGGCATACTTATTTATATTATATTCTTAATAACTATTCATCAACATTTTGCTACTCCGTTTAATTACATTGCTAATTCGCCTTAAACGATCAGCAATATTAGCATTATGTTTATTTTTTCTTCTAGCTTTAAGTAGTTTATTTTTTAATTTCAATAACGAAATCAATTCTTCAGTAATCCATGGACTGATTTTACGTCTTATATTAATGGTATTTTCTTTTGAGAGAGAACTCGGAGTTGCAGCTAAGGATAAAGTGTTCACTAAAACCTTACATTGATCGGAAGAATTGTCTTAACTTGATATATTAAGGCAATTATCAACGTAACGACCAAATTTTGTATAATCAATTGTATACATTTTTTCGGTTATGCGTTCATCATGCATAAGGTGCGTTTTTAGTTCGCAAAACACAAAGTTACGATCCGATAAATTATTTTCAATTGAACTCATATTGTACAAATTTATACATTCTCCATTAAACCAGGTTTCTTGTACATTTATAATTTCAGGTATAATTGACATAATTCTGCACGAAATTTGTTGAATTTTTCTATTGATGAAATACTTCTTACATTGATTGATAAAATATTAAATGATTTTGTTTTAGATTCGTTTATATAACAGTTAAAAGAATTTAGATTTAAAAAATATTTTGTATTCATGAATAAATTTGTATATATAAAATAACCAGAGTGTTATATTAAATTATAGATAATTATGTTGTATTTATTTGGTGACTCGAAATGATTATCTTCATCATCTGATATATTTGCATGAATTTAAGAGCAAGTTGTCGACAGCATCCATCGTTTTAAGACAAATAGGTTTGGATTTTGGATCTCTTTTTGCATAAACATTGCCTCCTCTAGCATAGATAAATTCGAAACCAACATTTTTCAATGCCTTTGCATGATTGAGAAGGTCTGCTGTAGGTCTACATAGAAAATCATTGATGAAAACCTTATCTAAACCATTAACTTCTTTCAACTTGGATTTTTCAATCATAAGTGATATTTTACTTTGTAAATTTTACAACAAGAGATTTAGTATCATTTTTGTTTTTACGGTTCAGAAAATATGTATCATCAATTTCGTTTTCTAAAATTTCGACACCAGCTCCATGGGCTATTTTCTTAACAACATCTACAGGCTTGACCATTTCATTATCAACCCTAACACCATTAATGATACAGTCGTTTTTTACTCTAACATCATTTAAGAACTTCACAGTTGTTTTGAGATTTTTCACTTCTTCGCGAAGGGTATCATTCTCCTTCCTTAATGTTTTAATTTCTTTTCTGTTATTGTTTACATATTTGTATCGTATTGTGATGACATAAAATGAACAGTTTCTTTTATATCATCCAGCTGATCAAGCTTGTTTTTTATTTCTTTTAGATCATTTGCATAAACAGAGATGTCGTTTTGTGGTAAACAGAAATGACATTTGTAATCTATATTGTGATCTTTTACAAGTTTTTCAATTAGATTAATGAATTCTGCTAAAAAGCATTTAGCAGAATTTTTTAAAACCATTCTGCAGTTTACCAACTCATTCTGCTTAATCAAGCAGAAGAATGCTAAAATGACAACAATGCTTAGATTGTTTTTAAAATTTTTAGTGTTATTCTCTTAATAAATACAAGAGAAAAAAACACAGGTTGTAAACGAAACAAACTCTACCACCTTTATAGTAGATCTACTACTTTTGGGTATCTCTCTACACTCTACCACTTTTTGAATAGAATTTACCACTTTTTTAAGTTTTTTCAAAATTGTGTTAAATCAATTTTTCGTTACCAAAAATGCAACATTGAACACCTGTTTCAAAAAAATATATATATTTTTTGTAACATGTTCTTCTTTTTAGATTTATGCCCCTAAGACCGCAGCGAATTATATTAGGAATGGAAGCTTTTAAGAAATATAACATTTAATTTCTCTCTGGAAGAAAATATACGTACGTGTTGAAAATTTCTGGCATCATGTTTCTAGAATAATAAAGGTGACAACGAACAAACGCTCCCTTTGAAACAAAAATTGCTCGTGCTTCCACATAGTAGTGCCAATGTTAAAAGGCTTTTTCGGCAGTTAATTTACTTTAAAATTCTAATAGGAATATACTTTCTACTAACACTCTTCAGGGAGTGTAAATGCTTACACCAACAGATAAACATTTTAAATTATTTAGTAAAACCATGTATTCTTTTAAGGATTCGAATAAAAAATTATCTTTTATTTTTCAAATTACATTCAATATGTACCTATGTATATTTATTGATACATATTCAACACTATTTTTTAAACAAAACATTGAATAAAAACGTAAATATTTTAACTTTAAAATTCTTTAAACGCTTGAATAATAAAAGTGGTAGATCTACCACTTTTTTAAATTTTGTGGAATCTACTACTTTTTAATGTCGAATCTCCCACAAAGTAAAATTTTTGGTTGGCCTCACTGAAACAATGTTTTCACTCTTTTCTCATTTTCTTCATTCGAATTGAGTTGTAACCAGCGTTGCCGTCTTTTCTCATTTTCTTCATTCGAATTGAGTTGTAACCAGCGTTGCCGTTTTGTGTACTTCAAACCAAAATTGGTTACTTTTTTCCTTAGTGTGTACATGTGTACATTTTTTTCATTTTGGTTACATTTTTAATAATGTTTATAAAAGTGAAATGAACATTTTCTTCAAAATCGACATTTCATCAAATTTTACACAGATCTTTTCGTTAGTGGCACATGTATGTTTTTAAAGAAACCAAAGAGGTTTTGGAAAAATGGACCACATATGATCTCAGTGATGTAGAATATTATATAGTTTGTGCTTGATTTATATACGTCATTGAATACAAATATTTGATGTTTTAATTACACAGGTCAACAAGATTTTGAGGCACGAGTTATATTGTTATACAAGTTATATTGGTTATTCCGAGTTGAGTCTAGTTTTCAAGGTATCATTTATTTCTGAAAATGTGGTTTTTAGAATAGCACATACAGTAAAATCTTTTTTTACACCGTAGGTACGTTCCTAAGAAAACCGTGTAAATCAAAACCGTGTAAAAAATACATGATTCATATGTCAATTTGAGGATCTGTTCCACAATCTATAAAAATCGTGTAAAATTCAAAAAAATCAAATATTTTCTTAAAAAACCGTGCAAAAGAGTTTTATTATTATTACAAGAAAATAAATTTAGTTTACAGTTTAAATTCAATCCATAAGCACAAAAAAATTAGGAAACAAGAGTACAGCTACTCATCGCTAGTTGACAACAATCGTGTACGTTTATTACGGATTGGCTTAAAAATAGCACCATCGTCAGAAGATATGTCTGACACTGTTGGGTTTTGATCTAATGCAGAATTATCTTCATTATTAGCGGCCTCTATAGGTTTTTTGGTTATAAAGTCTGTTAAAAGAAGTTGTTGTTTTTTTTTGGTTTTTCCAGTAGCTTACATAATTCTCGGTACCCAGCAACACAAGATTTAAGTTTGCGTTGGAATTGTAACACACGCTCCATGCTAGGATCATGGTCAAGAAAATGTTGTTCCAAACTTGTTGCAAATTTCAAGCTCTCACGAATTAAATTAGCCGTTAAATCCCTATCTTCACCTTCGTCTTCGTCGTTATCGACTTCTTTATTCTCATTGTCATAATTTCAATAATTTCAAGTCGTCATCATCAATAAGACCTTCTTGCATTAATTCATCGATGTCAGCCGTTTGGATGTTATCAAACCCATCGCCACCTATATTATTTGAAAGACTCATAATTTCAGAATAAATGTCTGATATTTGCACCACTGAAGTTTCACTTTGAACGAAATCTGGTAAAATGTTTTTCCAACAAGTGTTCAAGGTTGATTGCCACAACTGTTTGATGGAAGAAGAAACATGTGTAATGCAATCCAAAATATTAAACTTTTTCCATGCTTCCATAACATTCAAATTTTTTTCTTCCAGTGAATCTAAACCATATTCTAACGTTTGCTTGATGTAGTACCCTGATCGAGTGGCTGAATCAGAGAAATGGTGTTAGGCGGTAAAAATAGCAATTTAATATTCGGATGTTCCAACACTGGGTGGCTAGGTGCATTATCAACAAGCAAAAGTATTTTGAATTCTAAATCTTTTTGTGTCATATATTTCTGGACTTTAGGAACAAAACAGTTATTAAACCAATCTTTAAACAGATTAGCTGTCATCCATGCCTTTTTATTCGCCATAAAATGAACTGGATTTCTCCCAATTGCAATTAAAAAATTTTAATTTTCGTTGATATGTGAGATACATACATACATATGTAGGTTTTGAACGGATTTCATGTACTTAGCTGCATTTTTGTACTTCCTAGGAAGATTACCTATAATTTGATTTATAATACATACTCAAATGTTATCATAATGTTCAAAAATCAGACACAAAATTAAGATAAATGCAGTGTGTCTGTCTGCAAAAATCAGATTTGTGGAGCTCCTGGAAGGTATACCCATATGCATTTTACACAAAATTTTAGAATATCGTCCCACCCTGAATTACATCTCAAACATTATTGTTGAAGTATTCATCTTAACTAACTTCAGATTAATAAGTAAATCTTCAATAAATTTTCCGCCAAAGCTGATATCCATTCATTTAAAAGCTATATATTTAACGTACCCGTATGTATCTAAAACTAAGAGTGTATACCTTATAATTCTAAGGCTTGTATACATTGACAATCATTGTTAAAGCTTTGACCTAAATCAGTCCGCTAACTTCAGAGTTTTACATAACTAATCATGAACTTTTAATAGTTGGATAATACGTATGAATTAAAGTACACAACCCTCACTGGGCACTGTGTTTTTGGGTTGCATGCCAGAATACTTAATCTTCATCAAATCGATGTGTTCTTGCAAATCTAAGGGCATCTCCATTTTGAAGCATCTTTTCTGCATGGTTTATCTGGTCTATCGAACTTTATTAAATGTTCGTAAAATAGACACATATCACTTAAGAATCCAAGTGACGCTGTCTTAGACATCAGCCACCTGCTCAACCTAACCTTTGGGTCCAAAACTATTTTAGATGATGACGCCACCGAAAAGCTTTTCGTTTTCCGACTCTTAATTTTAAAGATTCTTTGGATATACTACTAGTATAACCAAATATTGCTAGGAATTACATTTAATATGAACAAAAGAAAATTAATATACATATGAAGCATTATCAATATATTCTTACGAGTTTGTACTTTACTTTTGGAACACCATTGGTGACTTGTTTTATAATACTTTAATGAATGTTTATTCTATGAGGATGCAGAATCTCTAATGTATATATATAAATATATATAGATATATGAATTTAATTAGATGTTTGTTACAGAAAAATAACTTATGCACTGAGATTGAAATAACTGATGACGAACATGCAACAGAAACTCCATCAACTACCGGAGCATTAATATCAGCTGGTTTTGAGGTCTCTGCTGTAGTAAGAGATAATACGACTATTGTCAACTCAGCTACAGAAGAAGAAAAAACTTATACTGCTCGCCTTGAATTAATACCATCAAATTATACAATCGCAACTACATCAGACGCAACAACACCCTTGAAATACAATTCAATGCTCAATGATGACTTACAGCAATTTACATCTAAAAACAAATTTTCTACTAACCAAAGCTGTGATTATAAATACGGGAAAGAGTAAGTAGACATTTTAATATACATATTCGTATATAAGCAACATAATAATATCAGTATAATCTTTAAATTTGTTAACTTACCGTATCGATCTACATCAATGTATTTTGCTATCTCTAGGGTTAGTAAGATACAAAATTAAAAAGACTTTGCCCAATGATCTACAAGTATAGGGTAGAAAGACGACAGCCATAATCTGCATTCTAACTGCATTAAGTCTGGAGATAATGCATAATATTAATTCGCATTTAAACCGCAGTACCTGGTAGACCGAGCCTTGCTCGGAGCTTTATGATAAGCATTTTGAGGAAAATTTTAAAGTTTTTATATATTTTATATTATAAAGTGCTAAAATAAATTTAGAGGAAAGACATTGTAGGAATATTCAGTTAATTTTGAATTATTTGATTTATTTTGTCCGACCAACACATAGTTTGCATAGTTTACAGTTTAACTCATTTTGTATAATTTTGGAAATTATTCATATCAACAGAAACCTCTGTCGACTCATGCGCAACAACTTTGCTAAAGATTATAGTCTGATCAAATGCACAGTTTACGATTTAATTCATTTTGAGTAGTTTTCTGTGGCGCCACCTGTCGGACTTTGCTTATTTCAATTCATAAACCTTCTTCGGCTTATCTGTAACAACTTTGCTGAAGATTATAGCATGATTAAATGTACAGCATACGATTAAATTGACTTTGAGTAAATTTCAGTAGCGCCACCTGTCGAAATTTCTTCATACCAACTAAGAAACCTTCGTCGGCTCATGTGCAACAACTTTGCTAAAGATTGTAGCATGATTAAATGTACAGATTACGATTAAATTGACTTTGAGTAAGTTTCTGTAGCGCCACCTGTTGGAAATTATTCATACCAACTAAAAAGCCTTCGTCGGCTCATGCGCTACAACTTTGCTAAAGATCATAGCATGTATAGTTTACGATTTAATTAATTTTTAGTAATTTTCAGTGGCGCCATCTGTAGGAAATTAGTCTTATCAACTTTAAAACCTTCGCCGGCTTATCCGCAACATCTTCGCTAAAGAGCATAACACAATCAAATTCACAGTTTACTATTCTATAAAGAACATACATACAGACAAACATTCATTTGTACAAAATAATACTAATTTTTCCCCCTTTTTATTCCCTAATTTCTAAAAGTTCCATATGTATATTTGGTACTTTTTTGGTACATTTTTTTAAAACGCATTTAACATAATGTATAATGTTCCTATTCATATTACTGTGGAGATGTTAAGTTATCATTTTATCCCTTTTTTACCCATTTTGGCTCCAAAATCAAAAAAGTACCAAATACGTGTTTCATGTTTTTCTTACATCTATTGATTGCAGTACCAAGTTTCTTTCTATATTTTTTAGTTTAAAATATAAGAGTGGGTTAAAAAGGTGCCAAAAAAACTATTTTCACCCTTTTTTACCCCCTATCGGACATAGTTTCAAAAAAGTACCAAACACCTGTCCGCTTATTTTCAAAGCTGTTTAAAACGTAATTTTAATTTTGTTTCTATACCTATTACTTTAGGAGACATAGCGTTTTCGATTTTTTCCCCTTTTTACCCGTTTTTACCCTCTTAGAGGTAAAAGTTCCAAAAGTCCCTTCTTCTTTGACCTATACATCAAAAAAGATACCCACTGTCCAAATTTTATCAAAATCGTTAGTGCCGTTTTTGAGATAGCCATTCTATATATATATATATACAATTATTGCTCGTTTAAGAATATAAGATATATATATATATATATATATATATATATATATATATATATATATATATACAATTATTGCTCGTTTAAGAATATAAGATTAAGCTTAAACGATATGGCAACATAGTCGAACCATCAACTGCGGCAAATTTTCATAATCTATCATTCTGTGTGTATGCAACTTTTGAATAAGAAGAAGATTAACAATATTTTTAATTGATTTTGAGTTTTCTATTAAATAAATAATAAATAGAGTTTTCTATTAAATAAATAATGATTTTTTTACCAACAGAATAGTTGCAAATGATATTTTCTGCTTTCTGTTTATGTGATTTCAATGTAAATGACTAAAAAAGGGGTCGAACACCAAGCATCATTTTCACATACACAACACAAACCAAAAAGAAAAAACAAACTAAAATACGAAAAACACAAAATTTAGCACTTTGAATTTTACATTGAAAACTTTACGTTTTAATATGCGAAATGTGTATTCTCGAATACAATAAAAACACTTTTGATTTGAAAGTTCACACTAACTAAATTTAAAAATGTTTGTATTTATATTAAAAGTTTACTAATTCAATATCAGCTTTTATTTCAAAAGTGAACACTTTCAAAAGCAATTTAAAAGTGTTCACTATAAACTTTAAAGGAAACAGATTATCTTAATTGTTTTTATCACATTTTTATACCCACCATCAAAAAGAATGGGGGGTATATTGAGATTGTCATTTCGTTTGTAATTTCCTTAATATTGGGTTAAAAACCAAAAACGATATATATTCTGAATCCTTATGAAATTCTAAGACGATTGAGCGATGTCCGTCTGTCTGTCTGTTGAAATAACTATAACGCCCAAACGAAAGGAGCTAGCTCACTGAAACTTCTTCAGCTCTGAGAAAATCTTGGTATTGAAATTGGGCAAAATCGGTTCACATTTGACCATAGCTCCCGTGTAACCTCGTCTAGGCTAATCGCTTATTTGTTAATAAATGACAAATTATAGCAGCAATGATGATCAAATTTGGTATATAGAAGTTTTACATTAGCCCTAGGCAGCGTTCATCAAAATCGGTTCACATTTAGCCATAGCTCCCATACAAAAAACTTACGAAAACAGCCTAAATTTTTCACCTAAAATACAAAAGCTAGTAAGATTAAATTAAGCACAAGGAAGTCTTATGTCAATGCCACCCAGTGTGCAAAATTTTGTCACAATCGGTCACCATTTGACCATAGCTCCCATATAAAAAACTTATGGAAACACAAAAAT
Organism: Stomorhina lunata; assembly: GCA_933228675.1. Lineage (NCBI taxonomy): Eukaryota > Metazoa > Arthropoda > Insecta > Diptera > Rhiniidae > Stomorhina > Stomorhina lunata. The sequence goes on from OW121745.1 coordinate 11,694,977, forward strand.
ACATAAAGAAGAGGTTGTTTATGTCCGTCTGTCCGCCAGATAAAAGCACGAAAAGAGCTAGATTGACAAAATTTTACAAAAGTATTTTGGATATCTTGAAAAAGATGTGTGTTGAAAATGGACAAAATCGGTTCAAATTTAGTTAGAGCTCCCATATAACCTCGCCCCGGGAAACACATTAATGCTGATAAATTGAATACAATTGTAAAAGCTATAACGATTAAATTTAAAATGGGAAAGTTTTATGCAATTTTTGATCAGTTCATCAAATTTTTTTTTAGAAGAAGCTCTATATATATACCAGCCAGTGTGTAAAATTTTGTTACAATTGGTAAACATTTGGCTATAATTCTTATATATACAACATCCCCTTTTTATATCTACAATCAAAAAGATTTCATTCATTATATTAAGATTACACCTGTGAAATTAGATAGGCATCAATCAATGTTCAGCCCAGACTTTATATATGATGAATGCATTAGGAACTCCTAACGAAATATATGGACCTGCCGTATTACTATTAACGTGTTTAGCCTAACTACATATTAAGCACAACGAAAAGTATTTAACAACTTATTAATGTAAAACTATACCCGGTTATGAGACCGAATTTTGGTCAAAGTAAATACTGGGGAAACCACTAAAATATTTTTAAATGTTGAACTATAAAGCTACGGCAACCGAATTAAGTCCAAAGGTTTTACCAACAATACCAATTAGCTTAGCGATTTTTTCAGTTTTGGTCCAGATTTTGAATTAGCTGCATCCTTGTAGATATATGAGATATGTTTCTAAATTTAACATAACTTGACGGTGGGTATATAAGATCGGTGAACAAGTAATGAAAAATAAATTAAAAACCAAATAAATTATAATAATAAACATTAAAACAAAACTACCAAAAATCAAAATTTAACAAACATAATATTTAAGACAACAACACCCAAATATACAAATTTAGCAAACAACAAACACAATATTCTTTTACAACAACACCCAACACTCCAACACAAAACAAATCAACAATAACAATAGAAAAAAATCCGCTACTTTCGTTAAATATAAATCAATGTTGGCACATCGCGCTAGTGCTGACACAATGGGACATTTTTCTCACTCAAGGACCAGAGCAGGGCTTTTATGACCCCATTGGATATTATCTTTGTGTTTCCATTCCTTTCCTTTTTTACGATACAAATAACAAGGAGTTAATTGTTGTCACACTTTTCAATGGTGAAGGTATAGCACTGAACATTGGATAGTACTGTTGGCAACAATTAATTATCTTTGCGATTTTTATTATTAATAGACGATTTATTTTAATTTTTTTTATAAAGCAATGGCAGATCGTTTCAGAATAAACTTCTGCAACATACGTGGGCTAAGAGCAAATTTTTTCGCTGTTTACGCACACATTTGTCTCCATCGGCCGGATGTTTTCGCCTTATGTGAAGCCCAGGTATCTAAGAATGCTGATCCACAGGATTTTTACATACCTGGGTATCACTTCCTATCCCTTTTTAACTTTCACAGGGGCATTGCAATGTACATTCGCGATTAAGTTGGGCATGCATGATAACGAATTTGACTGTCTCTGGGTTAAGTTCATAATCAGGGCGCATCTTTTGCACTTCGGGTTTCTTTACAGAAGTCCAAACGCGGAAAGGGTCACAATGTTATCTGGCTTCTATGCCCTCTCCGATTCAATTACGAAGATCCTCGAGAGTTTCCCGAACAGCGAAATCGTTATTGCTGGTGATTTCAATGTTCACTACTCCTCCTGGCTTCGCCATTCTAGCCACACAACTCCTGAAGGCCAATATGTTGAGCTATTCGCGGCGAATAATCACCTAACGCAACTGGTGAATGAACCAACGCATATCTCATGTGTTGAAGGACACCAACAAAATACCCTTGACCTTTTCCTTACTTCACACCCTCACAAGTATGAAGTCAAGGTTCTTGCACCTCTTGGAAATTCGGATCAGTGTACCATTTCCGGCTCTTTTTCGTTCTCCGGGCTTCGGAATGTTTCAAAAACAGCCACGAAACGTTTAACTTATTTATACGAAAAAGGTCGTTGGGCTGAGCTCAACGAATTTTTTAGGCATTTTAACTGGAAACTTTGTTTTCTTGACAGCAATGTTAATGCCTCGGCGGAAATGGTATCTAATGTTATTAAGCTGGGAATGAAAATGTTCATCCCAGTGGAAAATATTTCGACTAAACCTAAGTTAAAAACTTGGTTTAATCAGACTTGCAAGCATGCAGTAACTGGCGTAATAACCAAAATCCAATTACTGATCTGCAACGCAAACAGGCAAGGTGTACGTATGCCAAAGTATTAAGGCGTGAAAAGGCTCTGTGCGAGCAACGCCTTCATAGTAAAATTCTGGTTATTCGTTAAAAGAGTCAAGAATAATGCTAGTTCTACAATTTCTTCTCTTTTAAAGGATGGCCAAACATTCACAGACGTGGTTGATAAAGCTAACCTTTTAGCTGCATTATTTGCAAGCGATTCTCGCTTGCCGGAAAGCACTCAACCTCTGCTCGAGCTCGAAAGAATATCTGAAACTATGCCAAAGATATTCTTTCACACGGGCTGTAAAACGGGTAAATCTGGATATTTCCAAGGCGTTTGATAGGGTGTGGCACGGGGCACTTATATCAAAACTTATTGCCTTTGGTGTCGGTAATAACTTCGGTAATAACATGAATGAATCATTAAACCGCGATTTAGAAACAATTTCAGAATGGGGCCGTGTGAATAGAGTTGATTTTAATGCGCGGAAAACTCAATGTTGTATGCTTACGTATAAACGCACAGCAAACAATGTTACTTCATCTGTATTAATGAGTGGTGTACACATTGAGGAATCAGATGCTCTTGATGTTGTAAGCATAAGAATTCAATGTGATGTTCGTTGGACAAAGCATATCTTTCAAGTGTCGAAAGAAGCATTCAAGTGCCTCGGTTTTCTAAAACGGTGCAAGAGATATTTCACATCATCTGATCTCCCTACTATTTAAACCACCTATATTCGACCGAAAATGGAATACAACTCTCATGTATGGGCCGGTGAACAGTGTGTCGCGTAGAACATGCTGGGTGGACAAAATTATTTTATGTTATGTAAAGATGATTATACATAGTGGTAGTCATACTGAGTTATTATTGACAGTTTTTGGTTAATTTTATGTGTGGGTTATTTTGTTTAAATTAGATAAATATATTTCAAAAACTAAAATTCATGCATATACTGAAATCCTTTTTAATTGATAGGGAAATATTTACATGTCAAGGTAAAAATAGCTGCCTAACTTTATTACTATCATCAGAGTCTTGTGATGAGTTGTAGTCATATACACGCGAGTTTTTTTCATTCTTTGTGTATTTTAACCACTTCTCAAAACAGGCTACCCTTGAAATAGAGTGTTCCGAAAGAAATAAAAAAAAAAATATGTTCTACCGAAGTCTGCTAAACAATATGTATATTTTTACGAACAATAAAGATATTTATGCGTAATATCAAAAAACTAGCCCGGACAGAGGTGAATTTCTGGATATTCTGAAATTTTTCTTATAAAAAAATATGCTAAAATATATAGGATATTTAAAATAATGCTAAAAATTTAACTTAATAGATTTTGATTTAAAAAATACATTAAAAAATAGAAATTACCCTCATTAATAATATCCATCCCAAAAATTTTTAAAATATTACTTATACACAATGCTACTACAATTTGCTATTAAGTCACTAAATTCAAATTGAGTGTTTGAAAAAGTTATATTAAAAATATGACTTCTGACAGATTTAACTCTTCTATTCGGAATTTGACAAACAACCTTTTCTCGGAATTCGGGGTTTGGAAGTGTTATTTATGTTTTGCAAAAAAAGAAATTGGAAATTATAACATGGATTTTGTTCATCTAGCATGTTCTACGCAACACACTGTGCGGTGCCTCACAGCTTCTCGACCGTGTGCAGGAGAGGGCGAAATTGCTCATCAGTGACAGTAGGGTATCCAACTCTATTGATTCATTGGAGCACCGTTGCAATGTGGGTTGCGTCTCACTGTTCTATCGTTACTACTTTGGATTGTGCTCTAACGAAGCAGAAGTTTTCCCTGCCAGTTGTAATATAGTCAAATTCAAATCAAATGTCCACAAACACTACTCCATCTATCCTCCCTCCCATAACCTATTTTCCTAGTTCCAGCACAATGCATCCCCTGAGTGCTGGGCCTAAATTAACAAAAAAACACTTACGAAAACAGTCAAAATTGCACCTAAAATACACTTAAACGCGAATAAATGATAAACTATACCAGCTATGGTCACTAAATTTAGTACAAGAAAGTCTTATGTCAATGTTAGTCAGTGTGCAAAATTAAAATTGAATACAATTGTAATAGCTATGACGACTAAATTTAGAGCAGAGAAGTTTTATGCAAATATTGGTCAATATATAAAATTTTATAGGAATCGGTCCATATTTACTATAATTTTCATACAAAAACCACTCCTCGTCGCCAGCTACTTAATTATTTTGAAGACGACAGCTACATTTGAAACGGTAGCTACATTCCTCAATCAATATTTCATCTACGTCTATATTACCACATCAAATATGTCAATAAGTATTATTATTAATAAATAAAATAAAAACCAATTTATACGACAAAATAAGAATTTAAATTTTGATAAACACGACATTAATTCATTTTATTAATTAACCTCCAATATCAACGGATTTCCTGTACCTGATAGTATGTCTATATCAAAACATTGTTATAGAAAGATTTTGGTGTTATCTCTTATAGTTTAAGAGTTATGGGGTTTTTAGAAGTTTATTTCCGATATTAACTTTTTTTGTATCAAACAAAAGCTTCTGAAAATATCTGTCTAAATTAGCATAAAGCTATTTATTTATTATTTGGACTATTACTTGAAATGAATTGTAAATTAATTTTTTATATTATTATTATTATTTTAGTTTTAAGTAATTACAATTGAATTTTTTTTGTCAATATTTTATTTCTTGTCAATATTTAATTTAACATTCGTTCAATTTTCAAATTAAATTTAACGAATATTCATTTACCGTTATAGTGGTGTTCTTAAAAATCCTAAAGGCAGTAAATTAAAATATCAAACGTTCTATTCCACTAAATCTTCTAAATGATAAGCATCTCTGCTCCTCAATAAAACTATCTTTATAAACACTAATCTCTTTTGTGTTCTTATTTTCTTTTCCCTTTTTTAAGCATCTCCTGCATTTAGAATTTCTCATCCCTAAAAAATCTAAGTCTTCGAATATTTATTAAAATTAATAATTATTCGAAATTAAATAGATTCAGCCTAATCTATTCGTGGTCCTTCACCCGTCAAAAAAATTGAACCAGTAGCTCGTTTCTGTAACTCTAAGTGATAAGTTTTTACAGCGAAAAGTACGAAACAAAAAATTCCACCGTTTCTCGATCTGGAAGAAAAAAGTGTTTCTGTAACTCAAAGTGAGAACTAGCAACACTGACTGCGTTTTTATTGGAAATTTCCAATACATCTGTCAAAAAGGAAACAGCTGGTAGAAAAAGAAAAAATTTATCATCAAAAAAAGAAGTGTCAAAACAAATTTTAGTAAAAAGATTTAAAAAAATTAATAAAAAAGAAGAAAAAAATAGATATATATAGACATATACATATATATTTATATATTATTTTAAATGTTTAGTGTGTTGTTGTTAGTTGCCGTACAAAGCTATCGCCAAAATATATTGATGGATTTTTGATAATTGAAAGTAATTAAAATGGAAATTATTTGAATAAATAAAATTAAGCAATTAATAACATTTTATTTAATTATTTGTTTTAATTATGTATTTGTTTTTACTTTTTAGTTTAAAATTTTCGTTATCGGCGCCTTTAAAACGTGCGGTTGTTTTGACAGATAAAATGAAAAACTTTTCTCATTATTTGCTTACAAAAACAGTTTTACTCGGACATTTCCAATAAATTTGACGTATGTTGTTAAATGACAGATAGTTCTCACAAAAATAAATAACAGAAACACTTGGGTGAAAAAAATGACATTTTGTTTCAATTCAACTAGTTTTTTTCTTCATTTTCATTGTTCCACTCGAATAATTTATCGATGCGAGAGTTACAGAAATTAGGCACAGTTTTTATTTAATTCAACAGTCATCAAAATCATCAACAAAAATTTGCCAAATTACCGACGCACGGTGGTTCAGAATCAATTTTCACTGGCCAAAACCTATATTTTTTGTTGACATAGATTTTTAAAATTTTTATACCATCAAAACTAAGGTGGCCAAAAAATTTGGTCAAAATATTCGCTGTAGTGGGCGTGGCATGCTGCTAAAGACAAGGAATTTTAGTTAATTTAGAAATGAAAGAAAAATTTTAATTTTTGATCTCATATTAATTACGATTTCATGAAATGCTAATGGGCTGCGGTTTTAAAAAATGGTATTTACGCACCCTGTATAATTTGTAGTTAAGGTGTTATGTAATAAATTTAAAATCACCATATACTCATAAAATTGCAAGTTTAGTAGTGTATAACTTTAAAAGGGAAAAATGGAAACAAAAATCGAAACCACCCAAAGAAATGAAAATGGTTGGTGTCTTAAAAAAAAAACTTCCCTGAATTTTTCAAAGAATTTTGAAAATATTGCATTTTGCACAGATGTTTCAATTACCTGTTAAAAATTATGGGGAAAAAACCTTTAAAATTTCTTTCAGTAAAGCACAGAATGAAAAACTAGGTAATATGTAAGTAAAATTTGGGCCACCCTAATAAAATACTGTAAATACCTCAACGAGAAAGGGGACACTCTAAGGATAACAAAATATTAAATTGCTATCCAAGGTCGACTTGTGGCCCAAATTTGAGCCAAATCGGTTAAGAGGAAGTGGGTCAAAAATGAGTTGGCAGATTTGAAATAAAATAAAAAAGAAAAACATCGAAAATTGAATTTCAAGCTTAAATTTCTTAAGAACCACTGTAACGATCCTAATAAAACCTACGCTCGAAAAAGCTACAGATATTATCTATTGATTAAAAAATGAACTACTAAATCTTTAATAGTTAAAAAGTTACAGAGTTTTGGCCAATGAAAAACGATTCTGAACCACTGTGTGTCGGTGTATTTTCTATGAGTTTTAAAAAACTGATTTCAGCAGACAGAGATATTTTATACTCGTATATTTTAAATAAATGGTCTGACTTTTGAGCATTGTAAAGAAAATATATTGATGTATAATGGGCCTGTATAATTACATATCAGATTTTAGGAAACCGGTCCAAAAATACCTGAAATATCTCCAAAAACACTAAAACCGATGTATCACAAATTTCCGAATTTTTAATTAATTTTTTTCTTTTTTAACTTAGTTGGTTTTTTCCTAAAATCGGATTTATAATTCGTGTATGTTATGGTGCGTAGGGAAATTTCCTAAAATGAGGCAATTTTCGGAACATTAAGTTCATGTCAGTACTACCTCCAGATGCTCTACAAACCGATTTCCGATGAACAACTGCATATGACATGAAATTGTGGTCTGACATTCGAACATTGTGAAACCATTATGTGTATGATATTAAAGTATTATACATCAAATTGTAGGTAATCTCGCAGAACTTGCATTAAATATACCTCAGTACAGTTTTGATATAACTCATTACAATAGTACGCCAAGAGACCAGAATCAAGATACCATTTCTTAATAATAAACAATAGAACTTTTGTACTTACTTCATTTGTATAAAATTGTTGTATTGCAGTGTTGCATATCGAAATGAGGGTTGTCCTTTTAGGATTTACACAGAAAATGATTTAGTCAAATTGACAGCCTTAGGTAAGTCTAGCAAAATATTCGTATAATATATTCAATTACGAGCCTACTCTAAAATAGTTCGATAAAAGACACCTTCCAAATATTGCTCATGAAGAACCCATCTAAATCGGTCCACTTACTTTGTAGACAAACTTGGTTAACCATTAACTAATATATTGCATATAGCACACTAAAAATAGATATGTGAAATATATATATTTAACTAGAACTTGCTTACATCTTACAGCCTTGATATCTAGGCTAGAATAATACTTCCCACATATTATGGCTTAAGTATTCATCTTAATTAGTCCAATAACTTTTATATTACACAAATTCAAGTACTTTTCCAGTATATATAATACATTAGTAACCTTAAGTTTATCTAATATAGGTCTGATAACAATTTAAAAATCTCACTAATTCCGTATGCCCTAAGATTCTAAATCTTCTATAGATTGACAGGCCAATTACTCCCAAATATTGTTGAAAAATGTTTGATCCAAATTGGTCCGCTAACTTTAGAGTTTTAGATAACTAACGAAGAACATACATAAAGATGGAATATTTACCAAATATTATTGAAAATGGACTCAAAGGCTTACTAAGTTAAGATAAAATTGCATATTTATGAACTTTTTAGAACCGCGACCGTTTTCTGATTTTTAGTTTTCTTTTAATCAGAAAATATGTATATGGAATATACATATGTATGTATAGAAATTTAAGCCACAGTATAAACCAAGCTAATTCACTAAAATAAGTCTCCAGAAACATACATATTTTACCAAAAACTCTTTCGATTATGTGCATTACTTTTAAACACCATTGGTGAAGGGTATCTAATATTCGGCATAGCCGAATTTAACACTCTTACTTGTTAATATTACTTTTGAAGTTCCTTATAAATATGTATATAACATTTTTAACATAAAATTAACAAAGCTTACTTTTAAAACGTGTTAAATGCAAAATTTGTATTATTTTTCAAAAGTTTGTTTATATTAAAAAAATATTTTATATATGCCAAAAAATTACAAATATTTATATCTTTCACGGTAAAAAATATAAGATTTTTAATAATAATATTAAGGTTGCTAGAAAGTTTTCTTTGATTTATTTAGAACTACGAAAATGTAGTTTAGCACGTTTAAAAAATAAAGCATTCAAGTAACACTCTTACTTTTTATACAATAATTTCAGATCGGCTGAAGCTCACTCTTTTGACTACAAAACTGCAAGAAAACCTGCAAAACAATTAAGTGTATCTATAGAAGGAAACCCAATACATCAAATGCAAGATGTGAGTTACAATTTTAAAGCAAGGCCCATCAACGAAGAATATTATAAACTGATTATGTGTTTGTGGTTTTTACATGCGTTCTCAATGCAAACACAATATCGACAAAAAAATGTATACGTTTTCAAAAACAAACTTGTACAAATAAGTAATTAATTTAATAGTTTCAACAAAACCCTTCTGTTATCTATTATCAAATAATTATCAAACCTGATTCTAAATGTTTCCAAATTTAAATATTATCCCAGATAGCGCCGCAAATTTTTTTTTAAACTTACATTTTTATTTCGAAATTCATTAATTCATAGGATTCTAAACATATTATAATAAGTAAATTTTTTTCTTAAAACCTATATTTTTCTCAGAATCGGATGTCCTTTTAAAAGGATACTGTCCTTTAAAACGACTTTACGCTGCAATAGAGTGTTATGCGTGCATTTCATTTGACTTTTTTTTTAATTATAATACTTCTTTTATTTGTTGTTGAAAAAAAATATAATTAACTGGATATAAAAGATTTACTTACAAGTTTCCATGAACCATTTCCATCTACTCATTATTTTTTACTGCAAAACTGCATAACAAAACATAAACAATAATACAACAAAAAAAGGACAGTTGCGCCTAGTGGGTTATTATCCACACGTGGATCATTTTTGCCACTCTTTTTATAACTTAAAGAATGTTTTCAAAAATGTTTTTTAATATGTAAAAAAAACTTAAAAAAGTTACGAGAAATAAAACTGGTTTAATTGTACTTAAATTGACTATTGACTATGTTTATTAGAGTGCCAATAGTGTATATGGGGAAATTTTCTTGAAGGTATACGTATCAGGCCAATCCCCAGATTTGTTCGAAATGCTAAGAAAATAATCCCTTGAAAACTTGAGGTCAATCGGATGGGAGAAAAGCGTGCCCATGGCCCGCCCAAAATTTGCAAAATACCTGATTTTTTACTTTGATTGTAAATAACTTTAGAATAAAAAAAAATCCAAAGTAAGACATGATTTACAATTCTATGGCCTGTAGGTACTTAATAGGTGGCTTTCGTCAAAATATTGTGTACAGCTCATTTGTCTAAATTCGGCACATTTTCAAGAGTTGTCGAGTAATGTTTTTTTGTTTTGTTACACAGAATTGTGAATAAAATTTTAAAATCATTGCCTCATACTCACGAGTAAACTGAGCTTGAACATGTACATGAGCATACACATTTGTCATTCATTCATTATTAATTTAGTGGAGTCAATTACGATTAAGTCATTTACATTTCCAGCAGGACAAATGTACGGTTGCGAGGCTTAGAGATTTGTAATGTGGAAAAATTGCAGAAAAATAAAAAGTAATATTTTTTATTTATCAATGCTGTTTTTGATAAATAAAAAACAGATTAATATTTTTTTTTCTTAATTATAGTAATCAAAATATTAAAATTACCTATGTATATGTATTTATAAGCATTTCTGATTAAAGGCCTTTTAATTTTCGTAAATATCATGATCATTCAATAAACTCGTAAAAATGAGCACCTAAAACATTCAATTGAGAATTGGACGTCAACAAATCAGGTTGCGCTGCTTTGTTTAATAAATACAAAAACAAAATACACAAGAAACAAAATCGAAATAAAATTCATAGCAACAGAATCTATGGTTTATGAAAACAGAAAAAATATTTTTTTCTACAGAATAAATAATTTTTTCTACAGAAAAATTAAGTTTTTCTTCAAAAAAAGTGATTTCTTCCATAGAAAAGTAATTTTTTTAGAAAGCCTAATTTTTCTATGAAAAATTATTTTTTTCTTTTCAGAAAACGAATTTTTTTTTTCTAAGAAAAAAATTATGACTGTTGTTGATGGAAAAAGCTTTTGGCTTTCTTGAACAAAAAAATATTTTTTTTTAATTTTAAATTGTGTTTACAAAAATGAATGTGTCGTGGCAACACTATTTGATATTTTATTTCTCTGTTCTCTAAAACCATATACAATATGTTTTCCTATAAAATTACAGTATAAATTTGATTTGTTTTTGGTACTTTTTGTTTTTGTGTTTTATTTAACAAAGCAGCACCAACCGACTTTGTTAACATCCAAATCTCAACTGAATGTTTTTGACCAGTTTTGCCAGAAGATATTGAAGCCATTCTGCTAAATTTAAAAAAAATCTGATAATTCTGCTAAATATTTTTATTTTTTTGTTTTGATCTGAAAAAAAAAATCTGCCAAACTAAAAAATAATAATTTTTTCCTTTTTTAAATAGTATTTAATTTATTTACATAAATATACACATTTTATTAAGTATTTTACATACGATTGTTTCAGTTTCCGTTAAAAGTAAATTTTTATAACATTTCCAAAACTAATTTTCTTCGTATTTTTATACCCACCATCAAAAAGAATGGGGGTATATTGAGATTGTCGTTCCGTTTGTAAATTAATTAATATTGGCTAAAAAACCAGAAAATGATATATTTTCTGAATCGTTGTGAAATTCGTCCGTCTGTCAGTTGAAAGCACATAACGCCTAAACGAAAAGAGCTAATTCACTGAAACTTGACAAAGATATTCTTCGTTTCAGGGAAAAAATATTGAAATTGGTCAAAATCGGTTCACATTTGACCATATCTCCCGTATAACCTCGTCTATAAGCTCGCTTATTTGATAATCAAATTTGGTATATAAAAGTTTTACATAAGCACTAGGCAGCATATAAAATTTTATCGAAATCGGTTCACATTTAACCATAGCTCCTATACCATAAATACACTTGAATGCTAATAAATGATAAATTTAGTACAAGAATATCTCATGTGAATACCAGACAGTGTACCAAATTTTGTTAAAATTGGTGACCGATTTGACCATAGCTCCCATATAAAAATAAAAAAAGAAAAGGGGGTTTATGTCCGTCTGTCCGTCAAATAAAAACGCGATAGCGCCTTAACAAAAAGAGCTAGAGGGAAAAATTTTTACAGAAGTATTTTCAATATTGTAAAAAAGTTATGTATTGAAAATGAGCGAAATCGCTTTACATTTAGTTAGAGCTCCATATAACCCCGTCCCGGGGTTATAAATAAAAATTAATAAATTAAAATTAAATATTATATAAATTAAAAATAAATAAATGATAAATTAAATACAATTGTAATAGCTATGACGACTAAATTTATAGTAGAGTAGTTTTATGCAACCATTGGTCAGTATATAGAATTCTATAGCTATAGCTTCTGTATAAAAAGCACTCCCGGAAACCAAAAAATGTAACAAACGCCAGTTAAAAGCTATTAAATTATAAACTATGACAGTTATGGTCACAAAATTTTGCAAGAATAAGCCTTATCTAAATTTCAGCCAGTGTGTAAAATTTTGTGACAATCGGTCTAAAAGATTTGGAGGTACTTTCTGTATATTAAGATTGCACTAAGAAAATAAGATAGCTATCAGTCAATGTCCAGACTTTATATACGGTAGATGCATTCGGAACTCCCAACAAAATATATGTTTATCCCAGTGTTGCCACCAACCAAATGTTAAATTACACATGGATCGTGCCAAAATTACACATGAAATTAGAAAATACAAAGGTTTTTTTTTTTTTTTTTGGTAAAATACATGTTTTGAATTTAATTTAATTAATTTTTTTGTTAAAAATTAAAAAAAAAAAACTTATTTGTAGTTTTTTAAATTAATGTTCATCGTTTTTTTATTTCATAATGCTTGAAAAGAAAACAATAAATGTATACTATTTCATCGTTATTTAGCCCTAAAAAATAAACAAAATGAAATACATAACGACTATATTGAAAATCTTCCACTTCTTGTTTAACATTTTTTGTGTAGGTTCAAAAATTGGTTCATCTATCTCCAAGGAATTCTTTAAATCAAAAACTTTTATTCAATAATCTTCTGGCTCCAAACCCCAAAAGTTTCAAAATCAAAAAGTGCATGTCAAGAGTTTGCAAATCGACATTGAAGAATTAAAATCTTTTTGTTAAACATATGTGTCACCTTCTCCGAGAAAAGGGAAATAAAGTTTTGAGAAAAACTAAAAAAATAAAATTTTAATGTTTTTCTCATTTTTATCGATTTTCCCAAGTTCGTTTTGTACGTTTTTATGGCAAATAAGTTTTTATCAGAATTCTAACTTATTTCATCTTATTTTAACCCCTTTTAGGTACCAGAATCCACTGCTAACTATAAGCCCGTTTTTTGACACACTAGGTTCCTTTTCTCGTAAAAGGTCACATATAATGATTGATGTTGAAAAGTTTGGATAATTTTGGGATCAAGAATATCCGCAATTGAATAAATATCGTCACTTAAATTAAATATTGTTTTAATTTGACGAATATAAAATTCTCGAAAATCATGAAGTATATTTTTTTTTCCCCGAAATAGAAATTGTGGTCAAAGATTAATGAGTAGATATACCAATATATCATATTCTTTAATAAACATATATATTTTAATCTGAATGGTTGATTTCCTATAAGCACTGGGATTTTAAAACATGTAGTTAAAATAAAAAGTTTGCATTATATGCATTATTTCGATTTCGAATGGGACGCACATAAATTTATTTTTTAAAATGCAAGTTTTGAAAACTGCTAGTGTACTTAAAAATGACAAAAATTGAAATTACACATGAATTATAGAGTGTTTACACGATTGTAAGATATCTGACAATTCCATTGTAAGGTGGTTGTGTGACAATGTGCTGACAATGCTTTAGCTGACAACGTTGTCAGCAAAAAATTCTCAACAGTCTGAGCAAAAATATTTATTATTACTTTTACTAAAATTGAACTTATGTCCAATTTAACAAGCATATAATCAAATAATACAAAAACGACATTTTCGCGAAATACTAAGATTTAAAATAGTGGGTACGGCGAAACGGTTCAAGATATCGACACCATTTGTCCGTGTTTTGTTCTCTTATTTGTTTCTTCCATTTATATTTTTTAAATTTGTTGAACAAAATTTTCAAAAAATGATTTTTGAAATCGACCTGATAAAAAATAAAATTTTCTAATATGAAAAAACTAAGTAAATTTGATAATATTTTGACGAAATTAAGCGATTTAGTAGTTACAGGCTATAGAATTGTAAATCAAATCTTACATTGAAATTTTTTTATTCTAAAGTATTAATTAAGTTATTTACAATCAAAGTAAAAAAATCAGGTATTTTGCAATTTTGGGAGGGGCAATGGCTACGCTTTCCCCATCTGATTGACCTCAAATTTTCGAGGGACTATTTTTTTAGCAGTTCAAACAAATCTGGGGTTGGTCGCATACAAATTTCAACTTTGAAAAATTTTTGAAATTATTCTTTATTTAATTATTGGTAGCACAGGTTAAAGACATTACTTTTTCTCCTCTCTTATTGTTGAGAATTTATATGTATGTGAATTAGGGTATTTAATTATTCGGGGTGCGAATAATTATGCAAACTTTATCGATTAATAATGTAATAATGACAAATTAACCGATTAAAATTGGTTGTGAAAAATCAAAAACTGTTATTTATACACATATAAAAGTTCAAAATAATTAATAAAAAAACAACAAATAAGAGAATAACATTTTAAAGTTCGTAAATAACAAAAAGTGAACAGTTAATTAAATCAAGTCTTATATACAAACATTTAAATGTTTTGCCTTCAAAGGATTTTATTTTGTTTTTAAAAAGACAGAATTGTATAAGAAGCATTATATAGGATATTTAAATTTTCAGTCCTTTTTTGACTATTTTTCGACACAACTACCTTATCAAGATACTTAGTTCCAGCCAATAACAGACTATTTGAGTTTATGTTATGCTTGTTAAACAATTTTATGTAAAATGTATGTATTAATATGTATTGATATAAAAAACACTATTTTGTTTAATGGATTAATCGACACAAATTATTCGGTTATTGGTTATTTGAATTTTGTAAATTTTCAAATAATCGATCAAATACAAAAGTTAATTAATCGGTTAATCGAATAAAGGTTAATCGATTGAATATCCTAATGTGAATACATACCAGAGTTCTGCATCAAAACATTTGAAAGGCCTTTCAACACATTCGCTTTTTTAGATTCAACTCTTTATTTGTTTTTGTTCACGCGAATCAAATTCGTGTAGAAACAAAAAAGACACAAAATTAAAAAAAACACACAAGAGAAGTGCAGAGAACTGTAGAGAGTAAAAAACTCGGCACGACAACAAATCATTTCAGAAATAACAGTTTTGATTCGTAAAATTACGAATTAACACTGATCATTCAAATTCATTAGTATTAATTTTTGGGTTGAAATTTAAAAATAAAATTAATGTTTGTTTTCGTATATTTATTTTTAATTTAATTTAACAATTCTTAGGAAAATGTTTAAACAATAAAAACATAAGAATACAGTTTAACAATCACTTAACAACAACTAAGTACGAAGGTAATGTACAACTGTGATTCATTTACTTAGAATGTTTTTAGAATATTTAGTGATATTCTCTTAATAAACACAAAAGAAAAAAACACACATGGTAAACGAAACAAAACAATGTTTTGACTCTCTTCTCATTTTTCTTCATTCGATTTGAATTGTAACACCAAACTTGATTTTGCAATACTCATTCGTTTTTCTTTTTTTTTATATTTTTCTTTTGCACTGATCGACACCATTTAAGAATTTTACTGTGATTTGAGTTTTAGAATAATTCATTGCAGAAGTCTGATACATACTATGGCTTTGGGTCTTGCTTTAAAATAATAAAACTTTTAAGTAATTCTATAATACATTATTTGTAATAATGTTATTCTTATTGCGAACTAAAATTTATTTAATTTCAGGAAGCCAATACAATGGCTGAGCGGGACATTGGTTCAACATTTTTGTTACCCCACACACACCTTTATAAATCGGAGAGAGTAAGTTGAACATGTTAGAACGGATTAATCTTAAACCCTTCACCCAAGCGTCATTTATATCAAAGAGCGGCAGGCCATACCAACAGAAACGGAAGACTTTTTGTAATTTTCGTAAATATTACGATCATTAATGAAACTCGTGAAAATGAGTATTAAACTCATTCAGCTGAGATTTGGATGTAAACAAAGTCGGTTGGTGCCGCTTTATTAAAGAAAAAACAAAAAACACGAAAGAAACAAAATCCACTATATTTTTATATGTATGTATTTATACGGTTCGAGTGAACAAGGAAATGTATTCGCGAATTTCGTTGTCACGATACTATTATTTTGTAAACATTATGTTCGTTTGTACAAAATATTACGGAAAGTCGTTCGTTTACCCAAAATTTAGTAAGAGGGGAAATGTAAAAAGAGAGACTTTTTGAGAAAATGTGACAGTTTATTTGCTGAATATTTGTAAAATGTTACTGGCAACATTTTTGTCTGTAAAAGTTAAACAAAAGAAAAGCAGTCAGCTAAAATGTTGCAGCAATTTTTATTAAGTGAACAATTTAAAGTAAAAGAAAGAAAATTAACTAAATTAAAGTTAAAAATTAAAAGCTTAAGCCATTTTGTATTTATTTATTTATAACCTATTGTATTGTTTTTTTCTTATTGTCTCAATTTACTTACTGGATTTTTACAAATTTTCTGTTCGTTTACTTTTCTTGTACAATTGACTTGGTGAGAGTAAATTCGTTCATTTAGTGAGTAAATAATCAGCTTACTGGACTTTTACTGGAAAGTAAACGAAATTAAAATATATATCTAACCGAAATGGGAATATTTTTCAAAACAGAAATAAATGCAATTTTAAAAAAAATTTTTAGATTTTTCTATATAAATATTTTTATATAAAAATACATATTTTTTATAGAAAAATATTTTTCTATGGAAATTTTTTCGATAAAAATTATTTTCTATAGAAAACTTTTTGATAAAAACATTTCTTTACGAAAAAATATTTTTCTGTAGAAAAATTTTTGATAAATATATTTTTCTATAGAAAATTTTTAATGCAAAAAATTTGGTAGTAAAAAACTATCAAAAAGGGAAATGTAGCCCTTACAGAGACGCGAACACCGATATATAAATAATAAATTTTATGATCGGACTCAAAATGGCGACACAGTGAACAAAATACTAAAAGGGCGGTATTTATAGGCGTGGTAAAAAAATATATTTTTTTTTATAGAATTGTATTAACATTGCCTTTGATCCTCGGTGGTGACTGACGCAACTTTTTTTTTTGTATGGAAGGCGAACCGCTCTAATGTACATGGCAATGTTTTTTTTTAATATTGGGAAAGTCTTAACCTTTCGTCCCCGGGGTTAAAGATCAGTATTTGGATGTATATATGTAGATGTATATATATTGAGCAAAAAATGATATAAATGAAAGATTCCTGAATGCAATTTTATATGGCATTACCTCTAAAATAACCACAGAAAATCGAAAAAGGGCGTTTTGCTCCATTTCCATTTTCGCATTGAAGTTGTTGAGGCTGGCGGCGACAACCAGAAATTTGCTGCACAGTGTCATTATTATTATTACACAGCAGGTTTTAGTTTTTGAAAGTTTAGGATGTCAATAGCTGTATGAAATTAAAAGATAATATACACAAATGATATATCAACGAAGAGGTTATTTTCCCTTCTTCTACTATTAAAATTTTTAAAATCTGGCCCACCCTAATGTATATATATATGCTCCCAGATACACATGCCGTATGCTCCCATGTCACACATCAACTTTGCTATGATGTGTGACAGATTTGGTGTTTCCGATAGAATAGCATCGACATTAGCGACATCTCTAATGGAAGATTTTGGCATAAAAGATGACCGTGACAATCCTGTTACTATGGACAAGGCTAAAGTTCATAGAGAAAAAGTTTAATGTAGACAAAAAGTGACCTTAAATCGATTTAATGCTTCCAATTTAATTGCATTTTCATTCTATGACAGGAAAAATGATTCGTTAACGATGGAAAAGATAGATAGGAAATTACAACCAAGGATATTGAAAGAACCTCATCTTCCCAATTATTAGGCTGCGTAAAAGTGGAAAATGAGGACTCTGAACACAAAGTCATCAAATTGAATGAATATTTCAGCAATAAATGAATATCTCTGGATTCTTTGATTGGCATATGCTGCGATGGTGAGCGAGCAAATACTGGCGTAAGAAATGGAATTTTGCGACGATTCGAAATCCAGTTAAATAGACCTCTTCATTGGTTTGTGTGTCTTCTCCACTTTAATGAACTTCCGCTTCAACATTTGTTTGATACTTTGGAAAAATCAACCACCACTGGACCACAAACGACAACCGAAACTTTAATTGGGCCAATTGCACATTACGGTTGTATGTAACAACTAATAAGCCATCTAAAAATTTTAATATTCTGGTAAACTATATAATGAAAGTGTATATCCCAATGTACTTCAATATTAAATATTATAACTCTGTCGTGTACGGTAGTGTATTATTTAATATTAACGTTGGACTCAATATTTGGATTCAAATTTAAGACAAATTGTGAATAATGTTGTCAGAGAAAACACTCACAAATACGTGAGTTAGCTTTTAAAAAAATTTTACACTATTGTAACCATTTGGAAGATCCGATGCATCCAAGAGATTATAAAAAACCTACCATAAACTTCAATTGCACGCACCATACGAATATGATTGAAACGAATGATGACTCAGCTATATTCGAACAACCATTTACTTTAAATATTCCTCATGAGAAGAACATCTAGAAAACAGTATGCCACTGTTATCTGATCCGAAAATTCCCCCTAGAAAGTCGCGAAAAATACCCTAAACTTGACTGTAAGAAAGACTTTCAAACATAATTTACTTTTTATTATTTTCTAAGACTTGTGTTTCTGCTTCTTTTATTTATTATTAAATTCAATTAATTTTTTTATACCCTTCACCAATAGGTGAAAGGGTATTTGTGATGGTGTTTGTGATTCCGTTTGTAATTTTTTTATTAGTGATCGTAGACCCCATAGAAATTATAGCAATCGACTCAGAATCGGGAGAAGAATCGATTAAGCGATGTCCATCTGTCTGTCCGTCCGTCAGTCTGTCGGTTGAAATCAAGTTTCTGAAGCCCCTGGAGGATGGACCTACATAAATTATATACCAGATTTTAGGAAATTCTCCCGCAATAAACGCTATTATATTTCATTAAAATCCGTTTATAAACACCGAAAATATCGAAAAAATATAAAAAATTAGACGGAAATTTAAATTGAATCACACTTTTATTTATTTATATTGTAAACTAGCCCAACAAGATGTATATCTTATAAATTATAGTGCTAGTGAGTATAATTAAAACTGACACATTTATACGACATTGATGAATAATACAAAATACAAAGATTTAATATATGTATTTAATTAATAACATAAAAACATAAATTAAAGAATAAGATATAACAAATTTAGTAAAACAAAATGATTGTTGTTGAATTCGGAATGTCAAAGAAAAAGGTCTAGCAAAAGTATTTAAGTAATTTAGACTTGAACTTGTTTGCGTTGCTTGTTGTTTGAATATGATTTGGAAGAAGGTTCCGAAGAATTGGCGTTGAGATAAAGAACTTTTAAATTTGCGCTGTATCAAATTTCTTCCTCGATTAGATTTAGCAAACTGAATTCGTTTATAAAGAGAGGTGGGTTGGTTTGACGAAATGATTCGATGTAAAAAATTAGACTTTTGAATTTCAGGAGATTCGAAAAGCTTATGTTGTTAATTTGGTAAGCAAAACTGGATATGGAATCGTAGCGTCCCTTGTTGAATACATATCTGGCAATGCTATTATACGCAACCTTAAGTTTCTAAAAGCCTGAGCTATCACAATTCGAAAAAATTTCACAGCCGTATAATAAAACTGGAATTAGATAAGTTTTTGCAAGCAACATGCGTATCTTGAATGGAGTTGAGTTCTTGACTGCCCAAAGGTTACGAAGCATACCATACACTTTGCCAACAACAGAACGGATATGGTTAGTCCAAGTAAGTTGATCGTTAAAAATAACTCCCAGATTTTTTGATGTCTTTACTTCTTCAAGAGTGTTGTCTTTGATTTGAAGTTTTATATTGTCCTTGTTTTTTGATAACAAAATGTATTTCGATTTAGATGGACTTATGCTTAAACCGTTTGCCAAAGCCCAATCATTTATCTTCGCCAAATCGTGGTTAATGTTGTTAACACCAGTGGGAATTTTGCTAATAGGACAACTATAATAGACTTGCACATCATCGGCGTACATATGTATGCTACAGTTTTCAATTGCATCCGGTAGATCGTTAATATATATGCAAAAAAGAAGAGGTCCAAGAATGGACCCCTGCGGCACACCTCTGTTTACGTTTAGTGCATTAGAACAGTTGTTGTGTAGCTGTACGACTTGCGACCTGCCAGTTAAATATGAAGATATTAGCTTACATGCTGTTTCAGAGAAATAAAACTGCTTCTGAAGTTTTGATATTAAAATTGTGTGATCCACGGTATCAAAAGCTTTGCTATGATCCAACAGTACTAGAAACGAAACCATATTGCTTTCAAGTTTATCTCTTATGTCCTCAATCACATTTGTTAATGCAGTAATGCAACTCCTTCCTTTTACAAAACCAGATTTTTTTATAACAAGATAAAAAAGATACTCCTGGTGTACATGTGATAATATATTATATATCAGATTGTAGGAAATGGTTCCCCAAAGCACTCTATAAAATTTTATCATCGGTTCATAAACAACTGAGATAGTTATTCAAAAAATAACTTTTATTCATGATCGAAATAATAAAAGTAAAAAATAACTGTTATTTTTTCTCGAAAAAATAAAAGTTAAAAAATAACTTTTATTTATGCTCAAAAAATAAAAGTTAAAAATAACTGCTATTTTTGCTCAAAAAAATAAAAATCAAAAAATAACTGTTATTTTGTTTCTAAAAAATAAAAATCAGATTTTTAAAAATCATCGCATTTTATGAAATTTTGGCCCAAGACTATTAAAGTGGTATACTTGGTTTTATTCTCCGACATTTCCTTGCGGTTGCTTTTTTTAATCAAAAATTCAAAAATAACAGTTATTTTCGGTCCCTGATCAAAAGCGCTACTTGTGATGTACAGCAAATTGCCCAAAGTACGTGTCTAAGAAATTTTGTTTACATTTTGTAAGTATTGTTTCAGGTGTTTATGGACCGAATTAGCATTAGCATAGTTTATTGACCCATTAGCATTAATAGTTTTCAAGAAATCGTAATTAATATGAGATCAAAAATTACAAATTTTCTTTCATTTCTAAATTAACTAAAATTCCTTGTCTTTAGCAGCATGCCACGCCCACTACAGCGAATATTTTGACCAAATTTTTTGGCCACCTTAGTTTTGATATGTTTTCTTTCTGATGGTATAAAAATTTTAAAAATCTATGTCAACAAAAAATATAGGTTTTGGCCAATGAAATTTGATTCTGAACCACCGTGCGTCGTCCGAAGATATAACCAAAAATGTATTTTGGCGATCCCAATGTGCGGCAAAACGAAAATGGCTTAATAGTTCGGTTGGAGTTATCGAAAAACTTCCTTAGTAAAAGTATAACGATTTTTTAAGAGCTTTAATTTTGTGATATTAGGGTGGTATATTAGGGTGGTAGGAACTGAGATCTTATTAATAAATACAACAATTGGATTTTGAGACTAATGACTATTAAAGCAAAATATTGGACTCCTCGAGACAAAAACATCGATATACCACACTTTAAGATCCGACTGTAAATACCAAAGATATAACGAAAAATGTATTTTGGCGACCCCAATGGCTGCGAAAAAAATTTAAAAAAAATGTTCGAAACTGTCTTAAAACAATACTTTATATTCGGTGGTGTACGGCGAACTTTTTTTTTCTTCCATATAAGTCGAGACGAGTGTATACCCTATAATTCTAAGGCTTGTATACATTGACAATCATTGTTAAAGGTTTGACCTAAATCAGTCCACTAACTTCAGAGTTTTACATAACTAATAAAGAACTTTTACTAGTTGGATAATTCGTACGAACTAAAGTACACAACCCTCACTAGGCACAGTGTTTTTGGGTTGCATGCCAGAATACTTAATCTTCATCAAATCGATGTGCTCTTGCAAATCTAAGGGCATGTACATTTTGAAGCATATTTTCTGCATGGTTAATCTGGCCAGAAACTATATAATTATCAATATATTCTTACGATTTTTGTACTTTTGGAACACCATTGGTGAAGGGTATCCAAGATTCGGTAAAGCCGAATTTACCACTCTTACTTGTTTTGTCTGAAATGAAACGAAATCGATATATGTAGGCCATCCACAGTGTATATTTAATGGGCATAAAACCTATTTTTAAAAAGTAAGAAAATCTATAGTCGGTCAAGCCCGACTATATTATGCCCTTCACTGCTAAGGTCAAATATGGACCAACAATTTAACAAGTTGTCCTTATGTCTTAGAGACATACATACATATACTATGTGTTATTTTTTTCAAAATTTCGAGATTTATGTTATTTCCGGCTAAGGTCCTTATATAGGAGCTAGGGTCAATTGCGGACCGATTGTTACCAAATTTTTTTGTGCTTTTATGTATACATAAACATGTTTTGAGAATGTGTCTTGTATGGGAGGTATGGTCAAATATGGGCCGATGCCTACAAAATAAGGTAATCATAAGCAATATTTGTGCAAAATATTATCAAAATACAAGTAAATTTATGGCTGTAAAGGACCAAAAACTCTATTCCAGGAAGGCATCCCTATAGGAGGTACCCGAAATAGTAATCCGCTTTCGCCTAAAAAGTATAGGCATGTTCTTGGACCAAAATATGAGCCTGTGTCAAATTTCATCAAATTATCTTTAAAGTTACGACCTGTACAATGATAACAAGCTTACATGGATAACCGGCCAGCCAACCTGCCAGCCAGAGTTAAAACAACTCAGGGAGTGATTCTAAAGGTGGGTCTCAGACCAATATTTCTATGCGTTACAAACATCAGCACAAACCCAATATACCCTGTCCACCTATGGTGGTAAAGGGTATAAAAACGTATTTCTGGTTATAATTGTGATAGGTAAATATACCGTCACTTTTCTTAGATGTCATAATAGGTAAACAGTCCTTTACCTACTTGCTCTCATTACTAACAAAGCACCATCAGAAAAGCTTTAAAATTTTATAACTTTATTGCGTTTTCACAATTTTCATGAAAATACTTTCTTCATTCAATATTAAAAATACATATAACACGTGGCATATTTTACGTGTTTTTTTTTTCATTGTACCGCAAACAAGATATAATAAAATCTAAAGGAATTTTGAAAAATTTTATAAAATATTTTTTTTATGCTTTTCCTATTTTCCTTAATATATCTAAATGCAGAATGCTTTGTGTTGCAGTATATGTCCATTTGACATAAATGCTGTCATTACTGTTCAAATATGTGGTAAATCCTTGTTTCCGCTAAGTCAGAATTTGTAATCTTTCACTTACATTGTACCTCTTTTCCTAATTACTTGGTAAGAATCCATATTCCGCACTCAATAAACATAAATATTGAATTATTCCTAATTCCTTGTGTTTTATTTCTTATTTATCTCTTCCATATTTATTCTGAGTACAACAACTATTGAAGATTTTGTTTAGGCTCAGAGAGTTTAGGGTTCCAATCCAACCAGTACGCTTCCTTCCTATTTGAAGAGCTTTTCAGCTTAACATATGGCATTACCTCTAAATGACAAAATAACCACAGAAACTCAAAAATGGCATTTTGCTAAATATGGCTCGTTTTTTGGTAGAAAAACGTTGGACTTACTTTTTTATTTTTAAGCCTATGTCTAACCTGATTATTCCAACCAAAGGTGTAAATAAATTTTTGATTTTTGCTCCCATAGATTTTTCGAACACCTAAGAGTACAAAAATAATTCGAGTTGAAAATCGGTTTCGTAGGAATTAAAACTGTTTGATTTTTGCCTATATATGTATGTATAATATCTTTTCAAGTATGAATTGTCTTATAATTTTTTGCTCATTGTTTAAGTAAAAATGTTATAAAAAAGTGTGCGACTTTTTTTGTTGAGAGTGCCTTTTTTTAAACGACCTTTTTTGCTACTTTTTCAAATTTGTCAGCGGTAACGCTGCATACAGCAAATAGCGTTACCGCTGACAAATTTGAAAAAGTCGCAAAAATAGTCGCTTTTTACAAAAAAAGTCGCACAAAAAGTCACTTTCAATAAAAAAAAAGTCGCACACTTTTTTTATAACATTTTTACTTAAACAATGAGCAAAAAATTATAAGACAATTCATACTTGAAAAGATATTATACATACATATATAGGCAAAAATCAAACAGTTTTAATTCCTACGAAACCGATTTTCAACTCGAAAAAGTGGCAAAAAAGGGCCATAAAAGAAAAGTCGCAGGTTGCGTCGCAGGCCACCTAAAAAGTCGGAAATTGCGACTTTAGTCGCATAACGGTAACGCTGACAGCAAATACAATTTTTAGAGCACATTCTCATTTTAAAATTGAGCACTCTCATTTAAAAAACGCTCTCCATTTGCACGGCAGGATTTACAACTACTAGTTTCCAATCAGCGCTGCCGTTTTGTGTACTTCTAACCAAAATTGGTTACTTTTTTCCTTGGTGTGTACATGTGTACATTTTATTCATTTTGGTTACATTTTTTAAAAAAGTTTCATCAAATTTTACACAGATCTTTATCAGTAAACATAATTTATTAATAACTGGCCCACATTCAACTCTTACATATTAACAACCTCTGTAGAAAAAATATATAAATCTGGTCAAAATGTTCGTATAGTAAGACATGTTTGTTTTTAAATAAAACAAAGAGGTTTTGGAAAAATTATCTCAGTGATGTAAAATATTATATAGTTTGTGCTTGATTTGTATACGTCATTGAATACAAATAATTGAAGTATTAATTACACAGGTCAACAAGATTTTGCGGTATGAGATGACTATGGTCTGCTAAATCCAAAAGTGATATTAGTTATTCCGAGTTAAGTCTAGTTTTCGAGATATCATTTATTTTCTGAAAAGGTGGCTTTTAGAATAATTAGCTGGCTATATTGAGCTTATAGGAAAACCGAAATTTAAGAACTTTATCTTTAAGTCCTTCTCACATTTTTATTGATCGTTTTAGAGATATCGAGGAATTAACACAGAAAATTTTTTTTTTAATTTTTTTTATTAAAAAAACTATAAAAATGAAAGAATAAATAAAAATTAATTTTTGTGGATACATTATTAATAAAACAAGCTATAGCATACAGAAATCGACCAAAACTTTTTATTTTATTAAAATTTAGAACAAAAGCTACTATCGATAAAATTTTATTTTTTTTTAGATTAGATTAGATTAGAGGATACCACAGAATTATGGGAGAATTCACAAGACCATAAGTTGATCCAGAGTGATCCTCAGGTGTGTTAAATTTTATCTACAGTTAAATTAGCTTTCATTATTATTTTGCGTTTACTATCGCTGTACGTCTTTAAAAATCATCATATAACTTCGTTAACTTTATGTATTTAACTAATTTGATGGGATCCTCTTAATTCTTCTAGGTTCCGAAAGAAATAAGAATCAAAACATTTAAATCGATAATGCGACAGTGCAACGCATTGACAGAGAAAGTGAAAAGTATCCTCCCCTTCCTCGTTGCACCACCTGCAGATATCATCATTACATAATCGTAATTTCTTAAGGAAGTATTTAAGATTACTATGCCCGGTAATAATACCTACTACCATTCTAAGTTCATGCTTCTCCAAGCTTATTAGTTTTTCTACATTGGTATTACTTTGCTTCCACAAAGTTATTTATATTAGAAATGCAGAAAAACTATTACATTTTTTTTCGTTACTTAATTTTTAATAAAATCAATAGTTCTTAATTAGATTTACCCTATTTAATTTAGACATATCGCTAGCTTAGAGTGCAAAGGTTCCAACTGCACTTTTTTGCAAAAATAAGATTTTAATGCAGAACAAAAGAGAACTAATAAATACATCGTTTGAGAAAAACAAAATTGTGCAAAAGTGACATGTACATAGCTGTCAAAAGTCGTGCGCAAAAGTGCCATTTTCACATGTGATTGTTTCTAATCTGAGATGGTTGTTCGTTAGTCCTCAATTTTTGCTGTATTTAACATTTGTTTTGCTTATAGTTTCCACCGTGACTTGAAATATTCCATAGAAATACCCGTAAAATCAAAAAATTGACTGAGGAGAGTGCAAGTTAAAGACACTGAAATTCCGACAAAAATTTTATTTTAATGCGACGGATGTTCATACAGAAAACGGAAATGTGAATATGAGTTATTCTTTGTTGAATGCATCTATTAAACATTAAATAACAATAGAGAAAAACATTTTAGAAACTGTACACATACAATTGGAGGATGACACCGTTCACTTTCTCAACGAGTTTTTGTGCGCAAATTCCCTACTTTCCTAGCTTTGAAAGATTTTTCTCCACTTTGTCTTTCCAGTTAAGTTTCAGACGTTATCTTTCGTTTTTATTCTAATTTTAGAATTTTCATGGTAAATGTTTTTCCATGAGTAGTTATTAACCTATATTTTTATAGTTCTTATGGGAGAACTTGCGGCCCACTGCATTAACGGATTTTAACATAGTTCCCCAGGTGATACCACGAGGAGGTTAGTGTCCACAGTTGAGAAAGCATTCGTCCTGGCTCCATCAAAGCCTTAAAAGAAACAGTGTCGAAGTTGTTTTGTCAAATTTCGTTCGGGAGATTTTTCGGTAAAAGATAAGCCACGTTCAGGTAGGCCAAGTGAAGTTGATAATGACGATATCAAGGCTATAATCGAATCGTCATGTAACTGAATGAGTGATGAAAGAAATTCATTAACAAACCGTGATATGCACCTTGAACGCAACGCACATGATCCGTTTTTGAAGCAAATCATAACTGAAGATGTTTTTACAGATAAAGACCAAAAGTTATATGAGCGTGGAATAATGATGTTGCCGGAAAGATGGGGGAAGTCATCCAACAAAATGGAAATTATATAATTGATTAAAGTTCATTTTAAAATTTAAAAAAAAATGTGTTTAAATATGTACTTCCTTTTAAAAATCACCGGTTTCTACAATTCTATAAAAGCAGCAACAAAGTAAGGCTGCAAACTTGATTTCGTGTGATAAAAGCATAAGAAAATATTTTTTTAATTAGATTAAGTTACAGCAACGAAGTCGGACTGTAAAAATTTCAAATGTTTCTTTTGCAAAAAAAATATTATCGACATTAAAAACACAAACTAAGTCATTCTATTTAAGTTAAACAAGAAAAATGTTCATATGGAAAAGGTGCTAATTGACTTGCTCAAATCAGAAAATTGCAAAAGAAAAGGTGCTAAGTGACAAAACTTCTAGTTAATCAAAGATACTGTATTTTTTTATTTTTTTACTTACTGTATATTTATGTAAAAACAAAACAAATAAAATTCCATTCAAAAAAATTTTAAAAATATTATGCAAATTTTTTTATAAAATTTTTTGTCTCTCCTAAAAAATTTCAAAAAGTCCAGTTGGCACCTTTGCACTGTAAGCTAGCGATATCTATTTATACAAAAATAGTAAATAAATGGAAGATTTGTTGATTTTTATGATGAACGTATTTTGTTTCTTATACGGCAAGTTACTTTAAAGATATCGACATTACAAAATTTTGGTTATTTTTTTCACAACTTGGTTATTTTTATCTGAAAATTTGGTTCCAAAAATTTTCAATGCTTTTTAGTTGTTGTGATCATGGAAACTGTGTAATATTTCCTATGTTTGCATATATCCTAGGGGAGCAATGGTAGTTTGTCATAAAAATGATTTTCCTTAATATTAAATTGTTGATATTGCAAGTTCAAGATAAATAGGCAGCCAGTGTATGCACTTGCGAACACCAATATCCGGGAATAATGGACAAGGCAGCGTCAATCCGACAACGGATTTAGATTCAGAAGACCCAAAAAAATAATATAAAAATAGATTTTTTTTTTAATCACGTTTGAAATTTCTCGGCCCTAGCCTCTTTCACATATTCTACTAATAGATGGCTGGCTAAAGCCGTGAGAATCAGCACAATCATCCTAAATTTGATTTCTACCCCAACATCTAAGAGCCGAAAGAACTTATATAGTGGCTAGAATTCTCAATTCTATCAATTTTACAGCATTTTGTTTTGAAAATCTGTAACGTTATCGAAACTCTTCGTTATTATATTTAGATATGAAAATCATTTTTTTTGAGCCACTCTTTTAATTTGAATAACATTAACCTCCATTTCAGTAAAATATATTTTTTACACAAAACCAAAATAATAAGAAAATACAAATGACAAATAATATTCAATTTGACAATTGAAAAATAGTAGTTAGTTTGTTCACTCTTTAAATATTGTTTATTTAAACACTGTTTAATTTATTGTTATGAATACCACAGTTAGTTTTTTACTTAATTTTTGAAATCTAAATAAAATTCCAGTTCGGGTTTCAATCAATCGGTAAATTATAAATATGTATATGAACATTTACCAAATTATTAGAAATTCACTAAAATTTTTCGTGAAATGAATGTTCAATGAATGAAAATTTTAAAAATTTATAAATCTAAATAATAATTAAATTACTAAAATACTCAACTTTAATAATTATATTACTCATTATATAGATAGATAAACATAAAAAATATAACAAAATAAAGGTCTTTAAGCCTAATATTCGAGCTGATTTCTTAAAACTCTGTAGGGATTGTTCCACTGATAGTTTATATTCACTTTTATTTAGTATCGTTCGGGAAATTATTCTTTGGCTGACAGTCTAATTAAACATTTTGTCAAAGTAGGGTGAAGGGAATAAAATTGTATTGTATACTAAATTTTACATTTTACATCTTTTTTTCAGACGGAAAGTGAACAATCTGGATTTGATTCATTTTAGATAAATTATAATTGATTACTTTAAAATATGTATATGTTTATATTTATTTGTTATGTTTAAAATTGTAAAAGTATTTTATATGATTTATTTTTAAGGATTTTAATATTTATTTTATTAATTTGTAAGTGGTAAATCTTTGATGTTGTTATGGACTTAGATCTTGTTTTATGGATCATAGACCCCATAAAAATTACACCGATCGACTCAGAATCACTTAAATGAGAATAAATAATTAACTATATTAGCTTTGACCACTAAATTTAGCACAAGAATACCATTATGTGAATACCAGCCAGTGTGCAAAATTTTGTCACAATCACGACAGCGCCTAAAAAAACTTTTTACAAAAGTATTTCTGATCTCTTGAAAAGGGTATGGAAAATGGTTCATGTTTAGTGAAAGCTTCCATATAACCCCCACCGGGAAACACTTTAATCACAATACAAATTAAACGATAAAGTACAACGAAAAAAATATTTGAATGCTTATAAATGTAAATTTTTCGCAAAGTAGTTTAATGTATCAGATTTTTGTAAATCTTCCCGCAAATCACGCTATTTTATCAAAATCTGTCGATTAACACCTGAAATACCTCCAAGACAATAAAATTAAGAAGTGATTTGGCTCTAAAATCGGTAAAAAGTCTTTATATTTTACTAGGGCTACATGTTCTTACGATGTGCACAGGCATCGTAAGAACATGTATTAATTAATTTATTTAAGAGTCAACAGAAGTTAAGACTTGCACAGATCGGAAGAACAATACATCCCAAATATTATTGATGAACTATTCATCTATACATATGATACATAGGTTAGCAACTAATGTAAACCTGGTATTTATCCATTCAAAAGCTACATATATGTATATCTCAAGTAGATATCTAAAACTAATGACCTGTTTTTATAATTGGTTTCACACAGAAACCTTCGCCACATGAGTGAAAAAACTGGTTTTGGTTCATATACTAAAACAAATGTCAGTTCTCTTTGAGTGAAATACGTAAGAAATGAAATCTTTGCATAAAATTTTGGTTCTTGTAATTGGATTTCACTCATCTATTGAGCCAAAAAGAAACGACCAGAAAAAAGTAATCGTCGCCAATTTTTACAATGAAATTATGGATTTTTTTTTGATAAAAAAAATATTAGAAATATAAAATCATTACTTACTTAATATAAAATCATTAATTTTCTTTAATTTAATTATATTAAAAATACCCTTTTAAGCAAAAAGTAACAATAAATAAGTTTTTTTCCTATAAAATATATTTTTTTTTAAGAAAAAATATGTTTTTTGCAATAAAAAAATTTTGCTCCTTCAGAAAAAATACATTTTTTAAGAAAAATAGTCAATTGTTTTTCTAAATAAAAAATGTTCATTAACAATGAGTCAAAAGAAAACACTCAACTTTTGTTTTGTCAAGGGTTACCACTTTTTAGTAAAAAATGTATCGAGAAAGTAAACAATACTTGATATTTTAATACGGTGGCAATAAGTAAAATTGAAAAGAGAAAAAACTCACTGAACATAACGTAAGCTAGACGAATATTTTATATCAACTCATTTTCTTACGAAATCGCTTGCCACCAAACGGTCGCTTCAAAAATTAGAGTGATACAAGTGATATTATATATCAGATTTTAGGAAATGGTTCCCCAAAGCACTCTGTAAAATTTTATCAAAATCGGTTCATAAACAACTGAGACATCGCCAGAACACTAAATTTGACGTATAGCAAATTGCCCAAAGTACGCGTTAGAGAAAGTTTGTTGAAAAAATGAAATGCAGAAATAGAAAAAACCATCCTCCTGGAGCGCGGACATACATACATTTTATATCAGATTTTAGGAAATTCTTAAATTTATTAAATTTTTTCTAAAGTGGTCCATCAACATCTGAGATATCGCCAAAACACTACTTTTAATGTACAACAAATTGCCGAAAGCACTTGTCTAAAAAATTTTGTTTACATTTTGTAAGTAGTGTTTCAGCGATATCTCAGGTGTTTATGGACCGATTGTGATCAAATTTGACAGCGTATATACCCTTATGAACCGATTTTCATGAAATTTAATAGCGTTCTTATATTTATATTTTTATATAGGCTTGTGCTCCAGGAGCATGGTTTTTTTTTAACAAAATTTCAAAAATACGTGCATTTGGTAATTTGTGGTACATATAATTAAGTGTTTAAGCATTATTTCAGGTGTTTTGATCGACGATGATGAAATTCAATGGTGGGACGATATCCTAAAATTTGTTATAAAATTAATGTCGGTATACCCTCCAGGAGCTTCATAAATCTGATTTCAGCAGACAGACTGTTTTTGAACATTATGATAATATTAAGTATGTATTAATATTAAATTATAAGTAATCTTCCTAGAAAGTACATAAAATGTAGCTTAGTACATGATAGGCATGATCGTTATTCAGCTTTCGAAATTTCATGGCATTTGGTTCACATTTAAATTTAGCACAAGAATGCTAGTCAGTGTGCAAAATTTTTTCTCAATCGGTCACCATATATATAGCTCTTTCTGTTCGTCTTTTCGTTAGAGAAGAGCTCAATAGCGCCTAATAAAACTTTCTAGAGGGACAACATTTGATAAAATTATTTCTGATCTCTTGAAATAGTTCAGTATTGAAAATGGGCGAACTCGGTTCACAATTAGTGAAAGTTCCCATATAACCTCGAACGGGAATCACTTTAATGCTAATAAATTAAATCGGATTATAATAGCAGTCAGCATACCGTGGCAAATTTCCATATAATCGCTATACGTTTTTGCTTAATGTTAACCTAATCTTCAAACACCATAATTCCATAATATATTTTATATTATATAACATTAAATTTTGCAATAATTTTTCCACATTTGATCAAAGCTCACATACAGTCCAAATTAAACGATTAAGCACAAAGCAAAGTAGTTTTATATATCAGATTTGAGTAAATCTTCCTGCGAAGCACGCTATTTTTTTTATCAAAATCGGTCTATTAAAACCTGATATATTATCGCTAAGACACCAAAATTTAGAAGTGATTTGACCCTAAAATCGGTTAAAAGACTATATATTTTACTGGGAGCTTATGTTCATTAATTAAAGAGTCATCAGAAGTTAAGACTTACACAGTTTGGAAGAACAATAAATCCCAAATATTCGTGAAAAATTCATCTAAATTAGTCAACTAACTTCAGATATATGTACATACCGTCGTGCGGAAGTTTATGTGCTCTATACGCCATTTTACACATTTTGAGTTAATAATGCCATTTTAGGTTTCCTAAATGTTTCAAATCTGAAATCCGTTTTCGGCTATCTCGTCTAGTTTCTGAGATAAATAGTGTCTGTTTTGTTCTATATCCTTCAAAACCTATTTTTGTGCTATTTTAATCAACAATAAACTCCTTCGATTTTATACTTTACTTTTGGACCACCATTGGTGAAGGGTATCCAAGATTTGGCATAGTCAAATATACCACTCTTACTTTATTTTATTGCAAAAAACATATTTTTTCATAAAAAAAATATATTTGATAGAAAAAAACTTATTTTTTGTTAATATAAATAAAAGGGTATTTTTATAATAATTAAATTAAAGAAAATGAAAGATTTTATATTTCTAATAAATTTTTTATCAAAAAAAATCCATATGGCCAAGGCCGTGGGCTGGAACCTCACCAGTTTGCGCAATTTTCGACATATATTTGATGAACAAAGTAAAAAAGTAGCGATAACTTTTGTTCACTCAAAATATATTCTCAGGCTGTAACTTTGGCGCAAAAAAATGTGCTTCTATTTCTTGCAAATTAAAAGCTACAGCCATTTGAAGTTAACTGGAACGTCACACTAAAAGAGAAGTGGTCTAAGAGCTTGTACAACATTTTCCAAAATTTCGTAATGTTTTCAAAAACCTGGACACGTTTCCCTCTAACATATCGTAGGTGAAAGATTAAAGAATACTCTACGCACAAAAAATTTATAAAAAATTGCATTTATAGTTGTTTTGGATGCAAAAATGCGAGACTGGAACGTCACCAAAAAAAAGACTGGAACAACACATAAAGTTCTCTTACTTAGGAGCCATGCAAAAACGACCAATGTGAATAAATAAAACACTAAAATTTACTTAAAAAAATTTATTTGTTTATTTTTTATTGGATGAAAAAAACAACATCACTTCATGTTTGATTATACTATTCAGTAGGTAAGTGAAATTATTTTCTCATAAAGTTGTAAAGAAAAAATTAAATAAAATAAAATAGAAACCGATGCTCAAAAATTTTGATATATTAATACTTCACAAATGTACTCTCTTTGTTTTGTGAGGCTTTGGACTGTAAACAAACAAATGACAATTACAAAAGCACTAGATAATAAGAAAAAAAATTTTCATTGAATTCCCCTTTTCCGCGGCCTTGGCCATATTTTCATTGTAAAAATTGGAGACGATTACTTTTTTCTGATCGTTTGTTTTTGGCTCAATAGATGCGTGAAATCCAATTACAAGAACCAACATTTTATGCAAAGATTTCATTTCTTACGTATTTCACTCAAAGAGAACTGATATTCATTTTATATGAACCAATTTTTAAAACAGGTCATTAGTTTAGTTTTTTTGTACATGCGTTTGATTTACATGTTCACAATTCATGTAATCCTTTTCATTTCTCTCAGTACATGTAAATGATGATTTACAGAAAATTGCAACTCTGAAGATGAAAATCATACAACACTGCTCTAAAACCTGTTTAATTGCCTTTTGTAACGGGATTTAGAGTGAAACGAAAAAAATGTAACAGGATAAACAAAGAAGATAAAAGAAGGATGAGTTGTCAACGTGCAGTTCGTGATTGAAAATAAAAATTAAACATTTTTTGGAGAAATTTATATAGACTATAGTTAAGTTATAAAATGTAAAACCACAAGTAAATCTAACTGCTAATTTAAACTAAGTAAATTTAAAGTATTGTACACTTTTAAATTTAAGTGTTTTAATAAATTAAAAAAATAAAATGGAATTTATTTTTTACGCAAATCCATAAAAGAAAGCGTGTTCAACAAACAAAAAAATTAAAAATATTTTTATTATAATTAAATCATAATAGAACTTGCCTAATAGAATAAATGAATTAAAAGTATAGAAAATAAGTATAAGCATTCAAGAATATGATTGTAACGCGTGAACTACAAAAAAAAAATAAAAAAACGCTACCAGATGGTTTGCTACATTTTGCCCACAACTTTGCCATGGATCACCTTCACTAGTAAATCAAGCGACAACGACTACATCAGCCAGTTTCTACCCAAGAAGCAACAATAGATCCAACCACCTAAAAACCGCTTAAGCAACAACAAAGAGAGCAGCACCATCAAAAACAACGACAGCAGCAACAAAAATACATGCTACCACATAAATCCTCAACAATTCCAGCTTTAACAACGACAGCCATTACAACAACATCAGCAGCAACAGCATCCACATTCAACCACAACGGCAGCCGTGACTATATCATCTACAACTTTAGTTGCAACAACTTCATTCAAATCATTAACAGCATTCATATTCATTCCCTACATTAGCCATAATAACAGCAAATACAACATCAGCAACAGCCAGAGTGTGAAAACAAACAAAACCTTTTACAAACATTCGTAGAACATTCAGCTTTACTTCAATCGTTTTGCTTCATGAACTAAACGATACAAATTCGTTTGAAATTCTTTGTACTCATCTTCTTTGCTTCAGTTTACCATACCAATCGTACATTTAAGTACAAAACAACCTCAGAAATGTTTGCGAATGATTCGTTTTATCTTATGCTAAGATAGGCAGCCGAAGATTTTGTAATTTTCCTCAAATATCAATTAATGCAACTCGTGAAAATGAGTATCAAAAGCATTCAGTTGAAATTTTGACATTAACAAAGTTTGCCTTGTTTAAGGAAAGACAAAAAGAAAAATACAAGAAGCAAAATCAAAACCCAATTTGTAGCAACAAATACACAGTTCGAGAGAACAAAGAAATGTAATCTCGAACATTATTGCAACAACATCATTTGTGTAAACATTGTAATGTAATAGAATTAGGAACATTTTTCGAAACAGTCTGAGTTTTTCGGTTTTGCTCCCTTTGTCTTTCTATTTAGCAGAGTAAGTTTAAATAACAAATGTGTTTCGTTCGTGTACAAATAAAAAACAAATCATTTTGTCAACTATATTATCATTATTTGTGTTTTGTTTCTGTTTTGCACACTGAAAAGACAGAATTAAAACAAATTTAAATGTTTGGTTTCGTTTGTTTGCACACTCTGGCAACAGCATCATCCATAGCAACAACATCATCTATCTATCTACAACACCAACAAAAGTTTCTACAACAGCAGCAGTAATTTAAGTAAGATAGTTCTAGTAGTATTTTTTATACCCTTCACCACCATAGGTGTAAATTTATACCCTTCACCACCATAGGCGTAAAGGGTATTATAAACTTGTGCTGATGTATGTAACGCATTGAAATATTTGTCTTAAATATATAATTAGTGGTGAAGGGTATCGTATGGTCGGGCTTGACCGACTATAGAGCTTTCTTACTTGTTTTATTAAAAACTAATATTATTATTTTAGTATTATAACTATAATTTTTACTATTAGTATAATGTGCTTGATTTTTACAAGTTTTTTTTACCGAAAAAAGGAGACATAGTGGGTAAAGATAAATTGAGTACGCTGAATTCAATGGTGCAAACCGTTCTAGTTTTCGACATATAGCGTTATAAATGAAGGAGGTAGCGCAGTAAATAATCGGGTAACTCGAAAACTGTTAACTTCCTTGAAGAAAGTAAAAATTCGGCAACAAAATTATGTTTCAGAAACACTAATTATTTTTATTGCAAAAAATTTGTCTTTTTTATTATTTTTGTAATTATTTTTGTTAATTTCAGTGTACCCACTGAGTCTCCCTTCTATCGGTTTTTTCATCTAGCACAATGTTAATTTTTAAATAAAAATACTGAATTTCAGATAGCAAATGCTACTTTATATACCTGTGGCAATATGGAAGAGTATATTAAGTCGTCATAAGAGAGAATTGAGTTAAGGCGTTTGGTGCATACAGAAGCAAAGGCGCATAAATGTGTTTAGTCCATTGATGGACAAAAAGAAAATGTGATTGTATTTGTGAGCGAAACGAGAGAATACACCGGCAGAAGCACGAATCGATATAAATTTGGTTGTTTATTTCTGTTTTATTTCAGTTACCGCCGAACCAGCGAGGAATGAACATGAGGAGAAGTATTGTACTTTTTTTTTGTTATTTTTAGTAAACAAATATTAATTATTTGTTTCCTATAGAAAAAAAGTATCTTTCTATAGATATACTATTTCTTATTAATAAAAAATTACTTTTTCTATAGAAAAAATTACTTTTTCTATAGAAAAAATTACTTTTTCTATAGAAAAAATTACTTTTTCTATAGAAAAAATTACTTTTTCTATAGAAAAAATTACGTTTTCTATAGAAAAAATTACTTTTTCTATAGAAAAACTTACTTTTTCTATAGAAAGAATTACTTTTTCTATAGAAAAAATTACTTTTTCTTTAGAAAAAATTACTTTTTCTATAGAAAAAATTACTTTTTCTATAGAAAAAATTACTTTTTCTATAGAAAAAATTACTTTTTCTATAGAAAAAATTACTTTTTCTATAGAAAAAATTACTTTTTCCATAGAAAAAATTACTTTTTCTATAGAAAAAATTACTTTTTCTATAGAAAAAATTACTTTTTCTATAGAAAAAATTACTTTTTCTATAGAAAAAATTACTTTTTCTATAGAAAAAATTACGTTTTCTATAGAAAAAATTACTTTTTCTATAGAAAAAATTACTTTTTCTATAGAAAAAATTACTTTTTCTATAGAAAAAATTACTTTTTCTATAGAAAAAATTACTTTTTCTATAGAAAAAATTACTTTTTCCATAGAAAAAATTACTTTTTCTATAGAAAAAATTACTTTTTCTATAGAAAAAATTACTTTTTCTATAGAAAAAATTACTTTTTCTATAGAAAAAATTACGTTTTCTATAGAAAAAATTACTTTTTCTATAGAAAAAATTACTTTTTCTATAGAAAAAATTACTTTTTCTATAGAAAAAATTACTTTTTCTATAGAAAAAATTACTTTTTCTATAGAAAAAATTACTTTTTCTATAGAAAAAATTACTTTTTCTATAGAAAAAATTACTTTTTCTATAGAAAAAATTACTTTTTCTATAGAAAAAATTACTTTTTCTATAGAAAAAATTACTTTTTCTATAGAAAAAATTACTTTTTCTATAGAAAAAATTACTTTTTCTATAGAAAAAATTACTTTTTCTATAGAAAAAATTACTTTTTCTATAGAAAAAATTACTTTTTCTATAGAAAAAATTACTTTTTCTATAGAAAAAATTACTTTTTCTATAGAAAAAATTACTTTTTCTATAGAAAAAATTACTTTTTCTATAGAAAAAATTACTTTTTCTATAGAAAAAATTACTTTTTCTATAGAAAAAATTACTTTTTCTATAGAAAAAAAAATCTATGAGCATCAAGCTAACATGTGCACTCGCCAAAGTCTGTTGAACGATTAAATCATTGATGGACGTTTCACCAAACAATTGTTTATAAGCAATTGACATACATATAACAACACAACATCTCGCAGTGTATTTTTAAGAAAAACCAACAAAAAAATGATCAAAATAACGGCTTAATTTAAAGAGCATAAGAAAAAGGGGGCGTTGCTTACAAACAATTGTTTGATGAAATGTCCATCAATGGTTTAGTCCATTTAAAAAAATTTTGTTTTTTTTATCAATGCTTTGTGCGTTTAGTTTTGGGTTAAGTTTTTTGAATCAATAATGCATTGATCAAAACATATTTTTGTTTACTTACTCAGATTTGTCTTTCATCATATAACAATTTAAGCTGTATAA
The DNA here is from genome assembly GCA_933228675.1 of Stomorhina lunata. Taxonomy (NCBI): domain Eukaryota; kingdom Metazoa; phylum Arthropoda; class Insecta; order Diptera; family Rhiniidae; genus Stomorhina; species Stomorhina lunata. The sequence continues at coordinate 11,733,133 of OW121745.1, forward strand.
ATGTTGACCTTGAAAAAATAAAGTCATTATATGCAAACAACTTATCTATATATATAAAACTCTAACGTGACTGACTGACTGACTGACTGATTGACTGACTCATCATCGCACAGCCCAAACGGCTAAAGCTAGAGAGCTGAAATTTTGACAGCGGGTACCTTTTTCAAAGTATAGATCCACTAAGACGGGATTTTTGGAAATTCGGCCTCTAAGGGGGTAAAAAGGGGTAAAAAAGGAAAAAATTAGTAATGCCGTATCTCCGGAAGTAAACGTCATAGGCCCAAAATTGAAATTGCGTTGGGATCAGCTGCAAAAATAAGTAGACACGTGTTTGGTACTTTTTAGCAGATGGGACAAATAGGGGGTAAAAAGGGTAAAAATAAAATGTTGGTACTTTTTTAAACCCATGTGTATCTTTTGAACCAATCAACAGAGTAATAAAATTCAAAACGGAGCCGGTAAACAAGAAAAAAATATTAGACACGTGTTTGGTACTTTTTTGATTCAGGGTTTAAATAGGGGGAAATGCGGGGAAAAAAATTTAGGGTAGGTCCATTTTTCTTTTTCTTTGTATTTCACTTGAACCAAGCTAGAAATAAGATTTATAGGGAAGTCGATTGCCCAGTACAAAATATTAAATACGTGTTTGGTACTTTTTTCAATTAAAAGGGCAAAAAAGGGAAAAATCGGTAACATTATATCTCCTTAACCAACAGCGATAGAAGCGAAGATTAAATTGGCTTGAGATTAGCACTAAAAACTATGGGACACGTGTTCGGTACTTTTTTGAAAATCGGCCGCCTAGCTGGCAAAACAGGGTAGAAAAGAGAGAAATTAGTAACATCATATCTCCGAAACCAACATAGACAGAAACAAAGTTGAAATTGGATTTGAATCGCCTAGAAAAATAAGGGGACACGTGTTTGGTACTTTTTTGAAAATGGCACTAATAAGGATAAAAAAGGGTAAAAACTATATTTTGGTACTTTTTTTAACCCATATGTATCTTTTGAACTAATAAACATAGAAACATATTTTATATCGCAACCGATAGATATTAAAAAAGAACTAAATACGTATTTGGTACTTTTGCGATTAATGGGGTACAAAAGGGTAAAAAAAGGGAAAATATTCAAGGATAGGTTTTTTGCTTTTTAGCCATGGATATCTTTTAGGCTAATGAAGTTCGAAGTATAATCTATTGACTGGTAGATTTACATTGAAAAGAAATAAGCTACGTGTTTGATACTTTCTTTTAATTTTGGGGGTAAAAATCGGTAAAGTATATCTTCTAAACCAAAAGTGATAGAAACAAAAACTAAATTGGTCTGAGATTGGCACTTAAAATTAAGGAACACATGTTCGGTACTTTTTTGAAGTTCAACCTCTTTGAAGGTAAAACAGGGTAGAAAAGGGAGAAATTAGTAACATCATATCTCCGAAACCAACATCGATGCAAACAAAGTTGAAATTGGATTTGAATCGGCTAGGAAAATAAGGAGACACGTGCTTAGTACTTTTTTGGAAATGGCACTAATAAGGATAAAAAAGGGTAAAAACTATATTTTGGTACTTTTTTTCAACTAATATGTATCTTTTGAACTAATAAACATAGAAACATAATTTATATCGCAACAGATAGATATTAAAAAACAATTAAATACGTATTTGGTACTTTTGCGATTAATGGGGTACAAAAGGGTAAAAAAGGAAAAATATTTAAGGGTAGGTTTTTTGTTTTTACCTATGAATATCTTTTAGGCTAATAAAGCCAGAAGTATAATTTATTGACTGGTCGATTGACAAAGAAAAAATAAAATACATTTTTGGTACTTTTTTTAATTTTGGGGGTAAAAATATATCTTCTAAATCAAAAGTGATAGAAACAAAAACTAAATTAGTCTGAGATCAGCACTAAAAATTAAGGGACACGTGTTCGGTACTTTTTTGAAATTCGACCTTTTAAAGGGTAAAACAGGGTAGAAAAGGGAGAAATTAGTAACATAATATCTCCGAAACTAACACCGATGCAAACGAAGTTTAAATTGGATTTGAATCGGATAAAAAAATAAATGGTCACGTATTTGGTACTATTTCAAAAATGGTACTAATAAGAATAAAGGGTAAAAACTGTATTTTGGTACTTTTTTAACCCATATATATCTTTTGAACTAATAAACAGAAACATAATTTATATCGCAACTGATAGGCATTAAAAAACTATTAAACACGTATTTGGTACTTTTGTGATTAATGTGGGACGAAAGGGTAACAAAAAGGGAAAATATTCAAGAGTAGGTTTTTTGCTTTTTAGATAAGAATATCTTTTCGTCTAATGAAGCCAGAAGCATAATTTATTGGCTGGTAAATTGACACTGAAAAAAGTAAAATAAGTGTCTGGTACTTTTTTAATTTTGGGGGTAAAAATCGGTAAAAATATATCTTCTTAGCCAAAAGTGATAGAAACAAAAACTAAATCGGTGTAAAATCGGCACTTTAAATTAAGGGACATATATTCGATACTTTTTTCTTTAATTCGGCGGTTTTGGGGTTAAAACAGGGAAAAAATGGGAAATATTAGTAACGTCATATTTCCGAAATTCAAAACGATAGGAATAGAGTTGAAATTTGCCTCGGATGGGCTGAAAAAAAAAACGAGAAACGTATTTGGTACTTTTTTGAATTTGGTACTAATAAGGGTAAAAAAGGGCAAAAACTATATTTTGGTACTTTTTTTGAACCCATACGTATCTTTTGAAATAACAAACATAGAGAAACAGTAAACGTCACAATTGATAAGTAACAAAGAATTATTAGACACGTATTTGGTACTTTTACGATAATTGAGGTAAAAAAGATAAAAACTGGGAAATATTCAAGGGTAGGTTTTTAACTAATGAAGCCAGAACTATAATTTACAGACGGGTGGATTCATATTGAAAAAGTATAAGACATGTGCTGTTTAGTGGTTAAAAAGTGGAGTAAAAAGGGGGAAAAATCGGTAACGTAATATCTTCTAAATCAAAAGTGATAGAAACAAAGATTAAATTGGTCTATGATCAGCATTAAAAATTAAAGGACACGGGTTCGGTATTTTTTTTTTATTTTGGCCGCTTATGGTTAAAACAGGCTAGAAAATGAATAAATAATATAATCGGCTAGAAAAAGAAAGGGCCATGTGTTCTGTACTTTTTTTTGGAAATGGCACTAATAAGGGCAAAAAGGGTAAAAACTATATTTTTGTACTTTTTTTAACCCATACTTATCTTTTGAACTTATAAACATAAAGACTCACTTTATGCCACAACCAATAAGTATTAACAAAATATTAAACATGTGCTTGGTACTTTTACGATAAATGGGGTTCAAAGAGGTGAAAACGGGAAAATATTCACTTAAGCTAATGAAGTCAGAAGTATAAATTAGAGATGTGTCAATCAAAGGGGTAAAAAAGGGAAAAATCGATGACATTATATCTTCTAAACCTAATGGATGGAAACAAACGCTAAAATGGTCTAAGATCAGCCCTAAAAATTAAGGGACTTTTCAGTACTTTTTGCAAATTAAACAATTTTGGGGTTAAAATAGGATAGAAAATAAAAACATTAGTAAAGTTATATCTCTGATACCAATATCGACAGAAAAAAAATTTAAATTGGATTTAGATCGAATAGAAATATAAAATGTCATTTTTTAGTAGGTACTTTTCGTAAATGAGCTAAAAATAGGGAATAAAAAGGATAAAAACTAAATTTTGGTTCTTTTTTGACCCATATATAATTTTTTAATCAATTATTATAGAAACAAAATTTATACCGCAATCGAAAATAACAAAAACGGGTCAAAAATTTAAAGATAGGTTTTTTCCTTTTAAATTGTGCATGTTGTTTAAATCAATAAAATAATAAATAAATCAATGATTTATGGACTGTTCTATTGACACTGAAAAATGGAGTTAAGATCAGCAATAAAAATATTAGGACATGTATCCGGATTTTTTTTTTAATTTGGCTGATCAGGGATAAACAACGGGTAAAAAAGGAAACTTTTGTAAAATATTCAAAATCAAAAGCGACAAGAACAAGAACAAAAATAAGGGAGGCGTGTGTAGTACTTTTTTGAAAATGTAGAGGGTAGGTACTTATTTTGTCCTATATGTATCTTAAGAACCAATAAGTATTTAATTTAATTTATATCGGAATTGATAAATAAGTGAAAAAGTTATTTTAGTAAATTTTGTAACTTTGTCAATTCAAATGGTGCCGCTAACGAAGTAGCGGGTTATAAAGCTAGTGTTTACATAAAACTACACAGTATATATTTTTTATTTAAACAGAACCGCTTAAGTTACTTAAGGTCCAGTTCAACGCAAAATTTTAGTTTCGAAAAAGCGCTTAAGTAAAAAAGCGTAAAATCTTCTGAGTTTTACAATATTTTTTTAATTTTCATCCTTCTTTTCTAATAAACATGTTACCAATATATTAATTCATAAATGATTGTATAAAAATTACATAAAATTGATTATATCTCAAAACTTATTTTTCCATATAGCCACAGATATATTTTATCACTTTTGAAGTACGGGGTAAAGTTGTTTGTTTATATTTCAAAACAAACAAAAAATTATAGAGAAAATTCAGCAAAAATAAATTACAATTTTATTTTACATTTAAATTGGATTTATTTTTCCATTTTTGCTGCATCATTGTTTGGTAGAAGTTGATATAATCTCATCCACTAAAGAGACTGAAAGCTGGCTGGGGTTCCTGAAAAATGTAAGTATCCATTGGGTTACCAAATTTTATATTACTCAAATTTGACTTACAGGTGCCAAAAACAACTGTGAAAAATCTTCACCTCGTACACCTACAACACCCATAAATAGATGTTCAATTATGTTTTGTTTACTAGTTGAAATTTTGTTTAAATGTAAGTAAATTTATATGTATAATTAATAATAATAATTTCCACGACAACATTCCAATTGGAACAAGCGGTACTTCTCTCAGACAATGAGCTGCATCCAATTCTATTTTTAGACTCATTGAAAGGGACCTGCGTTTTAACTCCGGCTCCGAACGGCATATGTATTAGTAAAAGAAGTTTTACATATCCTAATACTCAATAACCAGTGGCGAGCTGAGTTATGAAGTGAACCGCCGCTTTTTTTATTTTTTTTTTCAAGTGGGTCTGGCCAGGGATCAAGCTTGGGACCTCTGGTATGCTGGGCGGATGACTAATTTGCTATACCACAGCGGTTCACATATGTATAATTACTTATGTAATTTAACAATTACACTGCGATACAAATTGACACTTTTGCACTGACATCTGAATAAGACTATATACACCTGAAAGCAGAGGTTGGGCTTATCATCTGAATGAGACTATATACACCTGAAAGCAGAGGTTGGGCTTAGTAAAACTGCGTACTCAGTTTTTCACCTGGTCTTCGATTTTAATTTTTAAAGGACTTCAAAGTTTTAAGGACATACAATTTTAAATAAATTATTTAAAATATACATACAGTTTTTTCTAGTAATATGGGTATTAAACGAAAGAAGACGTTGCATGTATTCTGAAACCATTTTTGAAATTGGCCCTCTAGGACGAAATTTCAACAAAAATGTCTTTTGAAAATTTTGGGTTTTTATATCCTTGAAATATTTTGAGGAAAAAAAATTTTTTAAATATTTTTTGTTAAATAGTCGCATATTTTCTAGTAAGTTCTAAAATTTCATTCTGATATCTTTGACATATTAACGTTAAAAATTACACAGTGAGGCAAAATTTTTGACACCTCATACTCAGTTTTTCAACTGGTCTTCAATTTTCCTTTTTAAAGGACTTCCAATTTTTTAGGACATTTAAATTTAAATAAATTATTTAATATATTAATACAGTTTTTTTCTAGCAATATGGATATTAAACGAAAGGAGAAATTCTTAGTATACTGAAACGATTTTCCAAATTGGTCCCCCAGGACGATATTTAAAAAAATATCCTTTGAAGATTTTTTGATGAATACAATTTTTGTGTTAATAAGTTCTCATATTTTTAACATATTGGCATAAAATAAATATTTGTTATATACATACATAAATCCTACTTCCATTATTTTAACTAAACATACAATTTTTATTGATTCTTCTTTGTTGTCAATTAAATATGCGCTTGATTTTGTAAATTACTATTTGAGCCCAATCCGTTTTACTAACCCAAAGATAGTTTTGATATAATGTCCCCTTCAATAGAAATCTCTTTATTTTGGCACTATTTCTATCAAATGGATTAGATAACACTAGTCCTGTACAAACATATTGTTGATATTGTAGCGATAAACAATACTTAGTTGAGAAATAGAAAATTAGGTTAAAAAAAATAAGATGAGAGTATACAAATGTACAAAATATAACAAAACTAAAACAAGGCATATTGAACAGCAATATTCTGACATCATTTGTGAAAGATATTTTTCCCTAAACCGACTTTCCATATCTGAAAGATCCTTAACTTTGGAATTGCAAAGTGGACCTGGCTTAACTAATATTTTGTAGAATCGCACGTTCTTGATGTTTAAGTAAAAACTGTTTTCATGACTTTGAAAAAATGACTATAAAATTAAATAATTGCATTAATTTAAAATAATAAATAATTTTTTACGCCAATATGTTAAAGATTTCAGAATGAAATTTTAGAACGTAATAGAAAATATGCTCAAAAAATTGCAAGGATAAAAAAAATAAAAAAAATTTCACAGGACATTTTTTTTTTTAATTTTGTCCTGCAGGACCATTTTTAAAAATAGTTTTAGAATGTGTAGAATGTTTCCTTTCGTTTAATACCCATATCGCAAAACACAAGCTGTATGTATATTTAATATTATTATTTAATTATTAATGTCCTTAAAAATTTGATGTCCTTTAAAAAAGCAAATTGAAGACCAGGTGAAAAACTATTGAGACCTTGCTTCTACCCAGACGTATGCTTGTGCCGTTGTCCGACTGATCTCTGATAGGAGCCTTCAGCTAAAAACCGCAAAGCAAGTTGCTGCAAAGCTTTTGTTTTAAAGTGCGAAAAACGTCCTTCAATTATAAATTCAGAGAAGCGCAATGAGTATCTGTATTGGTGAGAAAATGAAATAAATTTAAAAGTACAGTAAAACGCAAAAGTTAACGAAAAGATTTTGATAAAATTGTAATTAAAAACATTTTTAATATAAGAACATTTTGTATTTTAAAGAATCTTATCAAATTTTTAATCATTATGTATTTTCTCTTCTATACATTATATAAATTTTTACATATATACATATTTTTTTTCGGAAAAAGCTAATTTTTCATTATATTTTTGCATATCGCTTTAAAAAAAACTTTATTTATAACCGAATCCCAGTGCCCTTTAAATGTTTTATAATACAAAAGGCATTGAGGATTACCAAAACCATCATTTATCACGAAATGGTAACATCTTTTGTTACTCACTGTTTTTTAAAAACAATCAAAGCATCCGCTAAGCATGTGTCATGTTTGCCGTCTGAAAGGCAACTGAATTCAAAGAGCATAACAAAGTGGTGGGCGTAGAAAATAATCAATTGCTGTATGAAACGCAGAGGTGCTTAGTAGTGGCTTAGTATTGATCCATTAAAAACCACAAGCGCAACAAGGCCCCGGCAATGACAATATATCAGCGGAGATGCTTTTATGTGACGTTTAAGGATCGTCGAGACTGTGGCACCCATTTATACGGAGGAGGAAGCTCTGCCAGCCTCCTGGAATGAAGTGATAGTGACTCCAAAGACTGCAATAACTACAGGGGAATAACACTTCTTCCAATACCGAGCAAAATACTAAGTCGAGTAATTTTGAATAGAACGTCTAACACAGTTTCTAAACACTCCGCGAAAATCAGTTTGGGTTTCGAGAGAATAGATCTTGTGTTGATCTAATCAACACAGTGAGAATAGTACTGGGACAATGTAATGAATTCCGCACCCCAATTAACCTAGTGTTTATCGACTTTATGAAGGCCTTCGACAGTGTCAATAGGAGCTATCTATGGAGAATTTTAGAAAAAAGTAACATGCCAACGAAAACTCTGAACTTAATTCGGGCAATGTATGTGGACTTTAAATGTCGGGTTCTACATAAAGGTAAATTGTCTAATCCGTTCGAAGTTACTACTGGAGTAAGACAATGATGTATCTTATCACCCATACTTTTTATTCTTGTCATCGACAATATAATGCGCGCGGCACTGAATGGTAAACGTGGTATTCAATGGACACCCTTTAAACAACTCGAGGACTTGGAATACGCCGATTACGCATGTCTTCCAAGCCAAAGCTCAGGCCACCTTCAAGAAAACACTAGCGCGGTTACTGTTGAATCTCGGACAGCTGGGCTGGAAAACAATATTTTCAAGACAAAGATGGCTATGTCGCAAACCCGTCGACACACATCAATGTGGATAACGAGGTTATTGGATGTGTAGGTACCTTTAATTATCTTGGTAGTTTGGTATCTACAAAAGGTGGCGCCGATGAGGATGTTGAATCGCGTATTAATAAGGCAAAATCTGCATCGGCATTCTGCGAGCTATTTGGAAATCTCGGCAAATATCAACAACAACTAAGTTACGAATATATAACTCGAATGTCAAGTCCATCTTTTGCCAAACTTGGAAACGCACAAATGTCATCGATAAAATCGCATAAGAAATGAAGATCTACTAATAGAGCTGGCAAACTATCGATAGTCGCGCCATTCGATATTTTTTGCAAAACTATCGATAGTATCGAAATATTTGTAAAGTATCTCAAAGCTTTATTATTGCTTGCAATATTTGTAAGCAAAATATGGTGTAATTTTTTTTGTTCTTTCCTCGTAGGGAAATAATCTCTTTTTTACTCTTTGTATTAGGAACATACAGCCTTGACGGCCTTACGACGACTCACAGTGGTTTACGGACGCTTTTTTTTTGGAAATAATTCTGTAACTTTTGAACGACTCGAGATATTTGAATGAAATTTGGCATTGTGATAGTATTCGGAGTATGCGAGTTGGTTTTCAAAAGCACTGGTCCACGAGGGGTCGGGAGAGTGATTGATGGACCTTCAAAGTTGGTCACCTCGGGTGTTCGACTATTTTAAAAATTCGTCAAAAATCCATTTATGGATAGATTGAAAAGAAATTTTAAACTTAAGTTGTCTACAAAAGATCTACAAAAAATACGCTTGCATGTGTAGGTTATCTCCTTTGGGTTTCGAGATATTTGGGTAAAAAGGAATTTTTGGGTTGATTTTTTACCTATGTTTTTAAGCTTTTTTTGATCTGGTGGACGCATCTGAGGACTAAAATTTTTTTAAGAATATTCGTTTGTAATAAAATTTTATAAAATTTTTGTGCAAGTCGGTTATAGATATCTTCTTTCGTTTGAAAATTACAAATATTCAAAGTTGAAACTTAAAAAAAATTTCGTTTTTTTTTTAATTTTTCCCTAAAAGTTAGCTATATTTTTTCACTAATAAAAAAATATTTTCTTAAGAAACATAAAAGCATTTTTAAAGCTTTTCAAAGAAAACATAATGAGAATGCGTATAAAACAAATTTCTTGCTCTCCAAAAAATGCCAATTTGTAAAAAAAAAATTTAGTTTCAACAAAAATTTCTCAAAAGGCAAAGCACCGATTTGAAAAAAATTATAGTGTTTATATTTTCTGACATATCTGTTATTGATTAGAAAAGTTTTTTCTGAAACGCGCTGCAAATAGAGGCAGTGTTGCCATATTTGTAAAAAAAGTCATTTTTTAAAGTCGGTTATAGATATCTTCTTTCGTTTGAAAATTACAAATATTTAAAGTTGAAACTTAAAAAAAATTTCGTCATTTTTTAAAGTCGGTTATAGATATCTTCTTTCGTTTGAAAATTACAAATATTCAAAGTTGAAACTTAAAAAAAAATTTGGTTTTTTTTTTTAATTTTTCCCTAAAAGTTAGCTATATTTTTTCACTAATAAAAAAATATTTTCTTAAGAAACATAAAAGCATTTTTAAAGCTTTTCAAAGAAAACATAATGAGAATGCGTATAAAACAAATTTCTTGCTCTCCAAAAAATGCCAATTTGTAAAAAAAAATTTAGTTTCAACAAAAAATTCTCAAAAGGCAAAGCACCGATTTGAAAAAAATTATAATGTTTATATTTTCTGACATATCTGTTATTGATTAGAAAAGTTTTTTTCTGAAACGCGCTGCAAATAGAGGCAGTGTTGCCATATTTGTAAAAAAACTCATTTTTTAAAACCCCTTTTTCCCGAGTTGGGAATTGGGGAGTTTTTCAGTTAAAATTGGGAATTTTGTTTAGTCTATTGCTTTAAGATCTTTTCGATCTACATAACTACAAAATTTCATTGTGATATCTTTATCCATGCCATTTCTACAAAATATCAAATATTGAAATTATTTTCCTTAAAAAAGTAGAAAAATAATATTTTTATTACAATAATAAATAATTGTAATAAATTGGGATTCTTAGTGCAATACACTACAGTAAAACTTTTTAATTAAATATTTTTTTGTTTTACGATAAAAAGTGTAAAAAGATTAACTCACCTCAAAAAGATTTTTACACACTGTTCATCTCCTGGTCTTTCCCGATCCAATGATACTAAACACGTACATCAAGCTATAATATATAGCTTTGTAGAGCGTTTTAGAAAAAACTTTTCTAATCAATAACAGATATGTCAGAAAATATAAACATTATAATTTTTTTCAAATCGGTGCTTTGCTAATTTTTTTTTTTTACAAATTGGCATTTTTTGGAGAGGGCATGTGCGAGGACCAAAAGTCGAATTAGCAAGTTTTGTTTTATACGCATTCTCATTATGTTTTCTTTGAAAAGCTTTAAAAATCTTTTTATGTTTCTTAAGAAAATATTTTTTTATTAGTGAAAAAATATAGCTAACTTTTAGGGAAAAATTCAAAAAAAAGCGAAATTTTTTTTAAGTTTCAACTTTGAATATTTTTAACTTTCAACCGAAAGAAGATATCTATAACCGACTTGCACAAAAATTTTATAGAATTTTATTACAAATTAACCGAATATTCTTAAAACAATTTTAGTCCTCAGATGCGTCCACCAGATCAAAAAAAGCTTAAAAACATAGGTAAAAAATCAACCCAAAAATTCCTTTTTACCCAAATATCCTACATAACCTACACAGCGTATTTTTTGTAGACCTTCTTAAGGACAACTTAAGTTTAAAATTTCTTTTCAATCTATCCATAAATGGATTTTTGGCGAATTTTTAAAAAAGTCGAACACCCGAGGTGACCAACTTTGAAGGTCCATCAATCACTCTCCCGACCCTTCGTGGACCAGTGCTTTTGAAAACCAACTCGAATACTCCTTGACTATCACAATGCCAAATTTCATTCAAATATCTCGAGTCGTTCAAAAGTTACAGAATTATTTCCAAAAAAAGTGTCCGTAAACCACTGTGCGACTTAAAAGTACTATTTAATTCAATAAGAGTCGTAAAAAGTCCACATGTAAAGGGAATAATTAAAGGATCAGTAAATGCTGAACTAGATTATGTTTGAACGGTAGCTGCATCAAATGGCGTCAATAGCTCAAGATCTTTCAAAAATTGAATATCATGTGCCGATAAAGGCGGTGGTGTTTTTTTGTGCTTAAAAGTATATTGTATATTCACTTATTCGTCAAAAGTATCCTCTCAATCATTCTTAGAGCGCTGTTCCAACGGGTTGGAACCTCCTGTATTAAATAAACTTTACATTTTTCATAGGAAATCGTGCTACTCTTGAAATAAGTCACATTTTTTTTGCATAATCCCAAAACGGCTTTGACATAATCTTGCGATAAATAATCTTGTACAACGAGGATTATCGTATGCGCAAAGCAGGGGAGATTCCTTTTTAAAGCAATTCACATGCGTGACAATCGACGCCACTTTCTCAAGTATCATTTAAAACTGCGCTTAGAGATGTTGCTATGATCTCTGCATTGTGGTTGGTGGCACATACAAGTTTATTCGTTGACAAAACAGCCGTACGCAAAACAAATTCTTTTGATCAAAAGTTAAGATAGCTCTCATTTGCTGGAAGTCCAGCAGTCTGTTGTAATAGCACAGTATTCTATTTCAGTAAGCTTATTTTGTAGGTTACTTTTTATTTAATTGTACAAATTTGCCATCATCACATTTTTAGAGTGTTTCTTGACGGTAAAACGTAACGTGAAAAAAACGTAAAGCACTTAACAAAATCTCGGAGACCTGCATTTTCTACAATACTAAATGGCTGTATGTCGGTGGCGATCAAAGTAATTAAAGCACTCTCAAGTTTTTGTTTGTGTTCGGTGTTTAGTTGTTTCGGCTCTTTGCTATAAGAAGGATGGCTGCGATTTAGATGGTCAAAACTAGTGGTAACAAGTTTTGAAAATTTTCTTGTAAAACCGACAATTAGCATATTCTGAATTACCATGTCGTGCCTTTTCAATGGAATAAATTCGATATCACTTTCGCTGTCTTCATCGGCAATTTCCAAAAGTATTTGACAAAAGTGACCCCCTGTTTTCGCTTTGGCAATTATGATTCTTGTATAAATTGTCAAACCTTTTAACTATATGGATGATACGTCCGAATTAAAGTACACATCGATGGCTTATATTTAATACCCTCTATGAACCAAATTTAAAATTTTGTTTGAAAAATTTTTTAATCATAAAAAGTTTTGCATCGAAAAATATAACTTTGGTTTATAAAGGTTTAAAAAAAAAGGCGATAAAATCTCAAATAATTATTTTTTTTTCATTAAAATTTCTACTATAGATACGACTTTTTAAGCTATATTTTGGCATCAAGAACTTATTTGGGCAAATTGGTTCATTGAAGGTATTGAATATAGGCCGTCGACATAATGAAGAAACAACACCTACCAAATGTAATAAATTAAGGTCTCTTTTAACTTTAGACATGCATTAGACTGGGTAATTTTGTCGAATTCCGAAAAGGAAACCTTTATTTTTTTCTTTTCACCTGAATAATATAAATCTCAAATATTATTGCGCCAATGTTTGAGGTAAAGTTCAGTAATCAGAAACTATAATTTCAACAATAAACTCTTTTGATTTTGTACTTAACTTTTGGACCACCATTGGTTAAGGGTGTCTAAGATTCGGCATGGCCGAATATACCACTCTTACTTGTTTTTTAATTGTATTTTCAAAACTAATAAGCACTTTCCGCAATTTGGGGAACATGCAATGTAGTGTTGTGGCGATATTTCAGGCGTACTTGGAGGATTTCCTATAATATGATAATTTATAAAGGCTAGTCCATCATGAATATGGGTTTTCGTTTCTTTTTGAAAAGTACTTTTCAATCTTTTTGAAAAGTACTTTTCAAATTTTAAATATACCACATTAATATTAGTATTTTGGCGACATCTCAAGTGTTTTTCGACCGATTTTGATGAAATTTAATAGCGTACTGTTGGAAACTGAGGAAAATTTGATAAAACCTGATACACAACTTATGTCGGTACCCTCTCGATTCTCCTGCCGATTCTGAGTAGATCGGTATAAATTTTGTGTCTACGACAAATAATGAAAAAAATATAAACTAAATGAAATACTTACACCTATTAGCGAAGAGTATACATATAAATTTATATCCTTAAATTTCTTTATGTACTAAATGTTTGCATTTTAATTGTTATTATAACTAAACTTATTCTATAACATTGAATTTTTAATTTATTTAATTTTCCCGAAGCTACATTTTGGACACCTGACAGCTTATTTGAAAGCATATTCCTTCAAGGCGGGCGGCAATGTTAATGTCAAAAACCCTATGTATATATTGATAGGCATTGAACTAGCAATTTTAATTGATATAAACGTAAGCTGAATGATGCGAAGATAAGACTTTAAATTGACCATAATTAGTTTTCCAAATGTCAGAAGTGTCCAAAATAAAGCTTCCGTTTGGTTAACTCAAACTTTTTCGTCTTCTTCTTTATTTATTTAAGAGAAAAGATACGAAATAAACTCGAATTATAATAATCATCAAATTTCTAAAATAATTTTTTTTTTATTTCTTTCGTACATTCCTACTAGGTCTAATCCAATTCTGGAGAATAAAAAAATTAATCAAATTATTTGTTTATTTTCACTGAAAGTATAACACTTTCATTCCTCAACTCATCAGTATAATTTTATTAATATTAATATTAGTGAGTGTACATACTTACTTCTTAAGCAAGAGCTTTCCGAAAAAAATTAATAACAAATTATATATTTTTAGGTTATTATATCTGTTTTAATGTTTTTTTAGTTTTCTTTGGCTTATTACAATTTTTGTTTGTTAATGTAAATTTTGCATTAATGATGAAAACAAAACCTTTGCGCTTACCACAAAGCTAAAATCATACTAATGATATACATACATACAAATTATTAATAAAAGAAAAACATAAAAAATAGGGAAATAAATAAGTAATTAAATTTAAAAATCAATAAAATTTTACATAACAGTTTAACAAACATAAACATGATATTTTAATAAAAATACAAATACGTAATAATAAATGTTGTTCATTTTACAATCTGTAGTATCCAAGAATTGTAAGGCGTACGAAATTGTTTATGTAGACATTATAAATATTTGTGTTTTTTAGTTTCTATTTTGAAACTATATATTTCTTGCTGTAATTGTATTTTTTATTATTTTATACGGCGGTCTCGGTATGACTGTGTGAGGATAAACGTTCAACGTCTATTTCCGGTATTGTTAATTCATCTGGTATATTATCGGCATATTCGAGTGAAGAAGTCTCCGAAAGGCGTTTACTTAGCGAGGTTTGTTTGCGTAGAACTTCGGCTAAAGAGGTGTTGGCGTGATCACCGTACCGGGCATCCAATCCCTGACGAAATGCATTTACCACACGTATCTAAACGTTTAAATAACGAAAATTGAAGTTTGAAAAGAAAAATGAAAAATATGTCAACAGTGAACGAAATTCATAGGTTAGAGAAAAGACAGACAAACGGTTACAAAAAATAAATAATGGCAGCAGATACAAGATTAGTCATAGAAATAGATATATATTTAGGTTATATGTATAATAAGAGGTGGATAGACAGTTAGATATGCAATAGATAAACATACAAAAGATAGATATATAGATAAACAGATAAGTAGGAAGATATGTATATTTTAAGCAATGTAAGAGAGAGGTTTGTAGATAACTGATGAATAAGATTATTTGTTAACAAAACAACAAAAATAAAAACAATAACACAAAAACACAAAAACCACAAACATATAAAGCACAATCAAAAGTAAAGCATAGACTTATGTATGTAAAATACTTGTGTTCCTGCTATTGATAGTATATTTTTAATGCATTACACAATTTAAAAAATTGATTGTTAATGTAAACAGCGATTGAGATATATATTGTATATGTACGTATAAATATATAATCCAAAATATTCTACATCCTTGAAAACTCTTTTCTTAAAAATTCTAATAAGGAGCTGTTCACAAATTACATAACGCACATTTTTACATAAATTGCTTTCAATAAAAGCGTTTTAAATCACACTATCAATATGTTTTTTTTTTTTTTAGTTTTTTACTCAAAAAGAAAGAGAATTCGCATTCGATCCCAAATCTGTTACATTTATTTATTAATGTACCATGTTTGTTTTTAGTTCAGTCGATAATCTGCGCTTTTACTTATGGTTTATAAACATAATTCTTAAAGATTTTGTTTGTAAATTTAGTTTTTGATCTGTCTAAAATTGGGGATAATCCTCCTAAAGAGATGGCCTAACTAACCATCGAAACGCGTAGAGGAATTTTGGTTTCTCAGCAAACATTTTTTGGCTTTTTATCAATAAGTTGGTCTGTTACATTAATAAATAAATGTGACAGATTTGAGATCAAATGCGAATACTCTTTCTTTTTGAATAATATTTATATTCCGACTATTTTGTTATTTTTTGAAAAAACTGTATGCATACAGCTTATTTTTAAAATAAGCTTCTGTTCATTTTAAAACATCTTACCCCCTTCTTCACAGCATTTTGCACATAGTAGCCAACGGCTGCAGCAAGAATATGGGAAGTGAAGGAAGATGAAAACTGAAAAATGTTTGTGCTTCTTAAAGATTTTGTTTGTAAATTTAGTAATAATTCGAGGTTTTCGATCTGTCTAAAATTGGGGATAATCCTGCTGAAGAGATGGCCTAATCAACCACCGAAACACGTCGAGGAATTTTGGTTTCTCCGCAAACATTTTTTGGCTTTTTATCAATAAATTGGTCTGTTATATTAATAAATAAATGTAACAGATTTGGGATCAAATGCGAATACTCTTTCTTTTTGAATAATATTTACACCCCGACCATTTTGTTATTTTTTGATTAAATTTTTTACATTTATAAACGTAAATGTCAACACCCGCTGTTTTAATTATTTTTTCCGAGCGCACTGTATATGATGTATGTATATAAAAAGCTTTAGCTTTATAAATACAAAATATAGCAGAATTGATGTCTTCAAATTCATATTTAGGTACCATACAAATTGTCTTTTATTTGAGAATATCCCGAAAAGCTATCATTTGAATTTTTCATTTAAAATAGACAATTAGGTTATCTATGTACAGTAAAAGTTTCATTTTAAGATGATTCGATCGGATGTTACGGATATTTTTGTATGTCAACTAACAAACTTTAAATACAAAATGATATTATAACAAGAGTGATATACCCACCATCAAATTCTGTTACATTTAGAAACATATCTCACAAATATAAGAGGAAGCAGCAAATTAAAAATGTATTTGATCCACATTTTTAATTAGCTATTAAATTTGTTGGTAGATTCTTAAAAATATTGGTGTTCATAGCCATTAGCGTTAAACATTTATTATCATTTAAGTTTAAGGAATTTCTGATGGCGAAAGTTCTTGACAGCTTTCGTCAAAAGTTTTCCAGGAATGAATATTTGGTACTCATACAAAACTTGTCTGCACCAGTGTTTCATATAAAGTTTTTATTTTTTTTCCTGAATTATCATATTCTTTGACTTCGAATGAATCCTATTCATATTTTTATTTTAAACAAAGATAATATATGACATCTCTCACCTTTTCATTTTAATAAAACCTGACACCAAAAACTATTTCCAAAATTGCATATATAAATTTACTATTTAATTCACATATTTTCGTGTTGTGCTACGACAGTAAAAAGAAAGAATATGAATTTTTTAATTTTTGCATTAAGTTTTACATTCTAAGTTTTAAAAAATAATATGTTTCTCAACATAATTTATTGTCATATAACTGTTTTGAAAATATGAAAAATAAAATTTTGACTAAAATAAACTAAAAAGGTTGACTGCTATTGACTAGTAACAAAAACTATCAAGAAATATAAAACAAAGAATCAAGAAAACCTTCGGATGGCAAAGTTTGATTTACATTTTATTATTTTTTTTGTTATAAATAATGTAAACAAATATTCTATTAAATTTGATTCACACAAGAAAAATTTATTATTTAAAAGTGCTCTTTAGGGGGTGGGGAGGGTGTAAGAAAGAATTATAATAAGTTAAATTTGTGTTAAACTGGCAGATTTTACCAGGAGAACGGAAAAACAACAACATAAGCTTCAATAACATATTTTTTCTTCATCGTTTCTAATCTGTACTTCAACAGATAGAATTTTATAATTGTTCTGAATATACATATATCGCTAGCTTAGAGTGCAAAGGTACCAACTGCACTTCTTGAAATTTTTTAGGAGAGACAAAAAACTGTATAAAAGAATTTGCATAATATTTTAAAAATTTTTTTTAATGGAATTTTATTTGTTTAGTTTTTACATACATATACAGTAAGTAAAAAAATAAAAAATTATAGTATCTTTGATAAATTAGAAAATTTGTAATTTAGCACCCTTTCTTTTGCAATTTTTTTATTTGAGCAAGTCAATAAGCACGATTTCCATGAAAGAAATAATATGCAAATTTTTCTTGTTTAACTTAAACAGTATGATTTAACTTGGGTTTTTAATGCCGATATCATTTAATATTTTTTGCAAAAGAAACATTTGAATTTTATACAGTGTTACTTCGTTGCTGTAATTTAATTTAATTAAAAAAAATATTTTCTTAGACTTTTATCACATGAAATCAAGTTTGCAGTCTTACTTTGTTGCTGTTTTTTTAAATAAAATAAAGAAAATATATTGCATCTCATACATTGTACTCGTAGAAACCGACGATTTTTTAAAAGAAAGTTAATTTTAAATTTTAGAATGAACTTTAATCAATTATATAATTTCCATTTTGTTGAATGGCTTTCTCCATTTTTCCAGCAACATCATTATTCCACGTTCATAGAACTTTTGGCCTTTATATGCAAAAAACTGAACCGAATGCGATTTTATAGCTTCGTCATTATAGAAAGTTTTACCATTTAAGAAGTTTTGCAAAGACCAAAACAAATGGTGGACGCATCGAAAGCTTAGACAAGCTCTCTCAGTTTTTGGCGAGTGACCAAAGATGTGTGCGGCCTAGCATTGCGAGTGGAATATGACATCTTTACGATTGACCGATTCTGGACGCTTCTCGTTGATGGCTGTATTCAATTTCTCCATGTGTTTACAGTAGACATCCGAATTAATTGTTTGGTTCCTAGAAAGCAGCTCAAATTATACCGCACTCTTCCAATACCACCAAACGGACAGCATAATCTTCTTTTGATGAATATCAGCCTTTGAAGTGGTTTGTCGCGCTTCATCATGCTTGGACCATGATACTTTTCGATTGACATTATTGCAAACAATCCATTTTTCTTCTCCAGTTACGATTTGCTTCAAAAATGGATCGTGTGCAATGCGCTTAAGATGCTTATCACAAGCGTTGAAAAGGTTTGTCAAATAAATTTCTTTCAATTAATGTGGTACCCAAATATCAAGTTTATTACGAGTCAAAGACGGCGTATATGGTTATGATTTTGGTATATTCTTCAACTTCTCTCTAATCTTTCGTTCAGTTACATGATGATCCGATTCGATTAAAGCCTTTATATCGTCATCATAAACTTTACTTGGTCCACCTGAGCGTGGCTAATCTTTTGGTGAAAAATCTCCCGAACGGAATTTGACAAAACAACTTCGACACTGTGTTTCTTTTAACGCTTTTGTCCGGCCAGGACGAATGCTTTTCAACAATCGATGGTCCTTAAATGCTTCGAAAAAAAGTGTGATCCAAATATTCCTCTTCATAAGGTTCTGGGTTCTTCACAAGTTGCAATGTATTCTGGATTATGTAGAGGATATTGGATACCAGCAAAGGTTCTGATTGGTCGTAACTTGGTAAGTCCTGACTTATCTTGGTTATCCTTAATCTCAACTACGGACACTAACTTCCACGTGATATCACCCGCGAACTATGTTAAAATCCCTTAATGTAGTGAGCTAACATGTGCCGCAAGAATAAAAACGGACCCTCCTAATGTTAGAACATAACGTCCGAAACATACTGTTAGCATCAAAAAAAAGTAAACACTTATATATTATACAGAAAAGCTTTTATTTAAGAATAGTTATAAGTAGTATATTAAATGTTTTATATTAGTTTAAGAGGGTCATATGTTAAGAGTTTAATCACATATAAAGAGTAAAATAAAAGCAAACAAAAACAAAGGAAATTCAGTTTTTCTTAAAATATTAATGTTTTTTCGAGTCAAAAAAAAGTAAACAGATCTAACTTAATTAATAATTTTGGTCATTGAACTAAATTACTGCTACCATTTAATATTTGGTTTGTTTCCCATTTGAGTTCATCACTGCAAGTACCCTTCTTGGCATTGATTCCACAAGGTTTCTTGTTATATCCGGAGTGATTTTGCTCCATTCTTCAGTTATGGCCTTTTTCAAGTCGTCCTTATTACAAATGGTCCTTTGTCGGATTTTCCGGTCAAGGTGCTCCCACAAATGTTCGATAGGGTTGAGATCTGGGGACTGGGGTGGATGATCTAAGGTCTTAGGCGTTCGGTATAACAACCATTCCTTAACAATTAACGACGTATGTTTTGGGTCGTTGTCGTGTTGGAAGATCCAGCTACTTGGCAGCCCTAATTTCTCAACGCTTGAGGGAACATTTTCTTTAAGAATGTTCAAATAGTCAATTTTATTCATTGTTGACTCAATGAATACCAGATTGCCAACCCCAGATGCCGCCATACAGCCCCAGACCATAACCGAACCTCCACCATGTTTGACGGTGCTTGTAACACATTTTTCATTGAAAGCTTCATTCTTTGAGCGCCATATTTTTGGAGGCTTTTTTGTTCCAAATATTTCGAATTTGCTCTCATCGCTAAATAAAATAGTATTCCAATGATCCACACCCACATTTTTGTACTTTTTTGCAAATTGTAATCGCTTTTTCTGATTAACTTTTGAAATATATGGTTTTTTTCGTGGTACTCTGCCATGTAATCCATTCTGGTGAAGTGCTCTTCTTATTGTACTGGCACTCACTGGTTTACCGGACGTTTCCGAAATATTCTTTGCTAGTTGGACAGCACTTGAAACTGGATTCGCCCTAACATCACGCACTACTGCTCGTATTTCTGTGCCAGTGAGTCGTTTTGGTCGTCCAGGCCGGGGTAAATTTTCTACCGTATGATGGTTTACATATTTATCAATGATTTTTTTTATAGTACAGTGGTTTCTCCCGACGATTTCTCCAATTTCGCGCAACGATTTCTTTTTTTTGTGTAATTCTAATATGATTTCTCGCGTTTCATTGGTGGTTTGCTTACCCATTTTTTTAAAAAAATAATTCTATTCTGTTTTTGTGTTGAATGAATTTGAAACTTCAAAAAATAACATTTATTTGACCGGCTTGCTAGATTCATAACATTTTTTCAAAAAACTAACGGAGTTTTTTTAAAATATTAATGGAGATTCAAGGAATGATGCCACTGTTTACTTTTTTTTGACGCGAAAAAACGTTCATATTTTAAGATAAACTGAATTTCTTATGTTTTCGTTTGATTTTATTTTAGTGTTTATACGTGATTAAACTCTCAACATATAACCCTCTTAAACTAATACTAAACATTTTATATATTATTTATAACTACTCTTAAATAAAAGTTTTTTTGTAACTAAAATAAGTGTTTACTTTTTTTTGATGCTAACAGTAAATGGAAAGACCAAGTGGAGGAAAATCTTTCAAAGCTTGGCCCAGGAAATTGAGGAATTCGCGCAAAAAAACGAAGCGCATGGAATTCTTAAATTTAGGCCATTTAAGCAAGTATTTTGTGCACGCATTTTGAGAGCTATGTACATGGCACTTTTGCGCATCAACACAAAACCATTTGAAAAAAATAGTTTTTTTTTTTCCAACGATGTATTTATTAATTCTCTTTTGTTCTGCGTTAAAATCTCAATTTTGTAAAAAAGTGCAAAGGTGCCATTGCACTCTAAGCTAGCGATATCCTTTTTAATTTTTGAGCCAATATTACAAGCGGTATGGCAACCTTAGTATACACTTTCCAATTCTTTTTGATGGTGGGTATAAAAATGATTGATGATTTTCATGATTTTCAGATTTCAATGCCATTAATATAACTCAATCGTTAACTATTGTACATTTTGCAAAAAAAA